>JAHWGI010000727.1:0-144449 GCA_029379305.1 Frankliniella fusca | reverse complement strand
AGTATTTATCCACAGGAACTCCAACTCTCTCAAGACTCAAACGCGCTGTGCCAATACCATCAAACAGTGATAGAACAGTTATGCCCTATAAATACAATTTGCTGAATATTACTATTTTTCAATGTAATCTTAACTCGAGTCTTAACGAAATAAGTTATTTCTCCACAGCATTACCTTTTGATAAGGCGGCACATCAAAACCACAAAATCCGTGAGGATCTTGTTCTTGCATAATTCTGTCATTACAATTCCCATTCTCGGTTGTAAAAGTGCTCAGATTTTCACTACAAACATTTTGTTTGAGAGATTTTACACCGCCCTTGTAAGGTCTGCTACCCTTGCGTGGAACTGAAAGGAATCTCCTGTAACCTTTCTTTCTTGACTTGTTTTTCCTTTCATCTTGAGGTTATGTTAGCCCAAAACAAATTTAGTTTGACTGCAGTTATCATTCAGGCATGCTTAAATGTCAGCTGGAGCTCGGTGCTCAATGTAGGTTCTCCTCTCTGAAAAACGAATAGTGATGGTCCAGATCGAATTTAAAACCAAGAAGCCAAAAAAAGAAGTGTTTTTTTTACTGAACAGCTTACATGACGTGTACTTGAATCCCTCAGAAAGGATGAATAAATCAAGAACAGAAACAAATTTATGTACTATACCAAGCTTTAAAGCATAAAGAGACTGACCAACGGCTTAGGATTTGAAGAAAGAAATATTTACAGGGCACAAGTGCAGCTAAAGACCTTGATGCAATTGCTCGGGAACACGCATAGACGACTAGACCCAACAATGACAGATCTTCTGTGCAGTCCTAAAGCATACCACTCGCCAATATTGACATTGGAAGAATCTCAGCCCGTCTAAAATGTTTGTTTAAAATAAAACACAAAAATGTCAAAGTACTGTTTTTTAGCAATCAAAACACTTTTATTGTTGACCATTGAGCCTTGAAAAGTCAAAAAAAAAGTGAAAGGTAACAAGCATAGATAAAAACAGAAGTACAAATAGGTAACTATAAAAAATCTGTCAGAAATTCTCAACATTTGGCTTCGACATAAAGTATATTGCTACATAAACCCCTGCATTGGAAAACTTTGCATGTAAGTTTTAACAAGCAGGAAACACCATTAAAGGTCAAAGTAAAGCAAAGTATCACAGTGGCAACTGCAGTCTTAAAAATCTAACATCAAAATGAACATGAACATTAGCAAACAAAGATGTAAACACAAGTACATCAGATATACACAGTCTTAAGTTTTCATTACACGGGTCACAGATATGTGCATCAATGCAGTACTTAAAACACTAGAAATGCTTCCTTTCAAACATTCACTTTCAACATGCAGAAAACAAATATTAAAAGGTATCACAGTCAGTGAGAACTGTAGTCTTAAAAATCAAACAGCATTAATGAACACAAACATTTTCATCTGTAAAAAAAACAGGAGTTAAAAAAAAAATCTAACACAATGCCAAGAAAAATTTAGTAAACTTAAGGATGTAATTATCAGTTTAAAAGGGCACTCAGTCAATAGCTGCATACATTAAAAGAACTGGCTGGATAAGTTCAGTTGCAGTTGTTCCCTTGACGGATTTGCTGAGGTCATTAAATACTTCCCAGTGTCCTGTTGCCCGACGACAATATGCCACATAATGACCAGGTTGCCTTGCCGCAACTCCAGACAATATGAATTGAGAACCCAGCAATTTTAGTGTCACAGGCAAATCTTCCAATTTTATTGTTGTTCTTGGTGTTTTAAGTTCTTCAGATGAGCCATACACATCGACACTTACAAGCAGATGTGGTCCAAACTTGCACTTAACTGTGGTCATTCCAAGACATGGTATTTGGCATTTAACATTCTCTCTTACATTTGTTCTGGGCAGTTCTTCTGGATTTTCCATCATGTTCAGAGACACAAGGATGGCCTTCCCCACCTTTTGTATGCCTTCCTCAGTAAAGGTGCCGGATGGGCGGGTCGCTCGGGTCTGCACAAATTTCAGTGCGAACGAACTGCAAAAAAGTTAGCCTATTTATTGGGCGACCCATCAGACCCACACGGGTCTCGATGGACCTGCACAAAAAGTGCGCGACCCAACTGGCGTAGTTGGGTCGCGCACGACCCAACTGGCGAATTCGGGTCGGGGCCAGCCCAAGATGGACTAGCCGGGCCGGCGTCGACCCGGCTCAGCGCTTCAGTGTGCTTGGGCGACTAGCAGAGCCTGATTGGGTCCAGTTCCGGTCCAGCGGACTAGAGCAGGGAAACGAGCGAGCGCAGAAGCTCGTCTGCGTCCGAAAACGACGGGTGAGAGTGAGAGGAAGCGAAATTGTAGTTCGAACGTCTCACTCTCACCTGTCGTTTTCGGACGCAGACGAGCTTCTGCGCTCGCTCGTTTCCCTGCTCTACAGCGGACCGTATGGCGAGATGTACAGTTGTGTATGGCAGGATAAGTTAGCGCAGTTCGGGTAGCAGCAGTCACCACGAAGCACGCGGAAAATGCAGGCATCTCGCGCACGGTATCAGGCGGGCGGAGGGACTTCTTGTTCTTATGCACGGCAGCGGGTTCGAGCTGGCGCAGAGCTCCCATGGCGTGCTTCAGGAAGAGCAGGCCTCATTTCGGGCAAACCCGCCAGTGAAAAGCCCGGCATTGACCCAAATAGTGCTTTCGGCCACAAATGTCACATCCAGAGGTTGGCGTTTTTGTAACATTACGGGTGCATCTCAGGGCTGGCCGTTGGGCGAGAGCCCGTGAGGAGCTCGGCTGACCGGACTGACTTCGGGGCTGCACATTCTTAAACGGGCCCCTCCCCCTCCCCTCCCCCTCCCCTTTCCACGCCCGACTCGCCCGGGTCCAGGCAGACCCAACCAGCAATGGTCGGGTCGAGCTAGACCCAACAAGCCACGGCTGGGTCCAGGCTGACCCAACCCAGTGCAGTTGGGTGCAGGCAGACCCAGCATGATCCGCGATGGTCCACAGGGTCGCGTTCATCTGAATTGGGTCCATACGGGTCTTACAACTTCTCATTTGGGTGGGTGGGCGGGTCGGCAGGCTAAAAATGCTTGGGTCCGAATATTGGCTTTCGACCCGCCCATCCGGCACCTTTATTCCTCAGCTAATACAGGGACATCAGCCATGATGACAATGTGCATATCATGAGATGATGAACATGGTGTGTCTGAGATTGAATATTGAGCTGACACAGTGGCTGAGGGAATATCAGGCAGAAGTTTTTGGGAACTGTCAATTAGGTCTGAATAACAATCATACACATAGCTCTTCTTGTTTTTGCTGATTGTCCACTGTAAAAAATATTAGTGATTTTACATGAAAAACCTGTAATATTTTACAGTTTTTTAATGTAAAATTACAGAGTATGGTATTTTTCAGCGTATTTTAATGTAAATTTACAAGTTACTGGTAAAATTCCAAAAATCTTGTAATATTCCGTAAGAAAGTGTGGTAATTTTACAAGTTGTGGTAATTTTAAGGCGTAGAGTAGTGTAATTTTACCAGGCCTCTGGTAATTTTACAGAGCGAAGTATGTAACTTTTCCCGGACAAGACGTGATTTTACAAGTACTGGATTTTTTTTTGTTTATTTGCGCATTATTGTGTGTGGTATGGTAATTTTACATAGACTTTATGGTGATATTGTTCGACAACTATGTTATTTTTATGCCGAGGGGAATGGAAGACCCAAGACTAGTAGTTGGCTCGTCAACCTATGTTGCAATTTTGGCGGAGATCAGCCGACCGAGATGCTTGAAAACAAATCAAATTTTGTTTGAACCTGTGTTAGTTATGCTTGTGTCACCGAGTTATCATTGCGACCTGCAACCTGGTCTGCTCGTCTGTAGCGGCGGCGCTAATCCTGTCGCCCGCTGAGGGGTGAGCTCGTTTCCGGGAAACTCCAGCCTGCCGGCCGCCAGTCGGCGTGCTGCAGGTAGTGGAGGGGTAGGGCGGCGAGACCCGGGGCGGGGCGGGGCTGTCCCAGGTAATCCTGGGGGACGCTTCGGTGTGTAGGGAGCCGTCGGCGGACAGCCCGGGCGGCGGCCTGCCCCGGGCCCGGCCCGAGCGGGCTGGCTGGACGGCTGGACGCTCCGCCGCTGGACTCGTCGACTCGTCAGTCGGTCGGCGAGCGTCACACTGTCAAGATGCGTGCAGTGCGTGTAATGAGCGACGCGCTGCACACTTAGAAGAACTCATCGGCCACTCGCTCTCCTCTGCAGCGGGCAGCGAACATGTTTTCTACTTGTGGGTTCGTAACCGATGGTATGTCTGTGTACTGATTCTTAATTTGGAACGGTTGAGGTTGAGGTGAGCGATGTTTTAAAACAAATACAGTGCAATCTGCTATGTTTAGGTCTCTTGTTGTCTGAGCAGCAGTATGAAAGCGGCGAAGTGCAGTAAGATGACCACCACGGACGCGGCACAACCCTCCCTGGCCTCCACCCTCTTCATACCGGTTTCATCCGCGCCCCGGGTCCCTCACGCTTCTCTCCTTCCATCCTTCAGCAGCTCTCTTTTCCCCACGATTTTACTAAACAAAGCAAAGTACAAAATACTACATCATGAGAAGTCCTGGCTCTAACACCGGCTGTTTTGCATAATAAATGACACCAATACCCACAAGATTTTCCTCACACCTAGTATACGATAAAACAAAGTATGGTAATTTTACCTAAAATCAAAGCGGTAAATAATTACAAGCTATGGCAAATCACTTTACAAAACACTTGTAATTTTACAAGTAAAATAATGGTAAAAAAATTACCATACTTTCTATGGAAAAATATTACCAGAGGTTACTTGTAAAAGTTTTACAACAGGTGACTTGTAAAAATAATTACCAAGTCTTGTAAAATTACAACTCCTTGTAATTTTACAAGAGAAAGTCTTGGCAACTAGTATTCCAAGACATTGTCTTGTAAAAACTCTCCGAGATTTTTTACAGTGAAGCAGTTTTTCACCAACAGCATCCCGTCTGTTGTGAGAAAGTGGCCTCTTCTTTTTATGAGCCAAGTTTCTTGTGTCATTGGCTACCCATTTCATTGGCACGTCTTCATTGTCTTGTGGCTCTTCAAGAATGGATCCGGTAGCAGTTGCACCACACTCAGAGCAACATGCTTGCACTTGAATAAAACAATCACGAGTGGGGCTGATTTTCACAAACCCACGGATGAAAGTATAAGGGCATGGTAGCCTCAGTTGGTCCCAAAGAGCATCCATTACAATGGGTTCCCATTTGAATTGCGGAAGCACAAGTCGTTCTCGCTTCTTTAGAGAACCTCCTCTGTCGAATTCTTTGATGACTGGTTTTATCTGCAGGTACATTTGTGGGGTTAATAATAAAGTGAATTCAGTGGTTGGCTTCAATTCTGCCGATCCTTTTGTCAGGTTACCATCACTCCCACCACTTCCATCTTCATCTGTATCTGTATTTTTGTCTTCTTCCTCCTCTTCCATGTCTACATCTTCACGCTGTTCAGGTTTTTCAATCCCCCTAGCTTGAAGAAGGTGAGTATAGACTTCATATCTATTAAGTTTCACATGAACGTACACATGGTTTGGAGTCAGCTTTCCATCCAATAAATTTACTACATCTTTCCAGACCTCATGGGTAGGCCCCTTTAGCACACCCTTGGTATCCACAATATTGTTGACGGACAGTACTGCCTTCTAAATGACATCGTGTGGAACCCGTGGTTTTGGCCCCATTATTATCCTGCAACAGACAAATAGCAATTAGTGATATTACTGTTTGCAGTCCTATATCATTAAGATGAAGCTGTGATTGCCAGGCTAAGCAGGGTGAAAGACACAATGTAATACTAATACTAATAATAATACATGAACCACTGTCATTCCCCCACTGTAATATGACAACTCAACAAATACCTATTCCATCTTCTTTACCCCCCATTATACATTTATCAAAAAAATGTTGACACATAGACAAGCCTACATATCTCTACAAATAAAACCAATTACTTTTCGTATATGAAGAAAGTTCTTTCTATGGCATCTAAATAATATGAATTTGACCACCCCATGGAAAATTTTTAAAAAATAAAACATAACATACAAATAGGGATGCTAGTTTCTTAAAGCATAAGAAAAACCAAGTTCTTAGTTAACTTTCTAAAAATTAAAAAAATTATTAAATGACATAATAGGTTTTGTAAGGTTTACAAACAAAGAAATGACTTGTTAAGAGGATCAAAGTGTGAAATGTCTAAAATCCAGATAGTACTTAAATTGTTAAAATAAAGTATTCTAAGGAAGTAAAATACTACTTCGGGGGATGCATTATGAAGTTATCAAAACGCTTCATAGCGGCCTCTATGTCATCATCAATTGTGAAGTATGCTATCAACAGAAATATGCCCGTCTTCTCATATACTTTGTTTTGGATCTCTTGTGCTTCCCCTACTCCAAGGAACCAGTCGATGAGTACAATACGGTTCGCTTCTATTTCTAAGTATCTACGTGCCATTTCAAAAGTGTCATCAGTCCCATCTAACATGTTCACCACATCTGGGACAGAGAGGTGCTTGAAAATGTCCAGAATGATGTGGTCTGGCAATGCACCAAACATCCCCATCTAAAACAATTACATTGTACCTTTCAATCCTTAAAACATGCATGCAAAAAAGAAAAGGGGAACTATGAAGCACGGTGAGGGAGGGCAAGCTAATTGCTGAATGCATGAGAAATGTGCACATTACATATTTGATTAAGATGTTACTAGTGATGAAAATTTCCACACATAAATTCTTACCATAAAAGCAGAGGGCAGCCAGCCAGGCAAGTGAAAGTACGTAAAACAGATTCAAAGCAAATCCTGAAACATACAAAGGTACGGAAAAATGAGAACAGCCCTAAAAAAACATATTGCTCTTCCACACAAAATACAGTCCGAGATGAGCCTGCAACAAGCTCTTACCTATTTTCAATGCTACCTACAACATCCTAACTGTTCTTGACGCCCCATGAACACACTATCCTCTTTTCAGCATAACTAAATACAGTGACTTTGAATCGACAATGCAGTCAGAACACCTTTCTGCCCGTCTGAAGTAGAGCTTGTTGTAATGGATCAGGCCGGAGGTAAAGGCAAAATTTTAACAAAAATAACAAGAAGCAAAGACATCAGCCTAAATATAACATGTTTGGGAATATCAATTTTGCACTTTCAAAAATTGATATAAAGTGAAGGAACTCGTTCTTTACAAACAGAATGTGTATCAAAACTGGGTTTGTTAAGTGTGGAATTATGATGAAACATAAACTTGCCGAAATTACATGATCCCAATGACACCACACTTAGGAAGAAGTCCAACAGGTTTTTAATTGTTGGCTATTGTTGGAGTTCAGCGCCGTTTTGAAATTACCAAAATATCGATTTGAATGCGTCAGCACTCACTTTCCCGATACCAGAGTTGCAGGGTCTGAAAGAACTTTCATTTACAGGAAAAGTATAAATTTTATCTCATTACATCAGAGGAAAAGAAATGTTTACCAAAGCTGAAAGATATGTTTTCAAGTGTAAATATGTTGAAAAATGAAATGTTTTTCGTGGGGTATTTAAGTTACAAATATATGTTCCAACGCCGTTAAAACGGATATTTTCAAACGTGATTTACTCAAAACTTTTCAACTAGAGAAGAAAATACTTCGTTTACGGATAAAAGAACGTCTTTCAAGCTTTAAAATAAGTATACAGTTATGTTATTTAGTTATGTGGTTTGTGATATAAAGTAGGTCACTAACAAAACCAAGTTTTGAGCACAATACTCGTTCTCTTCACATTTACCTAAGATGTAGATACTGTTGTAAAGAACGAGTAAAAATAGAGAGTGCAGATAACCTCTACAAACAGAAAGACCTTCTGAGCCTAACTGAGTTCACTAACAGGAGCCGGGACGAATTTCGAAAAATAGAATCACTTGTAGATGTGTTTAATGATGCTTCATTAGGAACAACTGTTGTCAGGTTTTACATTTGATTCAAAATTTACGAGCTGTTTGGATTAAGGACACCAGGCTCAGAGTCCGCTCAAAAGTTCTATTAGGGCCACCCATAAAATGATCTCAAGCACTTAATGTGATGTACCAAAGGCTGATTGGGTATAAAAGACTCTACAATAATAGTTATAGTTATAATACCTTATCCCTCAATGCACACACATACCTGGTAAGGGAGGCAGGCGTTTACCCCTCACAAGATGAAACAAATGGGATGGTAGCAGGCGGAAGACGATTCCGTCAGCAGGTTGGCCACACTAAACAACCAAAAGGCTCAACAAAGATAATCTGCTGGTGTCGTTTGATGTCATAGGCGATACAACAAGCAGTGGTAAAATAAATGTTCAACTTTGCGCATCAATTGGTGCTCATAGTTGGAAATGTAGAAACTTTGCGCACTTTGTGGTCTTTAATCAAAGTGCGCACAACCAAGTGTTCAAATACTGCGCATCACCTCAATGCACACAAACTGCGCGCTACAAAGTGTTCAAACTTTGCGCATTACCTCAAAGCACACAAACTGCACAATACAAAGTATTTATTAATAATTTACAGTTTAAATGCTCATGGGTTGAACATCCACTGACAGTTAACTTCAAATATTTCTATCACAGTTGGTTTTTCCTTTCTGAAAGCGTATCTTTGATTAGACAGAGATATTGTCAAAGCTCAAAGCTAATGAAAGCAATTTGAGAGGCCCATATGCTATGTGCGATGTACTGTTCTGTACTACTATTTCATGTGCATAAAGTATATTTTTACTCATTGGGTGGGTATTTTGGTGTCTCTGAAAGAATGTACTAAAAAATGATAGGCACTGATGGGTCCCTCATAGAGACATACAGAGGTACCAAATCATCTTAAAAATTTGTAAGAATACATTTATTGCATTGCTGTAGAACCTATATTTCATTAGCAAAACTAGGCTGCACTGAAAAATGAAAAATCTGAAATGATAGGGTGATGTGTTGTCTCTATTGTTGTTCCACCATAAAACAATCTGACCTATTTCTTAAGTTTGAAATATTTCTGTTACCTGTGATTCGGAGTCTTTCGAGGACGTTAGGTCCTTACAATAAGAACTACAAGTCCTTGCAGTGTGAACTATTTAAACTCACACACATAAATTCTGGTCCACTCCAAGACAATAATTGTATGGCCTATGCCATCCGCACAGATGTATGAAACATCAATCCAAATGATACTTTCTGAAGGAGCAGAAAGTTTGGACAAACACCTTACTCAATGGGAAAGCACACATGACGAATATTACTTGAGCTGCATGTTCATGAAAACAAAGCCAGCTGGTGTGTTATTCTCTTTGGTTTCAAAATGGATACAGTTGTCTGCAGACCATAAGTTACTTAAAAGTGCCTGGCTCATCCAAGAATTATTTTAAAGTAAATATATGGTGAATCTGACAATCTGCTAAAATTCAAAGACAACTGGCCCATAGCATTCTCACAGATGTATTAAAGATCATTCCTATATTTCATTAGCAAAGCTAGGCTGCGCTTGAAAATTAAATCTGAGATGATGGGCTGATGGGGTGGCGGGTTGTGTCCCATTGGAGTTCCACTTTCACATATTTAAATCAGAGAAAAAGATAACTTTCGAACATGGGAAATTGATAATGACTCAATTTGATTATTACAAGTTATTATTAAGTATGTGATAATGACATAAAGATATGAGAAAAAGGATATGTTACAGAACATACAGGTCATAAATGCACTAAGAATATTTAGTGCAACAGTATTTTACATAATACAATAAATCAGGGATATTTAATCTGTTTCCAGTAATGATTTTTTTAAAGTCAGAGCTTTTTACATTAATGCATACTAAGAACCATCCAGATATAGCAAATCAAAATTGAGCGTGATTTCTTTTACTTTCAGAATGAATGAAGGAATAAATATTCACAAACTATGGGGCAAGAATTACACTAGTAGTATGTAGCAATTCAAGTCAAGTTGAGATAACTATATCCTGCACCAAAAAGAAATTGAGTCTCATGCTGTCATTTATAAAACTTCTATAAAAGTTAAATAAAAGACAGCCTGTCACATGATCACAGCACTTAACAACCCTTGTCAGACATGTTAAAGATAAGAACAGAAACAGTTTGTTTAATGACAATTTAAGAACAGATCACAAGGACTCATAAGAGCTATAAAGGTACTGTCAAAAGTACTAAATTAAAAATTATTAAAACAGTATGACTTAACAAGTCACACTTGGCAAGGCTTATTTCCTCCAAAAGTAAAAGCATACACCCAGCATAGGGTTGTATACAAACATTATAAAATCTGAATCAATCAATAGAGGTTACAAATAATGAAACATTTATCAAGAAAATTCTAAAAAGCAAAATCCAACTTCCACAAAATTTACAAATGTAGCAAAGAATAATGAAAACAGCATGTCAATTGTAAAAGGACAAGGACGGTGCCAATAAAGTATCCTAAGTATTTAAAACTTTAAGAAGTAACATGTTTAAACTAATTGTTTGAAATGATCACTTATGCTGGAGAAAGTATGGCAGCAAGCCTTGTCATGCAAAATTAAAATACAGCAATAATACTGACAAAAACAAGCCTTTGTCACAATAGAAAAGTTATCATAAAAGAAAGATATTATGATAATTAAAGAATAGAGAAAACTCACAACAATCGCACATACATAGCTAAAACCGGCTGAATTAGATGGGTATCTTTCACTCTTTTTACAGATTTGACAAGATCATTGTAGACTTCCCACTGGCCTCCAGCTCTGCGTCCATATGCCACGTAATGTCCAGGCTGACGGGCAGCAATACCACACAGGATGAATTCTGTTCCTAGCAAGCATAGTTTGGTGGGAAATTCTTGGATCTTGACTTTGGTGACAGCAGGTGACACGTCTCCAGATTCACAAGACCCAAACTGATCCACATTAACAATCAGGTGTGGCCCAAACTCACAAGTGATGGAGGCCATGCCAGTGCAAGGCAGGGGACAGGCAACCTCTCTGGTGTTACCTTCAGGTAGTGGATCTGCCGCTGTCATCATCTTGAGTGACACCAGGATTGCTGTTCCCAGACTACGAATGCCCTGGTCAAGTATGACTCCTACATCAGCATTAACCACTTGGATTTCGTCATCAGGGGTACACCTTCTAAATGACCTGAGTGAGCACTTGAACTTCAGAGTAGCTGACATCAAATCTCTCAGTAGCTGTCTGGAAACGTCTACGAGATCACTGAAGCAGTCATACGTAATGTTCACAGTGGACTTTCGAGACCTAGTTGTACTTTTAGCCGATCCAACTACATGGGCTGGTTGAGTAATCTTTGAGAGAGCGACAACACGCAGCAAATAAGTTTTATGAACTGCACCATTTACAGCTAGGCTTTTACAAGTCGAAAGCAGATCGTGATCACCATCATCGCTCAGATGTGACTCGATATTTGATCTATAAACACCATACTGTATATAACCATTAGTTATGATCTGAGTGAGCACATCAAAGGCGCAGGTATTCTTGACTTGTACTTTTGTATTTCCACTTGTATTTATGAAACCCTTCTTCAACCCATTCACTAGTAGCCTGTCACGGGGTGCTTGAAGTGAGTTCGAGTTAAGAACAAGGGAAAGCTCAGGGTTGGTATTTAAATAGGGAGTGGCTCACAAGAGCAACAGATCACAAGCGCAACGGGCCGCAAGCGCAACGGGTCACAAGCGCAACGGCTCGCTACCGCAACAGCTCACAAGCGCAACAGCTCACAAGCGCAACGGCTCGCAAGCGCAACGGGTCACAAGCGCAACGGGTCACAAGCGCAACGGCTCGCTACCGCAACAGCTCACAACCGCAACGGCTCACAAGCGCAACGGCGGAGATCCTACTGTTGGGTGGCTCCGACTATAGACGAGGCCGCGTGCGAGAGCGAGCCATCGATACCAGTGTGAGATGAGAAATCAACCGTGCCCTCGGCCGTCTCGCTCTCCAACCTTATTTTACGTCTCCCGCGCCGGTGTTTACCTTAACGGTTAAAACTGAATATAAGAGATAAAAAAATAAAAGCTACTGAATAGCAACATTTAATTCATGATTGTAACGTTAATACGAAATTTTGTACGAGTGTATCGTGAATCGCCGGCGGCTTATCTGACCATGAAAGGTCGAGTGCCGACCGAACCGCCCACAGTACTTCCAAGAGAGTAGAGTGGATGGAGATGGAGCACCGCCTGCCTCTTTAGCCTACCTGTGACACGTTGTGACACCTAGCGTTGGCAATTTTCGAGGAGATGGCCCAAAATTTATATCACTTACTCGGGAAGGTGTACACTGGAAATCCAAGTGTGCGAATGTCGCACACTTGTAGGTGTGTGAATGTTCATTCGTACACTTGGGGGTGCAACTTTTTGACCATCACTTAAAATATAACTTCTGAGATCAGCATCATCTCCGGCGTAAAATTTCCTTTCAAACGAGCTCGCATGTGATAGGGTTGAGATTGTTACTTTACCATGGACACGCCCTTAAATACAACTTCAGACATTTGATTTGATGTACAAACCCATTTCAATATAAATCGCAACCCTCTCGTTTGAACGAAAATTCTACGCCGGATATGATGCTGACCTCAGAAGTTATATTTTAAGTGGTGGTCAAAAAGTTGCATCCTCAAGTGTACGAATGAACATTCACACACCTACAAGTGTGCGACATTCGTACACTTGGATTTCCAGTGTACTCAACACAACCGTGTCCCCACTTTTCCTCTCAGTTCGATCTTCGAAGCCTACCGGCTAACAAACAACAGGATACAGTAGCTTTTATTTTTTTATCTCTTATATTCAGCGTTAACCGTTAAGGTAAACACTGGCGCGGGAGACGTAAAATAAGGTTGGAGAGCGAGACGGCCGAGGGCACGGTTGATTTCTCATCTCACACTGGGATCGATGGCTCGCTCTCGCACGCGGCCTCGTCTATAGTCGGAGCCACCCAACAGTAGGATCTCCGCCGTTGCGCTTGTGACCCGTTGCGCTTGTGATCTGTTGTGCTTGTGAGCTGTCGCGGTAGTGAGCCGTTGCGCTTGTGACCCGTTGCGCTTGTGAGCCTTTGCGCTTGTGAGCTGTTGCGCTTGTGAGCTGTTGCGGTAGCGAGCCGTTGCGCTTGTGACCCGTTGCGCTTGCGGCCCGTTGCGCTTGTGATCTGTTGCTCTTGTGACCGTCGCCCTTTAAATACTTGGAAGATTTTGATTTTGTTGGAGCACCTTTCCCCTTGCCCCGCCAATCCTCAGTTTCACTCAAAGACCTCTGATGGTCTGTAATATCTTCTTCCTCTTCATCAGTAGAATTTATCCTCTTCCTTTTTTGCACCTTATTTTTCTTAATGTTCTGGATTGTCTTCTCCGTAAGATCTTTATCAACATCATCTCTTGAATTCATAATGTTATTTTTCTTTTGATCATTTCTGATGTCATCTTCACCACCGTTTTCTGATGGACTGTCTTCATTGGACTGTATATTCTCTGATGTATTCGGACTGTCTGCACCTCCACTGTTCTCTGTACAATTTTTTCTCTGACATGTCTTTTCAGCTTGGACTATATGACAAGTACCCTCCACGGCCACCAGGTGTTTAGCAAGAAATTTATCCAAGCGGAGGGGATGTGTGTTTCCCAATATGTTTCTCTTCAGATTGCCAAAATCACTCTCCACCCTTGCAGATGAACCAGTAAGGGTAGCAGAACGAAAAGTATCAACCAGTATGGCCGTCCACAGCAGAAAGTCGGGCAATAACAACAAAAACCTTTTCATGACATCAGGGACGTAATAGGGGTTTGGAGGTCCATCTTCTTCTGCAGCTGTGTGATAAATGGCTTTCCTTATATTCTTCACATAGTTCGATAAATCTTCTCCCATAGGTGTGGGGTCTTCTTCATCAAAGCATTCAATGAGATCTTCATCCGCAGAGTCATATGTCTCAGCAGCTTGCATAATCTCTGTTATTTCAGTAGGTATTCCCTCGATTCGTTTGATTAGGTCATTTAGTTCTTGAGTTACTAAATCATTCGTGAATTGATGGCTGGCTACCCGAGCAACTTTACTAAAAGTGTCCTTGAATCCCTCAAGGGTGGTCTCCAGGACAAGAAGGCCGAGGCATTGCAGGTAAAATGGTTTCAATCTTTTTGTTAGCTTATTTTTCCATTCTGGCCACTTAGCTGCTCCACCAAATAGGTGTGCAGGATCTAGCCTTAGGTAGGTCTTCGGTAACACCACTTCTGGGTCAACAATACTGTCCGTGGATGTTAGGATGAAAAAGCATCTCTCAAAATAGTCTTTGAGGCTACTGCTGCCACCAAAAGTTACCACAACAGCATTTATGATAGCCTTAGAATGGTCAGTGACGGTCTCATGCGGGATGGGTGCACCTTGACGAAGAAATTCATCAATCCAAAATTTAATAATACCAGCATCCTGTCTAGCAGAAAGCATCTGCATGATGGGTAGCTGCTCAGTTCCAGCAGAAATAACGCCCTCATATAGAAAAATATGGGGCGTACTTCCTGATGGCATGGAAGGCCTTAAGACAAGGGACCCAGATGCATCAATGGCCAAGACTGTATAATTTTCCTTGCACATTGTTCGAAATATATGCATTTGAGCTGGAGTGTGATAAAGTACAAAAAAAAGGGTCTAACCCAATCTGATGAATACTCCCAGCGTGAGGTTCGGAGTGCTTCATTAATTGAAGATTTTTTATTGGGTCAGGATTTGGGAAAATTTTGAGGTTCTTGTTCATTTGCTGTTCTTTGCTTTTTCTAAGCACATCTTTCGAAAACAAGTGGGGTGGCTCCACATCACCGTGTTCCATGAGGCTGAAGGCTTCATTCTTCCTAAATGCTGAAGCTGACTGGCCTTGCAGGATTCCTCCAACTTTTTCTCTTAAAGAGTAGGACAAAGGACGTTTTTTCTTGTGTGGTACACCCCTTGAGTCATTGGCATGCCACTTCAGAGGGACGTGCTCCTCCCCTTGAGGCTCTACTAGAATTGTAGCTGTGGCTGAGGCTCCACACTCCTTACATGCTGCATCTATCTTGATGTAGCAGTCCCGCGTCTCTGAGGTGTACACCGTGCCGTGTGAGAAGGAGTATGGGCAGGGAATTTTATGATTGCTCCAAAGCAATTCCATTATAATCGGTTCCCATGTGTATGGCGGCAACGTAAGCCTGGACCTCTTGCCACTAGGCCTTTCCTTCCTTTGGCACTCTGTGGTAACTGGTTTCATTTGATTCCACTGCTCAGGTGGAATTAAAAGGGAGAATGTCATCATAGGCTTAATTTCAGTCTTCTTTTCTTGAAAGTCATCATCGGGGTTGGAAGAATCTGATTCCTTGCTACCAAAATCTTCACTGGAGGACTCAGCAGGTCTCTCAATATTCCTGTCCTTAAGGAATCTGTCATAGATTCCATGACGATTGTCTTTCACATAAACATAGCAGTAGTTAGGAGTAAATACAGAGTCCACAGCCTTGGAAATTTCAAGCCACACCTCATGGCAAGGGCCAAAGATGACACCCTTTTCCGATGTGACCTCATACTTCAAAATAATTTCCTGGAAGCTGTCATGCGGGATTTTGGGTTGCCTCCCAACCATTGTGCTGTAATTTAAAAGAATCCACTGTTAGGAGTAGTAGAGAGAAACGAAAAGCATGATCTTAATTTAAAGAAGTAAGTCCACTCTATTCTGATACCCCAGGCAGAGCAGGCCACATAAATGGTAATACTCTAGCTCTAAGAGCTCACTAAACAATATTGAAGACAAATCTCAAGACTAAAGACTATCATTATTTTGGTTGTATTTATGAGGTCATAAAGTTAAAAGTTATTTAAAATAAATTATGAAACAAGTTCATGTGGTCAAAAAGCAACTAATTTCGTTTCAGATTTTAGGAGGATTCATAAAATCAAAGTCAACGTATACCTTAGACACTTGCAAGATTTAAAAAGATTCACATGTGAAAATAAACTTCAGCGATCACCCAAGAAAATGAAGCACTGCAGACATGCATGAGACACCGGCCAAACTGAATAAACAAAATGGAAAAACAAACTATCAGTAAGCTTGTAGATGATAAAGAGTTTCAAAGGTGTGTGTACAAGTTTAACTGCACTGTAAATCTATGATATACTCTTACTTCATTCACTTACTGAGGATCAAGATTCAGTCATCAGAAATGATATATCAAACTATTCTAAAATATTTTACATAAACAAAGGAAATGAACCTCCATCAGAAAAACACAAATCAGTTTGAAGGTGCATTGGCCACCGGCCAACCTGAATTAACAGAATGGAAAAACAAACTATCAGAAAACTTGTAGAAAACAAAGAGTACTTCAAAGGTGTACGTATAAGGTCAAATACACTGTAAATCTATGATATCCTCTTACTTCATTCACTTACCAAGGATCAATTGCCACTCCAAACCAGCCCAAATGGAGGGTTCAACTTCTTAAAAAGAAGCAGTTATTAAAAGCAATGCAAAACGTTGCAGATCAGCCAAGGAAATATAGTAATGCAGAAATTCATGAGACACCGGCCAATCTGAATTAACAGAATGGAAAAACGAACTATCAGTAAACTTCTAAATAATAAAGAGGTTGAAAGGTGTGAGTACAAGTTTAACTACACTGTAAATCTGTGATATACTCTTACTTCATTCACTTACTGAGGATCAGGATTCAGTCATCAGAAATGATATATTAAACTATTCTAAAACATTTTACATAAGCAAAGGAAATGAACCTCCATCAGAAAAACACAAATCAGTTTGGAGGTGCATTGGACACCGGCCAACCTGAATTAACAGAATGTA
Source organism: Frankliniella fusca (assembly GCA_029379305.1). Classification (NCBI taxonomy): domain Eukaryota; kingdom Metazoa; phylum Arthropoda; class Insecta; order Thysanoptera; family Thripidae; genus Frankliniella; species Frankliniella fusca. The sequence goes on along the minus strand of JAHWGI010000727.1, from coordinate 127,556 downwards.
AAAACAAACTATTAGAAAACTTGTAGAAAACAAATAGTACTTCAAAGGTGTACGTATAAGGTCAAATACACTGTAAATCTATGACATCATCTTACTTTATTCACTTGCCAAGGATCAATTGCCACTCAAACCAAGCCAAATGGAGGGTTCAACTTCTTAAAAAGATGCAGTTATTAAAAGCAGTGCAGAACATTGCAAATCAGCCAAGGAAATAAAGTAATGCAGACATGCATGAGACACCGGCCAACCTGAATTAACAGAATGGAAAAACGAACTATCAGTAAACTTCTAAATAATAAAGAGGTTGAAAGGTGTGAGTACAAGTTTAACTACACTGTAAATCTGTGATATACTCTTACTTCATTCACTTACTGAGGATCAAGATTCAGTCATCAGAAATGATATATTAAACTATTCTAAGACATTTTACATAAACAAAGGAAATGAGCATCTATCAGAAAAACACATAGCAGTTTGGAAGTTCCAGCCAACCTGCATTAACAGAATGGGAAAACAAACTATCAAAAAACTTGTAGATAACAAAAATAGTACTTCAAAGGTGTATAAGGTCAAGTCCACTGTAAATCTATGATATACTCTTACTTCATTCACTTACAGAGGATGAATTGCAACAATCACCAGGCCAGTTCGACACTTTTTAGGATTATGAACTAAGCACCTTATTGCAAGAACCTCATTTTCATATTCCAAATTTTTATTTTTGTAGGAGTGGCCAAACTGGAGGTGAATGCTGGCATGCTGGCCCGCTAGCCCTCCATAGTGTCAGAGCAGAAGACACTAAGCAGACATCTGCATAAAATATCATTTATCTGTTGTTGTGGTGTTAATGAACATTATTTCTGTTTCTGAATCATTTACTTTTTTATTGGGAATGTCGACTGAGGTATTATTTGTAAAGATAACACCTGAAAAAAAAATGTACATACTTTCGTTGCGACGTTGCCGGGCGCTACCTAACCTAGCGCCATCATAACAGAACTGTTTTTGGCAGCACTAACAACAATATGTGTGTGTTAAGCTTCCTTTCATCTCCTCATTTTCTTAGTTTCCCTTCTCAGTACCAGAGTTAGAGTTACACTCCGTATTTGTGAAGCTTACCTTCCCAGTAGAAGGAGTGACACTGCTTTGAGTTAATTTTCTTTATTTTTTTCTTGACTTCGGCCTTGGGTCTGGGTCTGCCTCTGCCTTCGGCCCCTTCGGCCCGGCTTCGGTAGAGGGAGGGCCACTAGGCTTCGGCTGCTGCCTTCGGCTCGGCGCTCGGCGTCGGTTAGCCGTCGTTTGTACTCCATCTCTCTCCATCAGTTCGGCATGTAGTACACATTCACATTCATCTTTGGTAACTTTTGATCATCGCTTATTCGTCCCCTTACAATTATTCAAAAGCCTACCAGTCAAGAAATCACCAGCGTTCAGTGAGGTAAAAAATAATTGTCATTGTGTTCTAATTTTCTTCTGTGTAGTCAGCGTCTGTGTGTCCTTCCTCTTATGAGAACCGGTTGCTGCTGGGCTACTCAAAACATAACCCCTCTTTGTTTTCCTAGTGCACTCCTTCTTTGTTTCAATCATCTGTAAGAATTACATTACTTTGTGTTTAGTGGTCTCTTATCATGTAGTGAATTATTAAAGTTAATAAGCCTCCTTGAAACTGTTTCAAATTGAGAAACATTTTATTTGTTTGTCTAAGCAGCTTGCATTACTTGGAATATAACACTAATGCCAAGTAGCTACGCTATATAATTGAAACAAAATCGAACTCTTTGATGAATAAGTTGTTCGCACTCAGCCCACATATAGACTATATTGCTCAATTCTGCATTTTCTAATCATTTTTTTTCTTTTTCATGGTTTTGTCACTGTTGGAGTTTTAATCTCATAAATGTCATTTGATCAAACTACTAATCAATAGGGTGCTCCCACAATGCCTTGTACATAGCTGGTTTTCTTGACAGAATTATCAGAGACAAGGAAGATTTATTGTTAGAGTTCAAGTTATTCGTGAAGGGGAAGTGTAATACTATCTAATAAAACTCAAATGACAACCAAAAATACAAATTAGATTGGCTGGGACTGCCAAGTTATAGTTTTGATTCATAAATTAAGTATAATATTATTATTACATTTTTTAAAAGTAAATACTTGTATTGTTTGTTGGTCAGTTTGTTTATATTAGATACTTTTACTCTCTTCCTTTCTGAACAGCTTGAGCCCTAACAATAATTCCACCTTGTCTCTGAGAAATCTGTCTAGAAAACTAGCTATGTACAAGTCATTGTGGGAGCACCCATAGAAACCAAAATCCTTTGAATGAACAATTATTTATTTTTGTGTTATCCTCTTTCAGGGTGGTGTTTCTTAAGGAGCTCAGTGAGGTGAAGACAATGAGTCCTCTGCCGATGAAGGAAAGGGAGACTCTGAGGCCATTTCAGCTGAACCCAGTGATGCCATGGAAATATTCCTTTGTAGTTTGTCAATCTGTCGTTTTAAAGGAGTGCACAAACACAGGCCTACCTGGTATGTAAGAATTACTTCACATTGTGTTCAGTTGTCCCTTATCATGTAGTACATTATTTAAGTACAAAAGCCTCCTTAAAACTGTTTCAAATTGAGAGACATTTTATTTGTCTAAGTAGCTTGCATTACCTGGAATATAACACTATTGCCAATTTTCACCCTAATTTTTTGCTACTTTGGACTGGCTCTGAGTATTGGTGTATTAATTTTATAAGTAATTATGTTTTACAGTGAGTTCTTCTTTTTGCCATTTCTAGTTATTTTCAAATTATTCTTTACTCACTATATCTAGGCTTAAGGTCTTCACTTACACATCTCAAAGAAACTGGGGTGATTATTTTGAATGGTGGGAAAACGGGCATGAAATCAAACCCTTTGGTGAATAAGTTGTTTGCACTCAGCCCATATGCAGACTTTATTGCTCAATTCAGCATTTTCCAATTACATTTTCCTTTTTTTCATGGTTTTGTTACTATCAGAGTTCTCATCATATAAATGTCATTTGATCAAACTAATAATTAATAGAAACCAACGTCCTTTGTCAAGACATTTAATTTTTGTGTTATCCTCTTGCAGGATGGTGTATGTTAAGGAGCTCAGTGAGGTGAAGATGATGAGTCCACTGCCGATGAAGGAAAGAAGGGGGACTCTGAGGCCATTTCAGCTGTACCTAGTAATGCCATGGAAATATTGGTTTGTAGTTTGTCAATCTGTCTTTTTAAATCACAGCACAAACACAGGCACTTGATGTCATTTGATCAAACTTTCATTCAAAAACAATAATTTATCTTTGTGTTCTCCATTCATGGGATGGTGTGTCTTTTGGAGCTAATTGTTGTGGATACAAAGAGTGTGCAGTTAATAAAGTAGAGCAATATTCTGATGGAATTTCTCATGAACTTCTGACTTTAGTTTCTTGCTCACATCCCTTTTATATAACTTTAACTCCATCAGCACTATTAAGTTATGATTTTTTGAAACTATCAAATTTTATTACAACCCAACCTCAACTGGCAATACAAATAATTATTGTGGTGTTCTGTTCAAACAGGGTGGTAGTTCTTTTGGAGCTGGCTGGGGCAGAGAGTACTCTGCTGATAATGAAGAGCTCATATCGGATATAGCTTCTATTGAACCAAAAAGTGCTATGGTTTTATCACTCTCTTTGTGTGCTGCTGCTATTCTAAATACAAGCTGTGGTATTTCACATGTGCCCTTTTTCTTTGAATGACATGTACGTGGATTTTATGCCTGAAAAACAATTTGGCATCGCTACTGAATTTAAATGGTTAGTTTGAGTTGAAACTGATTAAATCTTAATTATTTAAAATTGTTCCTTTATATTACGAATAGTGAAGCATTTCTTTTCTTACGTCAGGTCAGTGCTGGAAATAAATGCATGAGAACTTTGAAGACATTAGGAAATGTTTGAGAGTCTGAGATAGATATTACATTCCTTGAAGAAGATTTTGATGTAATTTTTATGTCAAACTGACTTTGCTGTCTTCCTGGAGAACATTAAATTTTAAATTATTTAGAAAAATATGATGACGCACAATTTTTTTCCTTGTAGAACAGTTGTACAACCATGATGCAGATTTGTAGAAGTAAAATTTTAGGAATAGTAATCTCTAAAGGCACAGCATAGTTTTCTTATGGTGCTTAGCACTATATGTAGAATTATTGATGACTGAAACATGTACGAGAAATCAGGAATTGAATAGTAAAAGTTGAATTTTAAAGGCCATTTATTGATGGTAGATTTGATCAAAGCCAGGTCATGCAAGGTCTAATTTTAGTAGATCTGTCACCAAACTGTACAGCAGTAATGAAGTAAGCCTTATGAGTAAAAATTTCCCTAAACAGCTCATGGCTGACCCTAACTATTTTTCCTGTGGGTAAAAATGGTCTTAATATTTTCTGATTGGTCCAAAACAAACTTACCTTGAAGGATATAATTTTATATTAACTATTGGCAGAGTTAGAGAGACCAGTGCTTTTTAGGTATTTTCAGCAACAACATATCTTACATTCCCCCAAAACTAAAGAAAAAGCAATGTCGGAGGCAGGTGTGGATTTGAATCAAGTCAACTGTGTCAGGAAAAACTTAAAATGCCTATATACACTTGTTACGAGCACTTCAACTTCCTCGAGAAGATTATTGAACTATTTTATGAAAACCTTTTTTTAGGCACGAAGTAGCCTTATGGTTTTGTCGGCGGATCCGATTATCTATCAGTGTGGCTCCTTCCCCAAATCCTGATTTTTCTATACGATTTTCATAAGACTTGGCAGAGAGGTAGAACTCAATCTCCTTAGTTCACTGCTGAAATGCCAGCCCAAACTTAGTGGCCAATTCTGAGAAATTTTGATCTAAAATCTCTGTTTCTATGGTAATACTCGGCTTGTCACGGGAAAGCAGCGTGGAAAGGGGAGCCGAGCCGAGTCGCCATTGTTGCGGCTGCTCGACCCCTCGGCGCGGCGCGCAGGGGAGGAGGACTGGGGCCGGGGACTTGTTGATTCTACTCATGCACAGTAGTTCAAAAAATAAAATTTCGAACGACATGTTAGAATACAAATGTAAAAGCAGTGTTCGAATGCCCATTGCACAACGAGCCTACAGTTCAAAAATCAAGCTGATCGGACGATTTTTACTGAGAGACTAACTTCTGAATAGTTTCAGCTAGAAAGCTAAAATTTGGCATGTGACCCGCTGAACTAGTGACCTTGAGATAAAAGAAATTTTTTAACATGACCCATAAGGCTAGAATTTTTAAAGTAAATTTCTATATAAACCATCTTCTACCGAACAATTAAGTGAAACAAAAACATTAATTAACTTCGTGCCTACCAGGATTTCCTGAAATCGTATTTTTTTTTCAGCCCTTGCCCCTTGTATCAAGATCAATATTCCACCTCTAAAATTAAGCTTAGGGTAAGTGCTAACACATATCAAAAATCTGGGACGGGGCTCTTTGAAGCATGGAAATCGTTCCAGGAAGCGCTGAAAATCTAACAACAATTCTACGGAGGGCACAAACTGACTGTGGAGGGCATGTCCGAAACCGCTTTGCTTGTTATTTAAGTAGACTTTAATGTCTAGGTCACTTAAAACCCTGGAGGACCCCATACCAGTTCTTTTAAAAGTGAAGACATTCTAGGAGCACTCTAATTGTGAATGAAATGATGTAAAACAATAAATCAAGGCAGCCATTTAAATCATTCAAATTATTTGTTTATTTATATGAGAGCTGGACAAGATACTTGGTCTGCGTAACTGTGAAAAGGGCCCACTGCTAGAAAATACCAAGGTGATTTGTTACGAGGAGTTCAATTAATTTGCTACTTGGTATGAACCGTTACAGTCCAAAGAATCCTTGAGTTGGCCCTTTGGCACAGTAACGCAGACCAAGTATCTTGTCCAGCTCTCATATAAATAAACAAATAATTTGAATGATTTAAATGGCTGCCTTGATTTATTATTTTACATCATTCACAATTAGAGTGCTCCTAGAATGTCTTCACTTTTAAAAGAACTGGTATGGGGTCCTCCAGGGTTTTAAGTGACCTAGACATTAAAGTCTACTTAAATAACAAGCAAAGCGGTTTCGGACATGCCCTCCACAGTCAGTTTGTGCCCTACATTCAGTATATACTTTGAAACTAGACTTTACAACTTCTTAAACAACAACAGACAACAATTTGGAAATAATATTGGTAGGGGGCTAGAGCCTCAGACAATATTCATATACTATGGATCAAATAGTAAATTAATTTAAAAAGAGGTTCTTTATGCCTTTGACATTTCACTTTCAGTGGCTAATAGAATAATAAATGTGAATGGAGTGAAGTGAAGCAGCACGAGCACCCTTATTCGTGCCTGGCAAGCATGCTCTATTTTGAAGCGTGCTTTGTAGTTGACTCCAAATGGAGTGTGCCATGCACACACTTGGGTTTCTAGAGTATCATACAACTGGTTACCCTAAAAACTGATAAAAGAAAGTCATAACCTTTTGTATGATAGAGATTTGGAATGAAATTTTCTCACTTTGGCACTTATTCCGTAGAATTGTTGTTAGATTTTCAGCGCTTCCTGGAACGATTTCCATGCTTCAAAAAGCCCCGTCCCAGATTTTTGATATGTGTTAGCACTTACCCTAAGCTTAATTTTAGAGGTCGAATGTTGATCTTGATACAAGGGGCAATGGCTGGAAAAAAAAAAAAAGGTTTTCATAAAATAGTTCAATAATCTTCTCGAGGAAAGTTGAAGTGCTCGTAACAAGTCTGTATGGGCATTTTAAGTTTTTCCTGACACAGTTGACTTGATTCAAATCCACACCTGCCTCCGACATTGCTTTTTCTTTAGTTTTGGGGGAATGTAAGATATGTTGTTGCTGAAAATACCTAAAAAGCACTGGTCTCTCTAACTCTGCCAATAGTTAATATAAAATTATATCCTTCAAGGTAAGTTTGTTTTGGACCAATCAGAAAATATTAAGACCATTTTTACCCACAGGAAAAATAGTTAGGGTCAGCCATGAGCTGTTTAGGGAAATTTTTACTCTTATGTGAAAGTGGTCTCTTTTTCTTTTGAGGAATCTCACGTGAGTCATTAGCAAACCACTGCAATGGAACAGCTTCGTTTTCTTGAGGCTCCACGAGTATTTTCCCACTTGATTTAGCTCCACACTGTGCAAAGGGCTTGCATTTTAATAAAGCAGTCCCGGTCTGATGAGGTCTTAACAGTAACCCTTTGTAGAGAGCCAGGGCAAGGAATTTTCTGCTGCTCCCAAAGACACTCAATAATGGTAGGCACGTTCTAAAATTTTGGATGAATGAAAACATCTCTCACTTTACCAGGCCTGTCACTCCTGATCGTTGATGAGAGGACAGGCTTCACATCTGATCGCCAATTCTCAGGAGAAATAAGCACGTTGAATGTTTTAATTGGCTGCTACCTCTTGGAATTCTTTCTTTCCTCTTGCTGAGTTTCCTCCCCATCACTTTCTTCCAGACTGCAATCTTCTTCCTCATCAAAGGAATCTTCTGGCTGATCATTTGGTTTACGTAAACAAACCTTCTCCAGAATTTTCGACAAGATGTTACACCTGTTGGTCTTGACATAAACATAGATGTAATTTGGTGTGTAAATACCGAAAGTTGATTTTGCAAGTTCTTCACTAACAACTTGAGAAGGTCCACACACATTACCCTTATCATCAATTACGCCTAGTTTTGTAAATAAGATCTCTTGAAATAGCGGGCTTTTTCGGCATTCATCTGTAAAAATCAAATGAATCATGTTAGGTTACCTTACATACAAGAATAGGAATTTTCCCTACACAAAATAACAAAAATTGGTTTTCTCCCACCAATGGGTTTCAGACAATGTTTCTTAAGAGCATGCGACTCTTGCAATCCTTCGGCACCTCTGCTGCACTGGGCAATTCTTTCTCAGGTCACCTGGACCTGGACCCCCGATTTTGATGTCTCGGATTTTGATGAAACTCGCTGAGTATGTTCCCTGGGTGCCCTGGACCTCCTCTGCCAAGTTTCAGATTTTTCGGACCCATAGAATTTTTTTAAAAAAATACCCCAATTTTGAGTTTCTGAAAAAGTAAAAAAAAAAATTAAAAAATATCTATCCATTTGAAAATGCTTTTGAATGGCTTATTTACTTTGTTTGATCATGATTTAGTGAAAAAAAAAAAAACACCCAACATGTGACCTTTTGAGGAAGTTATGAATAAAACTAATACGGTATCTTGATTTCCCAAAAAATGCGTCTGAATTTTTTACCCCAATTTTTTTTTGCAAGGTCTCTTAGTGGTTCATGGTATCTGATATTAAAACTCAACGGTAACAGGTAAACTCAGACTAAAAAAAATAATGTAATTTTTTAATTATCCGAAGTTTACCCGAATCAACTCGTATTCAAATGTTTTAGCAGGAGTGTTGTACTTTTGAGATTTTCTCATGCAGGTTAATGTTTAGAGTGTGTTTTAGAGCTAATTAAAAAACATAAACCTCCTAACTAAGTCACAATACTGTCAAACAAAGGGGTTATCATCGAGGGGGAAATAACCGCTGAATTAGGTGTACAAATTTCGTGAATTGGCTGTGAATTGGCTTGAATTGGCTATGAATTGGACTGAATTAGTGTGTGAATTGGCTTGAATTGGGTTTGAATTGGCTTGAATTGGGTTTGGATTGGCTTGAATTGGCTTGAATTGGCTTGAATTGAATTGAAATTAGATTTGAATTAGGTTGAATTGGCTTGAATTTGTTTGAATTGGACCGAATTTGTTGAATTAGTGGTGTACACTAAAGTCCGAGGTTATTTCCCCCTCGGTTATCATGATTTTAAGTATGTTTCAGGCACACACCACCCTTTGGGAACTATGCTGAGGTCCCATCTTGGTTCACCACTCAAACTGACAGCAATCCAAAGGTGCTGTTAGTGAAAATTGCAAGTCTTCTTCCTGCCAACATGATGCTTTCGACACAAGACAGAAGACTTGCAATTTTCATGAACAGCACCTTTGGATTGCTGTCAGTTTGAGTGGTGAACCAAGACGGGACCTCAGCATAGTTCCCAAAGGGTGGTGTGTACCTGAAACATATTTAAAATCATAATAACCCCTTTGTTTGACAGTATTGTGACTTAGTTAGGAGGTTTATGTTTTTTAATTAGCTCTAAAACACACTCTAAACATTAACCTGCATGAGAAAATCTCAAAAGTACAACACTCCTGCTAAAACATTTGAATACGAGTTGATTCGGGTAAACTTCGGATAATTAAAAAAATTACATTATTTTTTTTAGTCTGAGTTTACCTGTTGCCGTTGAGTTTTAATATCAGATACCATGAACCACTAAGAGACCTTGCCAAAAAAAAAATTGGGGTAAAAAATTCAGACGCATTTTTTGGGAAATCAAGATACCGTATTAGTTTTACGCATAACTTCCTCAAAAGGTCACATGTAGGGTGTTTTTATTTTTTTTTCACTAAAACATGATCAAACAAAGTAAATAAGCCATTCAAAAGCATTTGCAAATGGATAGATATTTTTTAATACTTTTTTAAAAACTCAAAATTGGGGTATTTTTTAAAAAAATTTCTATGGGTCCGAAAAATCTGAAACTTGGCAGAGGAGGTCCAGGGCACCCAGGGAACATACTCAGCGAGTTTCATCAAAATCCGAGACATCAAAATCGGGGGTCCAGGTGACTTGAGAAAGAATTGCCCCACTAACCACAGAATACAGGACCCAGAATCATGGCTTGCTACACATCCTTTCCACCAAATTTAGACATACTGATAGATCTACTTAATTCTTGGATCTACAGAGGAAGTAATACTAATAGATGGCAAGGAACTGTTAACCACTTGAACTGTGTATGGAAGTGTGAACTTGGCCCGCCACGTATTTTGTTTTTAAAAATATAAGTTACACATCGGATGGATGGATTAGCCAACCCTTGTATCTCTTTAGACGTTGATCTAAATCATCATCAGAGTAGTCTATTACAACACAGCAGTCTGACTTAAGAAAAATTTCTTTCTGCATCCTCTCAGCCTCCCCTACTGGTAGATAATAATTCAAAAGCACAATCCTTCTTCCCTGAAGCTTTAAGAATGTGGTGGCCACTTGTCTGAAGAGAACTGACGTGTCAAGCATTGATACAATGTCCGGAAGAGTTAACTTTTTGAGCACCTCCACCACCATTTCATCAGGAAGGTCTTCAAAGCTCGCCATCTAAAACCATTAATTCAGAAGATTGATTTAGTAAGTGTTCCAAGCCATGATCCTAGGGCTGCAGACTAATTTGTTGATACGTTCAAAAGAGATAATATGCAGCATTTATATAACCACAGTTCCTAGCATAGCATCAGACTGCACCATGAACACACAATGAGTTGACAATACACTGAGATTAACGCTCCTTTCTGGTAAGAGTCCGGTAAAAAAAAGAAAAAAAAATCGCCATTTTCAACCAAACAACCAAATATGCTTTCCGTAATAAAAAATTGGTAATATCTCACTGATCTGACCTCAAAAATCGTTGAAAAGGTGCGAATCTAAAAGCCCATAATTATACCTCAAAATTTGTTGCAAAGAAGTTCTCCAAAGCTGGGCTGTTTCAAAGGTAAATGGTGGCATACCTTTGGAACGGCTTGACCCAAAATGTCCAGACTGTGCTCAACATGAGTTTTTTTCACCCTCTACAACATGCTGAAAGACGAAATATTTTCCTCAAAATTTTCCGAAAATTGGGATTTTACCGGACCCTTACGACAGACTACAAGATAAATGTAAAGAAACGTGTGAATAGCAAATGAGTCAAATGGTTCAACAAACAAAATGCTTACCTTGATAAGTTTGAAACATGCAATTGGCAGAAATATCCTCATCAAGATTGACTCCTAAAAACAAAACCAAATAAAATAAACAATCAATTACCACTGATAATAATTAGCGTTGTGAGCTGAAACTAAGGGGGTATATGACGCATTTATGAGAAACAGCACAGTGAAGACGGTACTGATAACAAGGAAATCTGAGAAAAATATTGTGAAGGGTGTAGGTAACTAGGTGGCCTTACACTCAGCGTTCACGTCCTGTTCGCCTAGGTCCGTTTTGTGTTTTTGAACAGTTTTCTGATCACTACAGTACCAAAGGTTAGTTGAAATGTAGAATAGTACATATTTAGTACACTAACAGACACAATATCAACGAAAATCGGCAAGCAGATATAGGCGGATTCATTGAAAATGTTGAGTATAAGGACACCTTAACCTGACAGTGATAATTCAAAAGCACAAAGAGTTATTTTTAACTCATTTCAAGTAACTCAAAATCCACGCCGACGATAACATTTATTATTATTAATTATTTCGTGGGAAACAACCGAACACAAAATGAGCGTGTCGAAATGACACGTCCTTGTAAACACTAATAGACTCAAGATTAGTGAACTTTGTGCTAGTGACGAAACTGGCCCCTTTCCATGCATATTTTATTTTCTTTAAAAAGTTCATACTACTACTAAATAATTAGAGTCCATGTGCATTTCACTGACATACAATAAAAATCGAATAAGAGACTTACGAATGCAGTCAAACACCACAAGTCGGTTTGATGGTCGCATACGTGTGGCGACAACGACACTCGACACTGACGACTCCTCCCATCTGCCCTCCGGCCCCTCCGGCCCCCCGGCCTCCGCCCTTGAGTTCCATTTTTGCCAACCTATAACTGAGAATCTCCAAAACCATAGTGCACTACTGTTTCAGAAACTTTTGAAAAGCCCCGCCAAATAAATTGCTATATGTTGTTACTGGTAATTTAATTTAAAAAAAAAAGAGAGAGAGGGGGGGGGGGGGTAGTAAAACACTGTTTAAATTAAGCCATGCATAAAATTACAGCCAAGAAATTGCCACCTTGTCTGAACTCCAAACTCCCTCTTGATAAAGGGAATGACCAATGTCAACTTGCACAATAGACCAAAATAATAGAAACGTAATCTGGCTCTTGAGCGCAGAAGAAAAAAAAAACGATTTATGTAAGCAGAATATACATTGGAAATCCAAGTCTGCGATTGTCGCACACTTGTAGGTGTTTGAATGTTCATTCGTACACTCTGGGTGCAACTTTCTGACCTCCACTTCAAATATAACTTCTGAGGTCAGGATCATCTCCGGCGTAAAATTTCCTTACAAACGAGCTCGCATGTGATAGGGTTGACATTGTTACCTTACCATGGACAAGCGCGCTGACACCTGACGCATCACCTCGACGGTGACCTCGTCATCCTACACCTGCCCGCGTACGCCGCACTCGTGCCGCAACTCCTTCGACCGCAAAGGATTGGTGTACGCCATCTCAACAATGGACAACTTGCCCAGAGAGGCGGAGCGTGGCGTGGAAACACAACAAAGCAGACAGCGCTCTATAAATAATGCACTTGAAACGGAAGAATTGTCATTTAACGTGATACAAATGAATGTGCAGGCATGACAGACACCTCTTTCTAAATACAGCTATGATTTAATATAGACTAAATCAATAATTAAAACAGTTCTATGGGTAGCTTACGTTGCTTTGTTTTGTTTCCCATTACGCTCCGACACTCTGGGCAAGTTGTCCATTGTGTCGACCCTTACTCACCAAAATGTAGCAAAAGCCGAATAGAAATAACAACAATAAAATAGAGTTGTGAATGAAAAGTGGCAGCCGTCCCACAACCGACTCCTCCGATGCCAATTGCCAACAGCCAAAATAAGAAAATCCGCGAGTCCGCGATGAACTTCCAAAATCTTCTATCTTTCAAAAACTTCTATCTCTCTCCGCCGATGCACTGAAATTTACAGAAACAAAATACATATTAGAAAAAGAACAGGAGGTTGGGTTGGGCTCCGCTCCCCTCTCCGCTCTGACCGTGTCGAAGCGGCGGGAGCGAAATCCAACGATAGCTTTACGAAATTGGACTTAACTCTAGAACAACCGAAGCCCCCCTGAGAGAACGAGCAGTAACACATCCAAACCGTCCCACCCGGTTAGGATGCAAAAGGAGGGGGGAGGGGGGGGGGGGGGGGCTGTACCTATAAACCAGTACCGGGTGTCCCACAGAACACACGGCAGTGTTGTGGGATTGCATACTCGCCAGAGCTGCAGGGGCTAGGGCGCCTTACGGCCGGAGTGGGTAGGCAGACCCGCAACACTGCCGTGTGTTCTCTGAGACACCCGGTATAAACCTCTTGAACAGATGGCGACAAATGGAGTCTCCTTCACACAAGAGATTAAACAGGCGTATAGTTTTTACCTTCCCACTTCGTTGAAAAGAACAACTGACTTTATTTTATTGTAAGGCGGCCGGGGAGGCGTTGGCCATACGCCCGAACCGCGGCACCGAAGGCACTTCGCAAAGGTACATCATCTCACATTTCAAACGGCATAAAAACCGGATTAGTGTTCGCAACGACAGAGCGAATTGTTATAAGGCAGGACTGCTCAGCAGGTCGTTGGTACAAATGAGAATATACACTTTGCGACCTTTAAGCGCAGCATGATGCTAGCGCACCAAGGAAAGTAGAGCACACACTTTTTGTCCACTTACAGAAAAGGTATCACGAAGTGGGTCAAAAAGACCATGGTTGCGTACAACCAAGCGTTTACAAATACTTTCGCCAAGTAAAATAGGAGACGCCATCATAAATGTAAGAGAGAGTTTATACAGAGATTTACAAAAATATAGCTGCCCGCATGCAGAGCAGAAATAACAATCTCCAAAACTAAAGTTAGGGACACACAGCCCTCCCAGCCGGTGATACCAACTGACGTGCGCGCGCGCGCGCGCACACACACACACACACACACACAACAACAACAACAACAACAACAACAACAACAACAACAACAACAACAACAACAACCACACCGAAGTGTCCTGAGGAGAGAGTATTAGTAGCACAAAATTACACATATGTATGTTTTTTAAGATAATTGGATTTTAAGCTATAAGTTATTAGAAAAGTTAACACGTTATAAATGATACACACTGCGAAGGGCGAAGCCCCCACGTTGGGCATCATTGTTGTAACCGCAACTGGCTACATTGGCTAAGAAAATAGTACACCGCGCTACCCGTGCGCAAAAAAAGGTAGAGTGGCGTGGGTTAAAATTTAGCTTCTTTGTAATGGGTCCCAGGGAGCCGCAACTCCCGCTCGAAAGGGTTTAAAAACCTTGCAGTGTGCACATTATTAACACATTTATTATATAATATGAGTAATAGAAGGCTCAATAGAGCAACAATTCCAATAAACATTAATCCATAGTTCAATATTCAATAAACAATAATCTCAAAGCTTCAAATGAAGAACTAATGAGAAGAGAAGGATTAAAAGAACAATACATATGTACCCTCAGACAACAAGCAAAACGCCTCCGGCGTATCGATGGGTCCTAGGAATAAAGGTCGATGTTCCGCGCGTCTAAAACAAAAAGGTTGATCTCACGCGCTTTCAAAACATAAAGGTCGATCTCATGCGCGTCCAAAACAAAAAGGTCGAAGTCCCGCACTGCATATTAAGATGGTTCGATCTCCTGCGCTGCATATTAAGACGGTCCGATCTCACTTTTTGACCTTTTCGAGATTTTTACATATTCTGGTAGATAAAAATGTGATCTTTCTTTTTGGTCTTGGGTGTTTTTATTGTATTGTGAACCGTTTACCCGTAAATCACTGAAAACTAAAGGTTCGATCTCCGGAACGCGCTCGGTACTCCAGCGAACAAGGTTCGATGTCGGTCGGGCGAGCTGAGCGCCGCTCGGTGTGGTGCGCTAGGCGTGTAAAGTTAGGCACGCGTGAGCGTTTTACGTGAGGTGAACGTTCAAGTGAGATAAAAAAAGAGATGGAACTAGACAAACCCATATATTTTTTGAAAGGAGAGAGTGCGGAGATTGTAATTCTGCAAAAATATTGGCCAGTTTGCTTAGTATAAGGCGACACGCATCTCTCACGTGAGCGCTCACCTCACGTCACCTCCCAACAAGAGTTGCTCCAGGTTGCCTACATACAGGGGTATTGTAACACAATCTGCCTACCTTTCAGGCGGTTGTCCAGAGACCATAAGGGGAGGTGGCGCCCTCACCTCCACCCCCTCCATACGCTCCTGGCTCGCTCTTGGTACGGATCGCGGCCCTCGTCGCCAGCAATCTACTGCTGGCGGAGGCAATAATAATGTTGTTGAGAAATCTTTGTCGAAAAAGCCTGGCATTCACAGTGTGTGCGATAATTTACTAGCGCAACCGTCGAACACCTATTATAATGCATTTCCTCTATAGATGCTTCATATTGACGCAAATGGCCATAATATACATATTTTTTTTTACATGTACGGGTTCACCAAAGTGAACTGAACATAGTGGCATCATTACTTTTTGTAAAACTATCATGTGTGAATTGTGAAGCGCGTTCAAACTTTCTTTCCGCTCTCCTGAGAAATCTTTAAAAGTGAGATCGAACCATCTTAATATGCAGCGCGGGACTTCGAACTTTTTGTTTTGGAAGCGCGTGAGATCAACCTTTCTGTTTTGGACGCGCGTGAGATCGACCTTTATGTTTTGAAAGCGCGTGAGATCAACCTTTTTGTTTTAGACGCGCGGAACATCGACCTTTATTCCTAGGACCCATCGGTATACTGTGCTTGAGGGGCAACAAACAAAGAAAACCCACTGCCCCGTGCCCCGTGGGGATAGGCCACCACCCTTGCTCGGCGCGCGGCGCCGGGTTGGTAGGCCACCAGTCTACCCTCCCGTGACCGCTGCAGCCGGACACACGACGCTTGAGGGCCTCGCGGCAGTCTGAGTTAAACACGATCCATGAGACACTTCGGTTCTCCCCCATCACGCCCAGGCGCCGCGGCCACGGTCGGGAGACAGATCACAACCTATCAAAAGGCAAAACCAAACTACTCTACCATCCTCATTTCCAATTTGGTGCACGGGCGAGAGAGACAGCTTCTTACTGTGATTTCGCCCGGGGTAAAATTCCCATGGTGATTCCTATAGGATGAACTCTCCTATGGGCAGTCATGGGCATCCCCATAACACACCCATGGGGACACAAACCCATGAAATTATGGAACATGGGAACCCATGGTGATCCCATAGGCATATGTTTCTATGGGAAGATTGCCTATGGGGAGATGTGGCTATGGGAAGCTCGCCCATAGGCTAGTTCCTATCGTATTGTATCCTATGGGTTTTCAAATGTTGAAAGCGACAAAGCCTTAATTAACAAGGCCTTACGGAATCAACGGGACATGTTTCAGGGTGTCGGAATCGAGGCGAAGCCAAATCTACTGTCCGTTTGCAGGTAGCTCGAGCCGTTTTCAAGATGCCAGAAAAAAATGCTCCGATTTCAATAAAATTAAAATGGCCCTACCTAATTTCGCCCTAGATACTACATACCAAATTTCAGATCGATATTCCAAAAACTACACATTTGACAGCATTCTGAACTTTCATGGGAAATCTTTTCTATGGGCGAAGAACTTCCCATAGGCAAGTTACCTATGGGCATTGGATGCCCATAGGCATTTTACCTATGGGCAAGGCGTTCCTATAGGCTAGTTGGCTATAGGCAATCGTCCCTGCCAATGGGCAAGTGATTCCCATGGGTTGGCTATGGGAACTGCCCATGGGTTTTGGGGCTGCCCATGGGCAAAGGTACTCTGCCCATAGGAATAGGGCATTTGTTCCTATGGGCATCATGGGAATTTTACCCTGGGCGATGGCGTTGAGTCGGGGTCCGGCCCGAAGGCGCGGTCCCCGCGCTGGCGGGGTGCGGCACGGCGTCATCGCCGGCCCGGGACGGCTGCACGTGCACGTGTTGGGCTTAGCCCGACATGACGCCACACAGACAGGGTGAAATTGCCCACATCAAGCTCGACGAGCTGGACCGCGGGCGGCACAAGCTATTGCCCACAGGCCGAAGCTAGAGACACAAAAATGGTCCAAGATTAGGCGGGGCAAAACATTACCTGCCCGTACACAACACCCCGAAATAGCAAGAGTAAACGAGTACACACAAGCTGCGAATGGCGGACACACTCAACGTACCGTTGGACAAGTCGATGCGGCAAGAGGCGGACATACCGGTTAAAGGGAGTTAGGGCGCACGTCAAAGATGTACCCGGGTGTTGGAAAACACGTAGGCGTGCTCACACTCTGCAGAGGCGAGCTTCTCCAGCAGGCCGTCCTCCTTCGTCAGCTGACTCAGGAGTGACAGCCTCTCGACACCGGCCGCCGGCAGGGCGCAGAGACAGAGCCGGACAGCCGCAGCTGGCAGGCCAGCTAGAACCCGGAAACTCTCAGAGCGGTCGACGCGGGGTATAGGGTATTCCACTGGAACGAAACCGGAACCTAGATAAGAAAAGCACGACCGACAGATCTGTTTCCTCCTGGGCCCTGATTGGTCAACAGTGACGTCACTGTAGCGACCAGCCAATGAGCGCGAAGGAGGAAACGGAGCCGACGGTCGTGCTTTTCTTCTTTAGGTTCCGGTTTCGTTCCAGCGGAATACCCTATTGCGGAGGCACTTCCCCATCGCCTAACGGCGCCCCCACAAAGGCCGTTACCGAGGCGGAACGCCTGCGACAATATGGATAGGCCAACCCGCCAGGCACTCGTGTTAAGTTGGCGGCCTACCTGGAGAGCACAAGCGCAGGGGGAAGCAGGAATTAAATTCCTGGTACCCAAAATTTCGTACCGTCACCTCCCAGTGAGTTGATTGTGGGGGCACCTTAACTGCCCTATACACCCTGACCGGGCAGGGCTTGCGTATAATCACGTAAGTGAATTTTTGCCATTTGCCCGCCCGGCAAGCCAAACGAGAGCCTAACCTGACACTGTCGGGCCCTCCCTAATGTCTACTATTATCTCCTGATTCAGTAAATGGAGTGACTTGGGTTTCTGGTGCAAATTCACTCCTTTGTTAAAAGCTGCGAACCTGGCCACCACCACAGTACATTGATTACATCGCACGGTATGTGCATTGCATGAAGTAGGATGAAAGCAAACATGTATACTACTGTCTACTAATTCAGTACAGTGAGTTTCTCGTGTTTTGTTTATGCAAATTTACTCTTTTGCTAAATGTTGCGAACCTGGCCGCCACCACAGTATTTCATATTTTTCGCACAGTATGTGCATGAAGTAGGTTAAATGGAAACATGTATACTATTGTCTACTAATTCAGTACAGTGAGTTTATCGTATTTTTTGTGCAAATTCACTCCTTCGCTAAAGTTTCCGAACCTGGCCGCCACCACTGTATTTCATATTTTTCGCACAGTACGTGCATACAGAAAGATGAATGCAAACATGTATACTTATGTCTACTAATTCAGTAAGTGAGTTTCATGTGTTTCTGGTATAAATTAGATACTGTGCTAAAATTTGCGAACCTGGCCGCCACCACAGTACTTTATTTTTTTCGCACGGTATGTGCATGTAGTAGGACGAAAGCAAACGTGTCTACTTATGTCTACTCATTCAGTAAAGTGAGTTCCTCGTGTTTTTTGTGCAAATTTACTTCTATGCGAAAAGTTGCGAACCTGGCCGCCACCACAGTATTTCAATTCTTTCGCACAGTATGTGCATGAAGAAGGTTAACAGGAAACATGTATACTATCGTCTACTCATTCAGTAAAGTGAGTTTCTCGTGTTTTTTGTGTAAATTCACTCCTTCGCAAAAGTTTGCGAACCTGGCAGCCACCACAGTACTTAGTATTTTTCGAACGGTATGTGCATGTAGTGGGATGAAAGCAAACATGTCTACTTATGTCTACTCATTCAGAAAAGTGAGTTTCTCGTGTTTTTTGTGCAAATTTACTTCTATGCGAAAAGTTGCGAACCTGGCCGCCACCACAGTATTTCAACTCTTTCGCACAGTATGTGCATATAGAAGAATGAATGAAAACATGTCTACTATTGTCTACTAATTCAGTAAAGTGAGTTTCTTGTGTTTCTCGTGCAAATTCACTGCTTTGCTAAAGGCTGCGAACCTGGCCGCCACCACAGTACTTCATTTTTTTCACACGGTATGTGCATGTAGTGGGATGAAAGCAAACATGTCTACTTATGACTACTCATTCAGTAAAGTTAGTTTCTCTTGTTTTTTGTGCAAATTTACTTCTACGCGAAAAGTTGCGAACCTGGCCGCCACCTCAGTATTTCAACTCTTTCGCACAGTATGTGCATATAGAAAAATGAATGAAAACGTGTCTACTATTGTCTACTAATTCAGTAAAGTGAGTTCATTGTGTTTCTGGTATGAATTCGCTAGTATGTTAAAAGTTGCGAACCTGGCCGCCACTACGGTACCTTACTTACATCTCACGGTATGTGCATGAAGTAGGTTAACAGGAAACATGTACACTATCGTCTACTCATTCAGTAAAGTGAGTTTCTCGTGTTTTTTGTGCAAATTCAGTCCTTTGCAAAAATTTGCGAACCTGGCCGCCACCACAGTATTTCATATTTTTCGCACAGTATGTGCATGAAGTAGGTTAGCAGGAAACATGTATACTATCGTCTACTCATTCAGTAAAGTGAGTTTGTCGTGTTTCTCGTGCAAATTCACTCCTTTGCGAAAGTCAGCGAACCTGGCCGCCACCACAGTACTTCATTTTTTTCGCACGGAATGTGCATGTAGTGGGATGAAAGCAAACATGTCTACTTATGTCTACTCATTCAGTAAAGTGAGTTTCTCGTGTTTTTTCTGCAAATGTACTTGTATGCGAAAAGTTGCGAACCTGGCCGCCACCACAGTATTTCAACTCTTTCGCACAGTATGTGCATATAGAAGAATGAATGAAAACGTGTCTACTATTGTCTACTAATTCAGTAAAGTGAGTTTATTGTGTTTCTGGTATGAATTCGCTAGTATGTTAAAAGTTGCGAACCTGGCCGCCACCACAGTATTTCAATTCTTTCGCACAGTTTGTGCATGAAGTAGGTTAACAGGAAACATGTATACTATCGTCTACGCATTCAGTAAAGTGAGTTTCTCGTGTTTTTTGTGTAAATTCACTCCTTCGCAAAAGTTTGCGAACCTGGCAGCCACCACAGTACTTAGTATTTTTCGCACGGTATGTGCATGTAGTGGGATGAAAGCAAACATGTCTACTTATGTCTACTCATTCAGAAAAGTGAGTTTCTCGTGTTTTTTGTGCAAATTTACTTCTATGCGAAAAGTTGCGAACCTGGCCGCAACCACAGTATTTCAACTCTTTCGCACAGTATGTGCATATAGAAGAATGAATGAAAACATGTCTACTATTGTCTACTAATTCAGTAAAGTGAGTTTCTTGTGTTTCTCGTGCAAATTCACTGCTTTGCTAAAGGCTGCGAACCTGGCCGCCACCACAGTACTTCATTTTTTTCACACGGTATGTGCATGTAGTGGGATGAAAGCAAACATGTCTACTTATGTCTACTCATTCAGTAAAGTGAGTTTCTCTTGTTTTTTGTGCAAATTTACTTCTACGCGAAAAGTTGCGAACCTGGCCGCCACCTCAGTATTTCAACTCTTTCGCACAGTATGTGCATATAGAAAAATGAATGAAAACGTGTCTACTATTGTCTACCAATTCAGTAAAGCGAGTTTATTGTGTTTCTGGTATGAATTCGCTAATATGTTAAAAGTTGCGAACCTGGCCGCCACCACGGTACCTTACTTACATCTCACGGTATGTGCATGAAGAAGGTTAACAGGAAACATGTACACTATCGTCTACTCATTCAGTAAAGTGAGTTTCTCGTGTTTTTTGTGCAAATTCACTCGTATCTTAAAATTTGCGAACCTGGCCGCCACCACAGTATTTCATATTTTTCGCACAGTATGTGCATGAAGTAGGTTAACAGGAAACATGTATACTATCGTCTACTCATTCAGTAAAGTGAGTTTCTCGTGTTTTTTGTGCAAATTTACTTCTATGCGAAAAGTTGCGAACCTGGCCGCAACCACAGTATTTCAACTCTTTCGCACAGTATGTGCATATAGAAGAATGAATGAAAACATGTCTACTATTGTCTACTAATTCAGTAAAGTGAGTTTCTTGGGTTTCTGGTGCAAATTCACTCCTTTGTTAAAAGCTGCGAACCTGGCCACCACCACAGTACATTGATTACATCGCACGGTATGTGCATTGCATGAAGTAGGATGAAAGCAAACATGTATACTACTGTCTACTAATTCAGTACAGTGAGTTTCTCGTGTTTTGTTTATGCAAATTTACTCTTTTGCTAAATGTTGCGAACCTGGCCGCCACCACAGTATTTCATATTTTTCGCACAGTATGTGCATGAAGTAGGTTAAATGGAAACATGTATACTATTGTCTACTAATTCAGTACAGTGAGTTTATCGTATTTTTTGTGCAAATTCACTCCTTCGCTAAAGTTTCCGAACCTGGCCGCCACCACTGTATTTCATATTTTTCGCACAGTACGTGCATACAGAAAGATGAATGCAAACATGTATACTTATGTCTACTAATTCAGTAAGTGAGTTTCATGTGTTTCTGGTATAAATTAGATACTGTGCTAAAATTTGCGAACCTGGCCGCCACCACAGTACTTTATTTTTTTCGCACGGTATGTGCATGTAGTAGGACGAAAGCAAACGTGTCTACTTATGTCTACTCATTCAGTAAAGTGAGTTCCTCGTGTTTTTTGTGCAAATTTACTTCTATGCGAAAAGTTGCGAACCTGGCCGCCACCACAGTATTTCAATTCTTTCGCACAGTATGTGCATGAAGAAGGTTAACAGGAAACATGTATACTATCGTCTACTCATTCAGTAAAGTGAGTTTCTCGTGTTTTTTGTGTAAATTCACTCCTTCGCAAAAGTTTGCGAACCTGGCAGCCACCACAGTACTTAGTATTTTTCGAACGGTATGTGCATGTAGTGGGATGAAAGCAAACATGTCTACTTATGTCTACTCATTCAGAAAAGTGAGTTTCTCGTGTTTTTTGTGCAAATTTACTTCTATGCGAAAAGTTGCGAACCTGGCCGCCACCACAGTATTTCAACTCTTTCGCACAGTATGTGCATATAGAAGAATGAATGAAAACATGTCTACTATTGTCTACTAATTCAGTAAAGTGAGTTTCTTGTGTTTCTCGTGCAAATTCACTGCTTTGCTAAAGGCTGCGAACCTGGCCGCCACCACAGTACTTCATTTTTTTCACACGGTATGTGCATGTAGTGGGATGAAAGCAAACATGTCTACTTATGTCTACTCATTCAGTAAAGTGAGTTTCTCTTGTTTTTTGTGCAAATTTACTTCTACGCGAAAAGTTGCGAACCTGGCCGCCACCTCAGTATTTCAACTCTTTCGCACAGTATGTGCATATAGAAAAATGAATGAAAACGTGTCTACTATTGTCTACTAATTCAGTAAAGTGAGTTTATTGTGTTTCTGGTATGAATTCGCTAGTATGTTAAAAGTTGCGAACCTGGCCGCCACTACGGTACCTTACTTACATCTCACGGTATGTGCATGAAGTAGGTTAACAGGAAACATGTACACTATCGTCTACTCATTCAGTAAAGTGAGTTTCTCGTGTTTTTTGTGCAAATTCAGTCCTTTGCAAAAATT
This sequence comes from Frankliniella fusca, assembly GCA_029379305.1. Taxonomy (NCBI): domain Eukaryota; kingdom Metazoa; phylum Arthropoda; class Insecta; order Thysanoptera; family Thripidae; genus Frankliniella; species Frankliniella fusca. Next base: position 104,852 of record JAHWGI010000727.1, on the reverse strand, counting down.
TGCGAACCTGGCCGCCACCACAGTATTTCATATTTTTCGCACAGTATGTGCATGAAGTAGGTTAGCAGGAAACATGTATACTATCGTCTACTCATTCAGTAAAGTGAGTTTGTCGTGTTTCTCGTGCAAATTCACTCCTTTGCGAAAGTCAGCGAACCTGGCCGCCACCACAGTACTTCATTTTTTTCGCACGGAATGTGCATGTAGTGGGATGAAAGCAAACATGTCTACTTATGTCTACTCATTCAGTAAAGTGAGTTTCTCGTGTTTTTTCTGCAAATGTACTTGTATGCGAAAAGTTGCGAACCTGGCCGCCACCACAGTATTTCAACTCTTTCGCACAGTATGTGCATATAGAAGAATGAATGAAAACGTGTCTACTATTGTCTACTAATTCAGTAAAGTGAGTTTATTGTGTTTCTGGTATGAATTCGCTAGTATGTTAAAAGTTGCGAACCTGGCCGCCACCACAGTATTTCAATTCTTTCGCACAGTTTGTGCATGAAGTAGGTTAACAGGAAACATGTATACTATCGTCTACGCATTCAGTAAAGTGAGTTTCTCGTGTTTTTTGTGTAAATTCACTCCTTCGCAAAAGTTTGCGAACCTGGCAGCCACCACAGTACTTAGTATTTTTCGCACGGTATGTGCATGTAGTGGGATGAAAGCAAACATGTCTACTTATGTCTACTCATTCAGAAAAGTGAGTTTCTCGTGTTTTTTGTGCAAATTTACTTCTATGCGAAAAGTTGCGAACCTGGCCGCAACCACAGTATTTCAACTCTTTCGCACAGTATGTGCATATAGAAGAATGAATGAAAACATGTCTACTATTGTCTACTAATTCAGTAAAGTGAGTTTCTTGTGTTTCTCGTGCAAATTCACTGCTTTGCTAAAGGCTGCGAACCTGGCCGCCACCACAGTACTTCATTTTTTTCACACGGTATGTGCATGTAGTGGGATGAAAGCAAACATGTCTACTTATGTCTACTCATTCAGTAAAGTGAGTTTCTCTTGTTTTTTGTGCAAATTTACTTCTACGCGAAAAGTTGCGAACCTGGCCGCCACCTCAGTATTTCAACTCTTTCGCACAGTATGTGCATATAGAAAAATGAATGAAAACGTGTCTACTATTGTCTACCAATTCAGTAAAGTGAGTTTATTGTGTTTCTGGTATGAATTCGCTAATATGTTAAAAGTTGCGAACCTGGCCGCCACCACGGTACCTTACTTACATCTCACGGTATGTGCATGAAGAAGGTTAACAGGAAACATGTACACTATCGTCTACTCATTCAGTAAAGTGAGTTTCTCGTGTTTTTTGTGCAAATTCACTCGTATCTTAAAATTTGCGAACCTGGCCGCCACCACAGTATTTCATATTTTTCGCACAGTATGTGCATGAAGTAGGTTAACAGGAAACATGTATACTATCGTCTACTCATTCAGTAAAGTGAGTTTCTTGCGTTTTTTGTGCAAATTCAGTCCTTTGCAAAAATTTGCGTACCTGGCCGCCACCACAGTACTTAATTTTTTTCGCACGGTATGTGCGTGTAGTAGGACAAAAGCAAACATGTCTACTATTGTCTACTAATACAGTACAGTGAGTTTCTCGTGTTTTTTGTGCAAATTCAGTCCTTTGCTAAAATTTGCGAACCTGGCCGCCACCACAGTACTTAGTATTTTTCGCACGGAATGTGCATGTAGTAGGATGAAAGCAAACATTTCTACTTATATCTACTCATTCAGTAAAGTGAGTTTGTCGTGTTTCTCGTGCAAATTCACTCCTTTGCGAAAGTCAGCGAACCTGGCCGCCACCACAGTACTTCATTTTTTTCGCACGGAATGTGCATGTAGTGGGATGAAAGCAAACATGTCTACTTATGTCTACTCATTCAGTAAAGTGAGTTTCTCGTGTTTTTTGTGCAAATGTACTTGTGTGCGAAAAGTTGCGAACCTGGCCGCCACCACAGTATTTCAACTCTTTCGCACAGTATGTGCATATAGAAGAATGAATGAAAACATGTCTACTGCTGTCTACTAATTCAATAAAGTGAGTTTGGCGTGTAAATGGCGAAAACAGGCTCTTCTGTTAAATGTTGCGAACCTAGCCGCCACCAATTGTACTCTCCTGACATGTTTATGCCTGATCGGATTGAGTCATTGATCCCTTTTTATGTCTACTATTATCTACTAACGAAAAAAAATAAGGTGTAGGTATTTTCGTACCGCTGCGGTTTCTCCCAGAGAAATTGGGTCGGGCCAACTTCGAGCGAAGCTGGCCGCCCCAAACTCGTTTTTAAAAAAGTGGTGGCGGCTATAAGTTAGAGGAAACATGTACACTATCGTCTACTCATTCAGTAAAGTACTTCAGTGGGTCTGATTAAAAAATGTCTGTTCGTCACGAGACCTCCTGACTACCTCTACCGACTGGCGTCTACCGAGTGACGCGAGGGGTCCCCCACTCCCATAGATGGTGTACACACGAGTAATTTGAGTAGGCGAGTAGGGGCGAGTAAAAGTGAGTAAAGGCGAGCAATAGTGAGTAAAGGCGAGTAGCGACGAGTATTAGCGAGTGATGAGTAAATGAGAGTAGCGATGAGTAATGGCGAGTAGGGATGAGTAATGGCAAGTAGGGATGAGTAATGGCGAGTAGGGATGAGTAATGGCGAGTAGGGATGAGTAATGGTGAGTAGGGATGAGTAATGGCGAATATTTTGCGTGTATTTTGCGTGAGTAATTGGAGAGTAATGGCGAGTATTTGGCGAGTAATCGCGAGTAATTGGCGAGTAATGGCGAGTAATTGGCGAGTAATGGCGAGTAATGGCGAGTAATTGGCGAGTAATGGCGAGTAATGGCGAGTAATTGGCGAGTATTGGCGAGTAATGGCGAGTAGGCGCGAGTAAGCACGAGTAGGCGCGAGTATTGGTGAGTAAGCGTGCGAGTAGGCGCGAGTAATTTTGGTCGTGTACACACGAGTATCGAAGTGGGGGACCCCTCGGAGTGACGTCTACCGAGTTGCGTCTACCGAGTAGCGTCTACCGAGTGGCGTCTACCGAGTGGCGTCTACCGAGTGGCGTCTACCGAGTGGCGTCTACCCAGGGACGTCTACCGAGTGGTGTCTACCGAGTGTCTACCGAGTGGCGTCTACCGAGTAGCGTCTGTTGAGTGGCATCTACCGAGTGCCGTCTGCCGAGTGGCGTCTACCGATCAGCGTCTACCGAGTAACGTCTACCGAGTGGCGTCTACCGAGTGGCGTCTACCGAGTGGCGTCTACCGAGTAGCGTCTACCGAATGGTGTCTACCGAGTGAAGTCTACCGAATGGTGTCTACCAGGTAGCGTCTACTGAGTACCATCTACCGAGAGGCGTCTACCAAGTTGCGTCTACCGAGTAACGTCTACCGAGTGGCGTCTACCGAGTGGCGTCTACCCAATGACGTCGACCGAGTGGCGTTTACCGAGTGGCGTCTACCAAATGGCGTCTACCGAGTGGCGTCTACCGAGTGGTGTCTACACCCCCGGGAAGAAGGCCAAGCCCAGACGGATTCTAGGAAAACCAATCGTAAAGGTCATTAGTATACGATTAGTAGAAATAAGTATACGCCAAAGTTTTCCTCTAACTTATAGCCGCCACCACTTTTTAAAAAACGAGTTTGGGGCGGCCAGCTTCGCTCGAAGTTGGCCCGACCCAATTTCTCTGGGAGAAACCGCAGCGGTACGAAAATACCTACACCTTATTTTTTTTTCGTTAGTAGATAATAGTAGACATAAAAAGGGATCAATGACTCAAGTAAATTCATCAGTAAAGTGAGTCTCTCGTGTTTTTTGTGCAAATTCACTCGTATCTTAAAATTTGCGAACCTGGCCGCCACCACAGTATTTCATATTTTTCGCACAGTATGTGCATGAAGTAGGTTAACAGGAAACATGTATACTATCGTCTACTTATTCAGTAAAGTGAGTTTCTTGCGTTTTTTGTGCAAATTCAGTCCTTTGCAAAAATTTGCGAACCTGGCCGCCACCACAGTACTTAATTTTTTTCGCACGGTATGTGCGTGTAGTAGGACAAAAGCAAACATGTCTACTATTGTCTACTAATACAGTACAGTGAGTTTCTCGTGTTTTTTGTGCAAATTCAGTCCTTTGCTAAAATTTGCGAACCTGGCCGCCACCACAGTACTTAGTATTTTTCGCACGGAATGTGCATGTAGTAGGATGAAAGCAAACATTTCTACTTATGTCTACTCATTCAGTAAAGTGAGTTTGTCGTGTTTCTCGTGCAAATTCACTCCTTTGCGAAAGTCAGCGAACCTGGCCGCCACCACAGTACTTCATTTTTTTCGCACGGAATGTGCATGTAGTGGGATGAAAGCAAACATGTCTACTTATGTCTACTCATTCAGTAAAGTGAGTTTCTCGTGTTTTTTGTGCAAATGTACTTGTGTGCGAAAAGTTGCGAACCTGGCCGCCACCACAGTATTTCAACTCTTTCGCACAGTATGTGCATTTAGAAGAATGAATGAAAACATGTCTACTGTTGTCTACTAATTCAATAAAGTGAGTTTGGCGTGTAAATGGCGAAAACAGGCTCTTCTGTTAAATGTTGCGAACCTAGCCGCCACCTATTGTACTCTCCTGACATGTTTATGCCTGATCGGATTGAGTCATTGATCCCTTTTTATGTCTACTATTATCTACTAACGAAAAAAAAATAAGGTGTAGGTATTTTCGTACCGCTGCGGTTTCTCCCAGAGAAATTGGGTCGGGCCAACTTCGAGCGAAGCTGGCCGCCCCAAACTCGTTTTTTAAAAAGTGGTGGCGGCTATAAGTTAGAGGAAAACTTTGGCGTATACTTATTTCTACTAATCGTATACTAATGACCTTTACGATTGGTTTTCCTAGAATCCGTCTGGGCTTGGCCTTCTTCCCGGGGGTGTAGACACCACTCGGTAGACGCCACTCGGTAGACGCCATTTGGTAGACGCCACTCGGTAAACGCCACTCGGTCGACGTCATTGGGTAGACGCCACTCGGTAGACGCCACTCGGTAGACGTTACTCGGTAGACGCAACTTGGTAGACGCCTCTCGGTAGATGGTACTCAGTAGACGCTACCTGGTAGACACCATTCGGTAGACTTCACTCGGTAGACACCATTCGGTAGACGCTACTCGGTAGACGCCACTCGGTAGACGCCACTCGGTAGACGCCACTCGGTAGACGTTACTCGGTAGACGCTGATCGGTAGACGCCACTCGGCAGACGGCACTCGGTAGATGCCACTCAACAGACGCTACTCGGTAGACGCCACTCGGTAGACACTCGGTAGACACCACTCGGTAGACGTCCCTGGGTAGACGCCACTCGGTAGACGCCACTCGGTAGACGCCACTCGGTAGACGCCACTCGGTAGACGCTACTCGGTAGACGCAACTCGGTAGACGTCACTCCGAGGAGTCCCCCACTTCGATACTCGTGTGTACACGACCAAAATTACTCGCGCCTACTCGCACGCTTACTCACCAATACTCGCGCCTACTCGTGCTTACTCGCGCCTACTCGCCATTACTCGCCAATACTCGCCAATTACTCGCCATTACTCGCCATTACTCGCCAATTACTCGCCATTACTCGCCATTACTCGCCAATTACTCGCCATTACTCGCCAATTACTCGCGATTACTCGCCAAATACTCGCCATTACTCTCCAATTACTCACGCAAAATACACGCAAAATATTCGCCATTACTCATCCCTACTCACCATTACTCATCCCTACTCGCCATTACTCATCCCTACTCGCCATTACTCATCCCTACTCGCCATTACTCATCCCTACTTGCCATTACTCATCCCTACTCGCCATTACTCATCGCTACTCTCATTTACTCATCACTCGCTTATACTCGTCGCTACTCGCCTTTACTCACTATTGCTCGCCTTTACTCACTTTTACTCGCCCCTACTCGCCTACTCAAATTACTCGTGTGTACACCATCTATGGGAGTGGGGGACCCCTCGCGTCACTCGGTAGACGCCAGTCGGTAGAGGTAGTCAGGAGGTCTCGTGACGAACAGACATTTTTTAATCAGACCCACTGAATGTCGCTGCGCTTCGCGGTTTCGGGCTATATTCGAGCCCCCCCCCCCCCCCTCTTTTCCCTCCAGGAGTGTGAAGGGGTGGATTAATGAAGCCCTAATAATTGGAGGGCGGCGGGGTAATCGAGCCACCACCAGCTGGGCAAGGCGGGGTAATCGAGCCTCTACCAGATAGGTGGTTTCGGGCAATAATTGAGGCACCCCCTTCTTCCCTCCCGGAGTGCGAAGGGGTCGATTAATCAAGCCTTAATAATCGGAGGGCGGCGGGGTAATCCGGCCACCACCAGCAGGGCAAGGCGGGGTAATCGAGCCTCTACCAGCTGTGTGGTTTTGGGCAATATTCGAGCCTCCTGAAGTATGAAGAGGTGGATTAATCAGGGCTAATTGGCTGAGCTAAATTTAAATTGAAATTTAACTTTAACTTTTAATGCTCAGCCCTGTCAGAAAGCGCAAGGTGAGACCGCCTGGAAGATGGGGTGGCGTGAAGTGAAGCGGCAGTCGTGAGGCGTGGGATGTGAGGTGGACAGGCATGCCAACCAAAATCGCGAAAATATTTTAAGGTAGACGCACATTTAGCTCAGCTTCACACGGTTTTAACGTGGGTCTTCCTTGTTAATTAAAGGGTGGCGGGGTAATCGAGGCACCACCAGCGGGGCGAGGCGGGGTAATCGAGCCTTCAACAGCGAAGTTGGTTTAGAAGATATTGGAACCTCTGCCTCCCCCCCCCCTTTTCCCCCGCAGTGTGACCGGTTGGATTAGTTAAACCTGTATAACTGAACCGGTAATCGAGCCTTCACCAGCAAGGTTGGTTTAAAAGAAATTGGAGCGCCCTCCCCGCTCCTTCGGAAGAGTGACAGGGCGGATTAATCAAGTATGTGTACTGAAAGCGCGGCGGGGTCCTCCAGCCACTACCAGTGGGGCGAGCATTCACCAGCGGTACCGGTTTTGAGGGATATTTAAGCCCCCCAGCAGTGTGAAGTGACGGGGTGGATTAGTCGAGCCTTCAGGCTTAGCCCCCCAGTGACGAGCTTATAAGCCCTCTTGTTGAGCCAGTAAGAAAGGCTGTGGCCTCCAGTGACGTGTCACAGGCTCTTAGTGCAGCTACGAGGCGGAGCTGTGAGCTCACAGTGACGAGTATTAGCCCTTAGTCGAGCCTTTGGACTTTCGGTCACCCATACAAAGTAGAGTCATGACCACTGCTGCTTGACTCGGGTACGCGAGATCCGAGCGCCTGCAAACCAGTCGGTAGGCAAACCCGCATTGCAGGAAAAGTGTATTCTTGTGCGACGCCATAACTTTTTACCTAATTGAGCCACAGAGCTCCTCTCTTTAGCATTTCGTAGATCTCGACGAGACGAACAAAACGGTGCAACCAGATTAGACGCGCGACCCCCCGATCACAAATCTAAGCCTATAAAACACATAATTCAAAGTGGAACACACGCAATTCGGCGCATTTAGACCATGACAAAAAATGACGGGCGCATCAAAATCTACAGCCTGTCAAAATTTGGTGACGATCCGACCACTTGTTCAAAAGTTACAGCAAAGTGTAAAATGTTCAACTTTGAACACCTTTTGAACACACTTTTTGTTAGTCCCATCAAATCGTTATGTCCCCTTTTCGTAGCTCTTTATGGTAATAGTGGGCCCCCTATAGTGTCGTGAGCAGAGCAGAAGCCCTTACTCGAGCCTCGGGACCAGCGGTCACTCATACAAATTCGTGTCAGGACCACTGCTGCTTGACTTCGCTAAGCGAGATCCGAGCGCCTGCAAACCAGTGGGTAGGCAAACCCGCATTGCATTTTAGGTTCATTTTTTGACGACAGCATAACTCTTTACCTAATTGAGCTACAGAGCTGATCTTTTTTCCACAGTGTAGATCTCGACGAGACGAACAAAACAGTGGAACCAGATTTGACGTGCGACACTCCGTTCACAAATAAAACACTATAAAACCACAATTCAAAGTGGAACACTCGCATTTTGGCGCATTTAGACCAATTTTCTAGTGTTCTACACCATGACAAAAAATGACGGGCGCATCAAAATCTACAGCCTGTCAAAATTTGGTGACGATCCGACCACTTGTTCAAAAGTTACAGCAAAGTGTAAAATGTTCAACTTTGAACAGCTTTTGAACACACTTTTTGTTAGTCCCATCAAATCGTTATGTCCCCTTTTCGTAGCTCTTTATGGTAATAGTGGGCCCCCTAGTGTCGTGAGCAGAGCAGAAGCCCTTACTCGAGCCTCGAGACCAGCGGTCACCCATACAAATTCGTGTCAGGACCACTGCTGCTTGACTTCGCTAAGCGAGATCCGAGCGCCTGCAAACCAGTGGGTAGGCAAACCCGCATTGCATTTTAGGTTCATTTTTTGACGACAGCATAACTCGACACCTTAGTCTGAAAGGCACGCAGTCCAGCCGCCCGTTCCAAGACTAACGCAGTTCAGCCGCGCGCTCCGAAAGACACGCAGTTCAGACGCTCAATCCAAGACTCACGCAGTTCCTATGTCTGGAGCGGTAAACTGCGTGTCTTTCGGACCGCACGGCTGAACTGCGTTAGTCTTGGAATGGGCGGCTGAACTGCGTGCCTTTCGAAACGCGCTGCTGAACTGCGTGCCTTTCAGTCTAAGGTGTCGAACTCTTTACCTAATTGAGCTACAGAGCTCATCTTTTTTCCACAGTGTAGATGTCGACGAGACGAACAAAACAGGGAAACCGGATTTGACGTGCGACACTCCGTTCACAAATAAAACACTATAAAACCACAATTCAAAGTGGAACACTCGCATTTTGGCGCATAGAGACCAATTTTAGAATGTTCTACACCATGACAAAAAATGACGGGCGCATCAAAATCTACAATCCATGAAAATTTGGTAAGGATCCGACTACTTGTTCAAAAGTTACAGCAAAGTTTATAATGTTCAACTTTGAACACCTTTTGAGCACACTTTCTGTTAGTCCCAACAAATCGTTATTCCCCCTTTTCGTACCACTTCATGGTAAGAGTGGGCCCCCCTGTCCTGAGCAAAAGACCTCGGTCGAGCCTCGAAACCAGCGGTCACCTATACAAATTCGTGTCAGGGGCACTGCTGCTTGACTTCGCTAAGCGAGATCCGAGCGCCTGCAAACCAGTTGGTAGGCAAACCCGCATTGCATTATAAGTTTATTTTTTAACGACGCCATAACTTTTTACCTAATTGAGCTAGAGAGATCCCTTTTTTGCATTTTGTAGATCTCGACGAGACGAACAAAACGGTGTAACCGGATTTGACGTGCGACCCTCTAGTCACAAATAAAAGACTAAAAAAACATAATTCAAACTGGAACACTCGCATTTTGGCGCATTTAGACCAATTTTAGAATGTTTTACACCATGACAAAAAATGACGGGCGCATAAAAATCTACAAGCCATCAGAATTTTGTTACCGATCCGACTACTTGTTCAAAAGTAACAGCAAAGTTTATAATGTTCAACTTTGAACACCTTTTGAGCACACTTTCTGTTAGTCCCAACAAATCGTTATTCCCCCTTTTCGTACCACTTCATGGTAAGAGTGGGCCCCCTGTCCTGAGCAAAAGCCCTCAGTCGAGCCTCGGGACCAGCGGTCACCCATACAAATTCGTGTCAGAGGCCCTGCTGCTTGACTTCGCTAAGCGAGATCCGAGAGCCTGCAAACCAGTGGGTAGGCAAACCCGCATTGCTTTATAAGTTCAATTTTTTACAACGCCATAACTTTTTACCTAATTGAGCTAGAGAGATCCCTTTTTTGCATTTTGTAGATCTCGACGAGACGAACAAAACGGTGTAACCGGATTTGACGTGCGACCCTCCAATCACAAATAAAAGACTAAAAAGCCATAATTCAAAGGGGAACACTCGCATTTTGGCGCATTTAGACCAATTTAAGAGTGTTTTACACCATGACAAAAAATGACGGGCGCATCAAAATCTACACGCCATCAAAATTTGGTACCGATCCGACTATTTGTTCAAAAATTACAGCAAAGTGTAAAATGTTCAACTTTGAACACCATTTGAACACACTTTTTGTTAGTCTCAACAAATCGTTATGGGCCCTTTTCGTAGCTCTTTACGGCTTTAGTGTCCACCTTCAGTCCGACCACTGTGGCTCAAACCGTTTGCCCGCTAGAGCAGTCCGAAATTTTGAACGTTCAAATTTTTGAACGGTCATAACTCGGAAAGTTTTCATCGCACAACGAGCGGAAAACGCGTGAACACTCTTCGTAACGGCACCCACCTTCCCTATAAGTTTGGTGTCGATCGGCCGAGCCGTTTGGGCTGGCCAGACTTTTGGTCCATTTTTGAACCCGTGCAGACCAATTTTTGAGCACATATAACTCGAAAACCATGCTAGGTAAAAAAAAAGTACCGACACCAAAAAAGATGGTAAATATGGTCAGGAACATCGTGCTGGGCTCAAAAAAAAATCCTGCAAAATGGTAGCTATGAAAATTTTCAAAAATAAAAGTTTGAACGCATTTTTGGACCATTTCCGGTGCTCTGAGGCCCCCAAATGTAGTCAAATTAAAAAATCGTACGGCTTTTCACTATCCAATGCAATGGTCCAAAATTCAAAATTCGAAAATTTCGTGGAGGCCTGACTTGTGAACTTTGACCTTCGAGATCTTAGCTTCAAGGTCACGCGATAGCTCTACGATCTACCCAAAAAAAAAAAAACTATTTTCTAACATAAACGGTCGCATTCGCAGCATATTATTAGGAGAGCCACACCGAGCAATCGAAAAAATATTTCGTGGCGGTGATGGTATAGCCTAGGGGGCGGACTTCTGCAGTATCTGATAAGCACATGTCATTTAGAATTTTTGTCAATTTGGATGCATTTTCTTCACCCTTAACTCTCCTACTGAAAATTCTTCTGACATGAGTATGACAAAGATGGACATGAACATTGGGAAGGACTTTTCTTACACCTGAAATTTCTTTGTAGTCCTTGTCCACAATAACAGTCTTTACAGTATTGACCACATCTGGATTTTTGGCTACAAATACTTTCAAGGCAGACTCCAATATGTTGCTGGTTTCTCTCCTGAGGAATATGTAGCCAACAATTCGGCCATTTTTGTGATTGTCAATAGCTTCCACCACTGATAGATGCATATTGTGCTTGTTCACATCATATGTTGTATCCAATCCTAATATCTCAGGGAATTGCTCAAGATTATCCCTCATGGCCTTTGTCTGGAAAAATATAAAGTCTACAAGTTTTGGTTCGTTATTTTCTGTGTCATCTACATCTGTTTCAGTTTCAACATGACCAATCACATATTGAGAGCCTGGGTCATCCTTCAGCATCTTTTTAAGTTCCAAAATAAGATCTTCTTCCGGAGTTTTCCCTAATCTCTGTTCCATCCTGTATTGTTGCCTGCAATAATGAATCATTAAGATTTCAATTACTTAAGAAAACCAGATAAAGGCTTTTTCAGATAAATCAAACGAAAAACCACAAGGAAAATTTAAGACTTCCAGGCAAACCAAAAAATTAACTAATAAATAAATACTGTGCCTACTTCATATTTGAGATATCCTTGGAATTAACGGCTTTACCAGTAGTCTCCTGAATCTGATGCACAATGTCAGCATTTTTTCCCCTACATTTGAACATTGTGGTCACAAGTTCCTTAGTAGTTTTGTCCAGCTTTTTGTTTTTGCAATAATGCTTGGCAAAATTTGAATTTCCAACGGGATGGTTTTGATGGAGGTGCTTAAACGATGATATTTTGAGTCTCTGCTTGGGGCAAGCCTCTCCCACTAGACTTATCTGAGCTGGACAGTGCAGCTGGAGAGTCCTGTTCCAGAAAATGAGGATCATAGAGAAGGAAATACAGCTATAATTTGGTTACTTGGAGCTGGCAATAAATGATTTACTGTGGCAAAAAGAAGATTAAAGTGACACATCCCGCATGGAAAAAAGTACCATGGAAATGACACTTCGAAAGTCAAAGTAAATGACAGTTTAAAGTGACTTTTGAGCAGAAAATGTGTACTTGAAAGTGTCCTGTTGAGTATACATTATGTATATCTAAAGTAATTAGGTATACATAAAGTATACTTAAAGTATACTCTAACTCTAGCAGATTGGGAATAATATACTTTTGGAATACTTTGGCCGTCGAAATGTGAGTTCGAAAGCGTAACTAAAGTATTGGCAAAAGTGTCATTAAGGTGTTGAAAAAGTGTACCCAATACTGTGTTTGTAAAAGTTATTTTCAGCCCCACCCTCTTAAAATTTTTCCTCTTTTTTTTTTTCTTTTTTACCTACGACCTAGGTTTCTTCGCCAGTACCGAAACTGAACATCGAAGGACCTGGGAATGAAGTTGCGACCACTGGGAGTTGAACCTCGGACCTGCGATCTGAAAACACACACGTTAGACCACGCGGCCAATCTGCCGTTATGATCGTGCCGCGTTGGCTCGCAGTCACATGTTAGATGCTCTGAGCTCCATGCACTGTTGCGATAGTGTCGCTAAAGTATACTTAAAGAATACTTGAAGTATACTTAAGTATACTTAAGTAGACTTGGGAGTAAGCGTTCACTGTAGCACTGTTCCCATCTATGTTTTAGGAACTTTTATTATTCAGAGCCATTATCGTGCACAGCCGATGAGTTAAATTAAAAAGAAAGTGAAGAAAATGTAAACACGAATGAATTTTATCCCTGTATCTGTGGGTGCACGTCGTATTTCAAGGCGTGGAAAGAGTTTACTGAACAAGCGGAACTCCCAATCAGAGCAAATATTTGCTTTGGAATATATATAATCCCACTTCTAGTAGCTTCCCCTGCCTACCTATGCATGTGTGCTAGGTTGCATACTTCGACAGCGACCGTGCAGCGTTTCACATGCGCATTTACAACACAAAGACAATATTTGGTGTTTTTTATCTTCTCATTGACTCACACTTCTTAAAATATAAGGTAGTGTCTTGGAATATTCACTCAGCATGACAAAACTACGCCACTATTAAAAGTGTTCCTCGGGCGTCTTGAGTTGTATTTCGCAATATGCACATTTTTGAGACTTACTGACACAAAGTATTTTTGTCTAGTAATGTGCACATTAGATGACGAGAAAATAACAGAATATTTACACATCCGAAGTGCTCTCCCGAAGTGTCATTGAAAGCACACGTTAAAAGTATACTAAAAGTATACTTTCAAAGTGTACTTTTCGTGGAAGTATACTTTTAAGTGTCTTTTAGGAGTACTTTTTTCCATGCGGGATCACTAAGAGACCCTCAAAATACATGGAGGTGAAATGCCAGAGGAAACATCATAGTTCAATGGCAGTTGCAGAGCTTTAGAGATGGGCAATGGGATTACCTTTGATTTGGCCGCAGCCCTTTACTTTGACTGGGTCGTACGGGCCCTCCATGGACGCAGTTATATGTTCCATACTTAAGGAAAAGACACTCGTCCAGCTTCGTCTGGCCCGGCTGCAGACGTGCATTGTACTTATCCACCGGTTTTGTTGAAGTTCGCTTAAAGATCACACAATTTTTAAGCTCATAGGCTCTGAGACAGTCTTCGAACTCCTTAAAAGAGTTAAAGTACTCATTTTGCCGAGTTCTTTCGGCCATGATGCACATTCATACATCTCTCCCTCTATGACAAACATGCAGACATGCACCTTAAAATTATTAAAAGAGCTTTCGGTTTTATCTCAAAAATCAGCTCAAGTCTACCTCCACCTCTCCTGAGATGCAGTTTAGCCAATTCCAATTATGTGTTATTAAGAACTGAGAAGGAGAGCCGCGAAGTCGTCCCCTCTATTCTAATCCATTGAGAAATGGAATTCCTCTTTTGCAAGAAGCAGCGTTTCGTAAATTCGTGTGAATTTTCATTTCGCTCTGAATTCTCGTGTGCTGTTGTAAGGTTGGTATTGATTTGGCACCATACTTTGTAAGGTGATTCCCTCCTCGCGTCGTGAACTTTGGACTTTGGGTCGATCTTTAAATATTTATTTCAAATTAAATTAAATCGTGATTTTGTCATGCATGTGATTCGAGAATGAGAATTTCGGTTCTGAATACAAATAATATCAAAGGGACATTCCAGATCAAGATTTTTTCTGCTCTCCCAACGCGTGAATATCAAAATAAATCGGCGATTGTTTAATTTCTGCAAATAGTGAAATGGTCGTTTTTTGCAGGAATTTCCTGCATGTAACTTCATATTGGCTATTTTTCGGAAATCTATTAACTGACGAAGGAAGTTAAAAAAATTCTGCAAATAGCTCTTTGGATATTATTTGTAGGAATTACTGCGTCTGAAAATAGTTCTACTATTTGCAGGAATTCCTGCAAATAGACACGCCCAAAAAACGGTCGAAATCCGTGACGTCACTCGGCTCCTAAATTCTTTCAGGTGCCCTACCGCATCTCATGTCCTTAACAATGATTACATCCATAAATTAATACAACATAATGACGGATACAAAATTTTGAAAGGAATAAGATCAAGCCCAGCACACTGGATGAATGAAAAAGTAAAATTACTTGCCCAGATCAGACAATTTGGTCTACCAACCTTTTTTTTAACATTATCTGCAGCAGATACAAGCTGGCCAGAATTAATAGTTGCTCTTAAAATGTCAGTTGATAAAATGGTAATTTCAGAAGATGAAGCAACAACTTTGACATCAAAAGAGAGGGCAAGACTTGTACAAAAGGACCCCATCACCGCCTCATTGCATTTTGAACAACGTTTTAAAGCTATAATGAAAACCTGGCAATGTGAAAGTGGACCATTTAATGGCCATTCAATTTTTCACTCGTACTACAGAATCGAATTCCAACAAAGAGGGTAATTCATTTTACTTTTGTTCTAAATATGTATTATGACAAAAAATACTTTACATCTAACACTATTAACTTTAATTTTCAGATCACCTCATGCACATATGCTATTATGGTTAAAAGATGTTCCATCTTTTAATATTGATAGTATTGAATCAGATCAAGAAATATGTGACTTTGTAGATTCCATTGTAACATGCTCTACAGATAATTTAAGTGACAATCTGGTAAAAATGCAAACTCACCATCATTCTCACACATGTTATAAGGGAAGAAAAAATTCACAATGCAGGTTTAACATTCCATACTACCCAATGAGATGTACTACTATTCTTCGTCCATTGCCAGAAGATTTTCCAGGTCAGCAAAGAAAAAAATATGAAAAGATATTGGAACTTGTAAAACAGCAATTAACTGACAAAGACACTATGAAGATGTCATACAAGATACTACTTCATACCCTCAATATACATCAAGATGAATATTTACTTGCTATTAGAACAAGTCTCAGTAAACCTCAATTATATTTGAGAAGAGATCCAAAGGATATACTTATAAGCCCTTATTGCAAAAAAATTATAGACTTAATGAGAAGCAATATTAATATTCAGTTTGTACTTGACGCATTTGGAGCGGCAACATACATAATTGATTACATCAATAAATCCAACAGAGGAATGAGTCAAATCTTAAAGGAAGTACTACAACAGATTCGTGAAGGCAAGGACAGCTTAAGAAAAGGACTGACAAAAATATCTAACACATTCTACAACAACAGTGAGTTGTCAATCCAAGAAGCATGTTACAACATACTACAGATACCACTATCAAAATCTTCTGAGGAATGTGTGTTTATACCAACTTTCCCTATGGCTGAAAGAGTCAGATTAGTTAAATCACAAAATAAGTTAGAAGAACTAGATGAAGATTCTACTGAAATTTTTGAATCAGGATTAATAGAGCATTATGCTAACAGACCAGATTCACTAAAACATGAATCTTTAGCAGAATTTGCAGCTAATTTCACATATTCATCAGTACATACAAAGACTTCACTCCCATTGAAAAATAACTCAGGATATGTTACAAGAAGATCAAAGAGCAGAGTCATAAGATACAGAAATTATCATTATGAAATTGATCCACAAAACTATTTAAGAGAAAACCTCATGTTATTCATGCCATGGACAAATGAAATTAATGATATTCTTGATAAAGATATGGAACAATTATTTGCATCTCATTCCCATACTATAAATGAGAAAAAAATTATTTAATGCATTTGATGATGATAATTTAAATCTAGCAATGAATGAAGCGATGGCACGAACATCTACCAACAATGAGGACGATGAAGAAACGAATGGAGCGACATTTGATTTTGATGAATATAGTTTGGAAGATAATTTTACTTTTGCAGATATAGCAGCTGAATAGGGTATTCCGCTGGAACAAAACCAGAACCTACATAAGAAAAGCACGACCGACAGATCTGTTTCCTCCAGGGCCCTGATTGGTCAACGGTGACGTCACTGTAGCGATCAGCCAATGAGCGCGAAGGAGGAAACAGGGCCGACGGTCGTGCTTTTCTTCTTTAGGTTCCGGTTTCGTTCCAGCGGAATACCCTATTAGAAGATGATGGATCAAGAGAAAAAGTATTCTTTATAGCTCCAGAAAAATTACCAGAGTCAGACTTTCAAAATTTATTTGAAAAATTAAACCAAGATCAGAGATATTATATCATGCATGTTGCAGACCATTTTGAGAAGACACCTGGTAAGCAGTTACTGCACTTTTTAACTGGAGGAGCAGGAGTAGGAAAGTCATTAACAATCACAACACTGTTTCAAACCTTATACAGGATTTTAAATTCATCACCGACTGACAACCGTGACGAAACAAAAATTCTATTATGTGGACCTACAGGAAAATCAAGTTTCAACATTGGTGGACAAACTTTACATTCAGCCTTTAAGCTTCCATTGAACACCAAAAATTTGAATGAATTAACAGCTAGTATATCAAATACACTTTCAGTAAAATTAAAAGCACTAAAATTAGTCATTATTGATGAGATTTCCATGGTAGGTCAACATACCTTACATATGATTGACCAAAGATTAAGGCATCTGTTTGATGAAAATGAAATTTTTGGAGGCATTTCTATAATTACAGTTGGCGACTTTTTCCGGCTCAGACCTGTATGCGCAACTGCGTTATACTTTCCAGAAACCTCCAATCAATATGCTGAAATCTTCAATGAGAAACTATGGAATCACTTCAAAGTGTACATCCTGACGAAAATAATGAGGCAATCAGAAGTTCAATTTCAAACAGCACTCAATAACCTAGCAAGAGGTAAACTTACCAGAGAAGATAGAAAACTGTTCAAGTCACGAACATTTTCAAAGATGCCCAAGAAGAAGAGATTACATAAAGCTATTCATCTATTTTCTAGAAATGAAGATGTAGAAGAATACAATAACAAGTGTCTAAAGAATATTATTGGAGAAGAAACCATTTGTCATGCATCTGATGTCTTTCACGGACATGGATCACAATTAGCAAAGAGACAAATGGAGTACACAATTAATAAATCTAAAACACATCAAACTATGGGGCTACCAAAATCAATCAAATTAAAAATTGGAGCACTACATATGGTAACCTACAATGTCGACACAGAAGACGGTATCTGCAATGGCGCTACTGGAACCCTAAAACAGTTAAATTATGGAATAAATCATAAGGGAGAGAAAAAACCTCTTAGAGTATGGATAGAGTTCGATGATAAATCAGTTGGAAAAATTGCAAGAAAAAAACTGAAATCTTTGATAGCTAACAATAAAATACCTAATACTTGGACACCATTAGATCCAATTGCACTCACGATCAAAACAAGAAAAACATCATCATTGAAAGTCAATCGAAAACAATTTCCTCTAACATTAGCACATGCCCTTACTGTCCACAAGAGTCAGGGTCAAAGTCTAAAACAAGTTGTGGTACATTTAGGAAAAAGAAGAATGTCAAGAGAACAACTGTACGTAGCATGCAAGTAGTAAGCACTGTAACTCAAAAGGTGACAAATTTGTGACCTTTTGTGGCGACACATCTAAAAAGGAAACATCCCCTTTTTGTTTCCCTTTTTTTTCGGAAACACATAGATGTGTGACCTTTTTCGGCGACAATTTTGTTTCCAAAACCTCCGTGTGTTACCGAAAAAGGTCACATGCGTCTCCATTTCGGTAACACACGGAGGTTTTGGAAACAAAATTGTCGCCGAAAAAGGTCACACATTTATGTGTTTCCGAAAAAAGGACACACATTTATGTGTCGCCGATTTAAGGCAACATGTGTTTCCTTTAAAATTACAGTGAGATAGACGCGTGGTCGCTATATACCTGGTCGCTCTTCTGTGAGGAAGGCAAGCCGTTATCCGTGTATGCCTGGTCGCTACTCCGGGCGTGTACACGTGGTCGCTCCTGAGGCAGGGTGGGGGGGCATCATAACAAAAAGTGCCGTCACCGAGAACCGAACCCCGGCCCAGAGGATTACTAGCGCAGCGCGCTATCCCCCAGACCACCGGCCTGTTCGTTGGTGGGGGAGCTATGTAGTGCGTAGTGATGCAGCCGATCGCCTCGTCGCGCAGCGCGCTGGCGGGAGGGCTCGGTGTGCGCATGTGCAATGGCGGCTGGAGGGGGCGGGCGCGAGTTTTTAAACATGCGGCGGGAGGAGCCGTGCACGCCGCGTGGTGATGTAGGCCAGGCGCGGCAGCGGCTGGGCTCGTCACGGAGCGGTCTGCCGGTTCCGAGCGCGCTGGAAGGTGTGATTCGTATTGGTGCAGTCGGAGGGGATGGCTGGGCTCGACACGGGGAGGTTACGTTGGAGGTGGCTCTTGCCGTGGCCTTCGCATTGGCCTTCGCGAGGTTTACCTCGCCCGTTTCATTCGTTCGCGATGACTGACGAGGTCGGCGTGACTGGACTGGTGCTCCCGATGCCCGAGTACGCGACGCTTGGTTCGACGACCATCCTGTACCGTATGGGAGAAGGCGAAAAATATGAATGTGGTCTTTACAAGGATGGTTACAATCCTTTGCGTACAAACGAGCATATGTATAAACTGGGTGTGACTGAGAGATACGGAAAGTGTTACCCCCAGTATAAAATGAAGGCTACTCGACTGCGATCATTTGAAGGTTGGCCAAACGAGCAAGTGATAAGTGCAGAGACATTGGCTGATTGCGGATTTTTCTGGTCGCAAGCAGAGGACAAAGTGATATGTTTTTGGTGTGGTGGCGGCCTAAAAGACTGGGACGCTGGTGACGATCCCTGGGTGGACCATGCAAAGTGGTTCGGCCGTTGCAGTTATGTGCTGGAAAGGAAGGGGATCGACTTTGTGCAGAGCGTTCATGATCAGGTATGTGTTGTTGTTTGTGTTTTAAAAATACTGAGTGAATCAGCACTGTTGTTTTTTTTTAATACGTGCTGTTTTCTTTTAGCTGTTTACGGGAGATGTTGTCATTCATTCGACGAGCAAGACAGAAGAGACGAACATGAATACGTCGTGTAAAATATGTCTGGAGGAAACTGTCAACACTTTGTTTTTGCCTTGTAGACATCTTGCATCTTGTGATGTGTGTGCGTCTTCAGTGATACAGTGTGTGATATGTAGGAAATCGATTGAGGCGACTGTGAGAGTGTATATTGCATAAAGGTTTTAATAAAAAAACAAAAACAACAGAAGTGGATGATATCGTTGTGTTATTTTATTTCTTACACCTTTTACTACATGATTGAGAGTGTTTCATTTGTACATCGTCACATAGTTTAACATTTCGAGAGTATCGTTGAAACATTTTTTCCACAAGAATATCATTTTTTTCACAATTTTTTGAAAAGCAATTTACAAAATCTTGAAGAGAGAGTCCATGCGATTTAAACAGGATATACATGACGCAGTAGTGTCCGCACCCGGACGAATTCAGAGCTTGCAAGTCAATACGATTATATGTACAGGTTTTACAGATACGGGTGAGGAATCGCCTGTGTGAAGCAACAAAAGGTTTGACGCCGTAACTGTCAAAGTATTCGCCGTGTCCGCATGCATCTACGGAAATGGCGAGCCAGTGGGTTCCGGGTTTCGATATGGGATCAGAGTTCACGATGAAAAACGCAGGCTTGGAAGCGATGGCGTTAGGAAGAGTGTCAGCGGCAAACACGCCGCAAAAATATCGCGACGCGTGCGCGTCTTGACACAGTAAGGTTTTGATTTGTTATGATTCCACTGTCAATGAGGAAAAGAAGCAACAGTTTTTAAAGGAAGGCGAAAAATTACGCAGGCTTTATGAAAATGACCAACTGGAAAGTTCAGAAGAATCAGTTTTGTCTGACAAAAATTGTCCACGCCCTGATTGCAATTGCATACCGAGGTTAAAACTTAGTACAGCAAAAGATCCTATTCTGTATGCTACTGGTATTGTGCTACCAAACACTGAACCACCTATTTTAGTAACCAAAGAATTTAGTCTTTCAAGAATTAAGAATATTCTAGAAATAGGGCCTTACTATGAAGGACTTTCCTGTCCTTATTTTTATTTGGGAACAAAGCACTCATTTTTAGGCAACGGAGTTGCCTTCTAAAATCACTGGAAAACGTGCGTGTTTTGTTTCATATGGCCCCTTACGACAGAAAAAAATCTGCTGAAGGGAATTCGATGATATTAAGCATACATTTAGAATGTAATCTAGTACATTCGATTCTGAAGTCTAGTTGAAATCTGTATTGCAGAAATTTTGTAAATTTGAATTGAAATTCGAGTTTCTATGGTAATGCTCGACTCGTCAGGCAAAATGAACAGGGGAAGGAGATATTTTTTCGTGGAGGGGGTAGGCCGAGACGAGCCAACACGGAGCGAAAGAGAAACCTCTAAAGTCTGCGTTCAAACAAAGCCAGCCTTTAGTTTCGAGCGCAAGAATGAGATAACACCACTGAAATTCGCACGTGACCACCGTACTGCCTTCTTTAAAACTACTTCAGTTTTACTGAAACTTGCCCCGGTTCTGCCAACTAAATGTGTTCCTCAAAGAATGAGTTCCAATCGTAACGTTATGAGAGCAGTGATTTTTTTCATTTTATTTGGTTGGCATGTTGTGTCAACAACGCGAAAGCAGGCCAAGCATGTCCGCCATTGCCGGTGGCTGATGTGCCCACCTCGCGACTTCAAATCATTTTTTAAAGTTATCGAAACGTTGACAAGGCGAACTGAATGCGTAAATAGTAGTTTTATACCTGCGGAAAACGGTTTGGTAAGTTTGACTTCGATCTGGTGAGCAGAATTCTTGAAATGATGTACATTTACGTGTACCATTTTGTGTAAACAACGCCTTAACTCCGCGTTTTCCCAATAGAGCGCACCCCCGTCGCGGCCGCGGCGCGCTTTGCCCGCTGGTCCTTCGCGTACCAGCGGTATTAGTTAGGGCCCCGGTTCGCCCCTTCCGTGCGCCGTGCGCCCGGTGGATGGAAGATTATTGTTGACGTTCTCCCCCGGCCGTGCCCTCGCCGCCCAATTTTTGCCGTCAGAAGTCAGAAGGAGACCTTTCTATTTGCCTGCTCCTGTCGATTAAATGTCGGCCGAACTGTCGGAGAGTATTCATTACTTGAAACCCGCCTTATCAATTCAAACTTAGAATTATGTAGCCACTATCTTGACTATCGTAAGCTAAACAAAACCAGTCGGTCTTCTTACAGTCCGAAAACGTGCGGAGGTACCCCTGTGCGGAGATACCCCCCTGAATATAATTAAAAAATATACAATGGGTCGTTGTTATGTAGTTTGACTGCTATCTCGATAATCGGGAGCGGGCTGCATATTTCATAAAGTGCAGTGAATATTCCATTTAATGGGTTGTATATCTGGTTGCAACGTTTAAAAGATGATGGATTATTTTTTTTCTGCCCTTGTATATCTGTTTCGAGAAATACAAGGTACCATAGATATTTCATTTTTGAAGCTTGGCCGTCGTATGTATATCTTCGAGTATACAATGTATATTTATTCTAGGAAATACGCTTTAGGAAAAAAGTGGATCGCATATCCTCTTTTAAGTTACCAACGGAAATCAACCGCGACTTGATTTGTACTGTTAATTTATTCGATTACATCATCATTTCCCTGGGGACAAATATTATTTTCAGTTGAATTCCTCGCCGGACTCGCCTGCAGGCTCTTCTCTTTCTTTTTCTCATGCTCACACCGAATCGCAATGTGTGTAATCCTAGTAATCTTGGTAATTTTGGTAATCCCGAAAACTGTGTACAAGAAAATTGGGAGTGTTGGACCCCTCGCACAATAAGCTTATGCTGACTGTATCAAACCTTACGGCTATACGTGTGTGCCAATACTTAAACGCGGTCAGGCTTGTATCAATGCAATTACGGACGGTATTATTGATGACGATTTTTAAACAAAATTTCAAGAATCGCAGAAAATATGTCCACCTCTCTGAAAGTTCTTCCTTGCTGCAGGGAGTGTTCCATAGTTCTTTCGCATACTTTTTCTGCTCACTCTTAAGGTGACTTGAATTGGCCATACCCCACCAAACACCAATATGGTTAATTGAAACAGAGGCCGCTCGTTCTCTTGACTGACATGATACCTGTAAAGCGCTGTTCAAAATTTTACCGGATTATCCGGTGAAAGCTCGAAACAGCGACATCAGCTCAAGTGGAGAGGGGGTAGGGAGTGGTGCTACTCCAGTCTGCTCTACGCATTCACATTGCGATTCGGTATGAGTATGAGAAAAAGAAAGAGAAGAGCCTGAAGGCAAGTCCGGCGAGAAATTCAACTGAAAATAATATTCGTCCCCAGGGAAATGATGATGTAATCGAACAAATTAACAGAACAAATCAAGTCGCGGTTGATTTCCGTTGGTAACTTAAAAGAGGATATGCGATCCACTTTTTTCCTAAAGCGTATTTCCTAGAATAAATATACATTGTATACTCGAAGATATACATACGACCGAAAACGTGCGGAGGTACCCCTGTGCGGAGATACCCCCCTGAATATAATTAAAAAATATACAATGGGTCGTTGTTATGTTGTTTGACTGCTATCTCGATAATCGGGAGCGGGCTGCATATTTCGTAAAGTGCAGTGAATATTC
Organism: Frankliniella fusca; assembly: GCA_029379305.1. Lineage (NCBI taxonomy): Eukaryota > Metazoa > Arthropoda > Insecta > Thysanoptera > Thripidae > Frankliniella > Frankliniella fusca. The sequence continues at coordinate 81,737 of JAHWGI010000727.1, read as the reverse complement.
CATTTAATGGGTTGTATATCTGGTTGCAACGTTTAAAAGATGATGGATTATTTTTTTTCTGCCCTTGTATATCTGTTTCGAGAAATACAAGGTACCATAGATATTTCATTTTTGAAGCTTGGCCGTCGTATGTATATCTTCGAGTATACAATGTATATTTATTCTAGGAAATACGCTTTAGAAAAAAAGTGGATCGCATATCCTCTTTTAAATTACCAACGGAAATCAACCGCGACTTGATTTGTTCTGTTAATTTATTCGATTACATCATCATTTCCCTGGGGACGAATATTATTTTCAGTTGAATTTCTCGCCGGACTCGCCTGCAGGCTCTTCTCTTTCTTTTTCTCATACTCATACCGAATCGCAATGTGAATGCGTAGAGCAGACTGGAGTAGCACCACTCCCTACCCCCTCTCCACTGGACGGTTCCCGTCACACCCACACCCAACTCCCGTATCTGACTATTGGCAGTCAGGTTCCCCCACCACTGGCCTGTGCCCCTCGCTTTGCGGACTATGAAAAATACGACGCTGCATACACTGATCCGTCTGTGCTGTGATTTGCCTTATCCACACCCAACTTCACCCAAGTCAAGATGGGTGTAATGGTCTCTAGGTGGAGTTGGGTGTGGTCAGGTTGAGTGGAGCCGGCTTTTGCTCATGGAGTTGGGTGTGGTCAGGTTGAGTCCAGCCGGCTTTTGCTCTTGGGGCTTCGTCCGAGTTGGGTGTAGGCGGAAGAAAGGGAACTGGAGTTGGGTGTGGGACGGAGGTGAATGCTCCCGAGCAGAAGAACGCAGAAGAAAACAAAATGCGTTGATGTATTTCTTGTGTTGGAAGATATGTAATCATATGTAATACAGTATTTGATTGAGCCTCCCCTTTTTTTTATTTTTAAATTAATTAAAAATTACATTAAATCAATACCGAAGATCTGCTGCATCTAGTCACTCTTTTTCATTGAAAAGAAATTTCAAAAGAATAAAATGTGGTTTTAGCAGACTTGACAAATATAAAATTATACATTGCACCTGTTTGTCTTTATAAAGTCACATCTAAAATGTCTGAAGAAGGCTGAAAGCCAGAGCACTCTCTAGAGCTAGAAGGTGTAGAAATTTTTAAAATATGGAATGACGGTATGTACATGGGATATATCTCAGTATTTGTGCCGCCAAAGTACCACTTGCCTGAACCCCAGTTCAAAATGGGAAGCAAAGCTTTTACTGCGGATAAATTCAAGGACACCAAACTTTATAACTACTTGTAATGGAGGAAGAGAGGAAATAAAAAGGAAGGTATGACTTCTTTTGTAATCCAGAAAAATAATCTTAAAAATTTACAATTCTTTCAGAAAAACATCTGAAGATGCATCCAAGCGTTCCATAGGTTCTTTACGGACGCAAATTTTTTAAAGCTCTACCTTATATGAAGTCTTTTGAGTCTTTTCGGAGTGAATACAGCTTCACTTCAATAGAAGAAATTTACCTCCTGAATATTTGTCTGAGTTAATCTTGATTTGAAAATCATCATATTTTATTAGGTTGTAAAATACTTGATCTAATGTTGGAATGCTTGGGGACCATGTTGAGAACACAACTGTTTGTCTGGTCAGATATACACAAGTTGTGAAAAACTCACATTCTATTCCTCTACGACAAAACTCAATGCATCTTAATCAGTTTCTTGTAATGCATTATTAAAGAATCAAACGGTTCAAGGGATTGCTTCTCATCAAATTCGAACCAAAGAAAATTAAATAATACTAAACACAATAGTTTACAGAAAATTAGTTTCGAAGTTTATCTCAGAAACGAGGACTGTAAAAACATAACAGCACCATCACCACTTATCAACTATTTCATTGTGGTGCATTGTATTTTATTAATACAAATAAATCTGATGCAGGATTGTAGCTTATATCCTGACGGAACAATTACATTCATCATTTTGATGTACAACTGAGTCTAAAGCTCCATCTTAGAAATCAGGTTTTCCTAACGTACGAAAACCCTCCAAACAGACGAAACTTGGTTACAAACGAAGAGTTAACACTTCTGCAACATCTCCGATCGACTAAAACCCCTGAAGTTCGACGTTCTTCCTTAACTTTCTATACGACACCTATGCATGGCGCCTTACGGAAAAGACGGGTAGGCAATCCGCAACACGCGCCACCCCGTTCTTTTAAAGTAACATTTGCGGTGGAGCTATCAGACCTACAAAAAATAGTACAGAATGTAAAAAGACCAAAATTCATCCCTTTACCGTTTCATAAAAGTTTCAGACACACCCTTTCAAAAATGATAAAGTTTCATCGATATGTCATATTCGGGCTTTCAGGCCGAGGGAAGGATGTGCTCTCGGAATAGGCGGCGAGCAGGCAGCGAGAGAGAAAACTATTTTGACAGCCACGGAGTCTACATACTCGAAAGTGGGCTTGTTGGATAGTATTTTTGAATTGATGAACTTTTCCTCTTCATGAATTCCTCGTCAGATCGATGAATGTAGGAGTTATTTGGGTTTCAAACCCGTGGGAGAGGGGTCTGAGGGATTGTATTTTTCGTTGTTTTGGGGGGAAATCCTTGTGCTTTCGGGCTCAAATTTGGAGGATCGCTTCAGTACAGTAACTTTCACCAACTCAAGTAAAAAAAAAGTAAAATTATTAAAAATTGTGAAAAATCCAAAATTTGTTCAAATCGATGGATCAAAGGGTGAAATAAATCTTGTAGGCTACAGAGTGAGATAAATTCATGTGGTGTCTGCTTAAGGATAATTTACGCTTTATTGCGCACATTCAATGCTTTTAACTAAAACATACATAGGGACGGCAGGGCTTTGAACAGTGTCGGTGTGGGAGTTTCAACGATAAGCCGTATTGTTGCCAAATCAAGTGTTCTTCGCCATTCTTCCCAAAGAGAAACTTTGATTTCAAGTAATTAAACAATCTCTATTCCGGGCAACCCGTTCATTATTGTCCAATTTAATAAATGATGATGGTTTAGGAGGTTATGTTTCCCTAGTTGGGTGTGGTCAGGCTGAGTGTAACCGGCTTTCGCTCATGGTGTTGGGTGTGGGCGCTGTAGAGCAGAAAGGTGGGTGTGGTCAGGTTGAGTGTATCCGACCTTTGCTCGTGCTCGTTTGGGAGAGTTCAGCGGAGGGGTAGCGGCACAGCGGGGGAGAGGGCAGAAGTAAGTTGGGTGTGGGTCGGGTTGGGGTGGTTGTGGGGGTGATTGCCTGCTAGCAGAAGAAAATCAGCGATAACGTCGAATGTAAATTATATACGTTGATGTGTCTTGTGTCTCCATGCGAGATATTTTGTCGGAAAGATATTTAAAACACTGTAGTACTTGATAAAGAAATATTATTGGCTGATGTTGTATGCTAGTCCATACTATTGCTGTGCTGCACTCACCTTCTCTGTTTATGTATTTTTGTGTGAGTTAGCCTTGCTTTAGTGATCGGCTAAAATACTACTTAAGAAAAAAAAAATAAAAGCAAATCAAAACTAGAAAAATATGTTGTTTCACGTGGCACCTTTAAATAATAAAGTAACTAATAAAATTTGAGAAGAACGATGACAACTAGAACACTCTCCAAAGCTGTCTGAGGACATAAAATAACTTTGGTTGATTTCAGAGTGCTGAAAATCCAAATTGAAGGCTCGAGATTAGGGTTGGAAAGGTAATATTTTTGTTTGGTTAATCGGTGCGTGAACTCAAAATTTCACCGGTTATTCGGTTATTTGTTTGAATTTTCATTAGTAAAAAAAACGTTTTCACCGATGAATTGGGGTCCAACTAACTACTTTGTTCGAATAATTGGTTAATCTTGTTTGTGCTTTCCATCCCTACTCGAGATTGAGAGAGTTCGTTGAGCCTATTAATGGAAGATTAATGCCTATGTCAAGAAGGAATTGTACAGCTTCACTTCACTAGTAGAATTTGACGTCCTGAACATTTGTCTGAGTTAATCTTGATTTGAAAGTGCCCACATTTTATCAGGTTGTGAAAAAATTAATCTTATGTTGGAATGCTTGGGGATCCTGTTGAGAACACAACTGTTTGTCTGGTCAGATATACACAAGTTGTGAAAAACTCACATTCTATTCCTCTACGACAAAATTCAATGCATCTGACTCAGTTTCTTGTAATGCATTATTAAAGACTCAAAGGGTTCAATGAATTGCTTCTCATCAAAGTCAAACAAAAAAAAAATGGCAGTAAATTAAATAATACTATACAGAATAGTTTACGGAAAATTAGTTTCAAAGTTTATCTCAGAAACGAGGACTGTAAAAACATAACAGCACCATCACCACTTATCAACTATTTCATTGTGGTGCATTGTATTTTATTAATACAAATAAATCTGATGCAGGATTGTAGCCTATATCCTGACGGAACAATTACATTCATCATTTTGATGTACAACTGAGTCTAAAGCTCCATCTTAGAAATCAGGTTTTCCTAACGTACGAAAACCCTCCAAACAGACGAAACTTGGTTACAAACGAAGAGTTAACACTTCTGCAACATCTCCGATCGACTAAAACCCCTGAAGTTCGACGTTCTTCCTTAACTTTCTATGAACACCTTAGCCCGGAGGAGGAAAAAGAGGAAGAACATGGCGGACGGGTGGCGGAGCGTAGCGCGGTCTCACAACAAAGCAGAAAGGCGGCCTCTAAACGTTGCAAACAAGTTGAAATCTCGTATTTAAGGTATGTGATGGGTATCGGCGAACTCGGGAAAACCTCCCGCTACCGTTTTTAGGAGTTTCTTCGCGTTTTGTCGTACCGCTGACGTTTAAAGTGTGTTTAAACGCATCCGATCGTTTGGAGAGCCGGTGTGAGAGGTTAGTAAAGGGACTAAACTTGTAACAATATTAACTCCGGTCGTTTTAAGTGTCAGTTGATCTCATTGAATCATTTCATTTTCTTTCAGGTGCCTGGAAAATACATGGTTTGTCATCTTCTTGCAGGTTAGGGAGATTCCATACTTAATATCTCCACATAATGAATGGCAGGAGGGGAAGAAAGTGCATCTACAGAAATTGTGGACATTATCAAAACATGGCTGACAGAAAGTGTGCATTCCACATCTTTCCGAAAGATGTGTTGATGGCGAGGCGCTGGCTGAATCTTTCTGGGGTAACAACTGTGACACCAAAGAAGTTAATTCCGAGCTGGACCATCTGCTCGTGCCATTTTCCGCATGGAAAGGATAGGGATTCGGTGCCACAGGAGTTTGTGGAAGAATATGATGTAAGTTATTTAGTGCCTGTGCCCTTGTAAGTCTTGTTCTGGTTCGGTCTGAACGTCTTTTCCTACTGATTCCTGCAGAGTGACGATGGCGATAATGTGCAGTTGAAAAGACCAAGAGGCACCCCAGTGAAGGTGACATTAGACCATGTATTTTGTTGATCTGCTGCTTTTGGAGGCACACTGAAACATTTCTCTTAAATGTGCAGGGAGTGGATAGAGACTCTCCAGCCCGAAAATCTTTGCTTCTGAGCCTGACACCGAGTACCAAGGATGCTGTTGACACCCTAATCTCACTGGTTGTTTTTCAGTTCCGTAAGTCTGAAATAGTATTATTTGGAAGAAGTTATGAACTTTTTTTTTTGTTACTTTTCTAGCCCAGCATATTCCCCACAGTGGCCAAAGTTTCAGAGCAGCAGGAAGAAGTTAAACCAGAGAATAAAGTGGTAAATAATCTTTGATCTTGTTGGTCAGATTAATTTGCTCCAATGTGCTATTTTCAATGTCTGTCGTGCAGGATATAATATTATCACCTGTCCCCACATATTCTCCCAGAAGAAGTCATTGGGCAATGCGTGCCAGTGCTGTACGGAAATCTTCAAGAAAAACGCTCAGCCAAATGATGGTGGGTACTTTCTTATAATTGAGTTTTGGACATTCTATACTTCCTTATTAATTAACTTTGCCAACATCTTCAGGATTTCTCAGTCTCTACTCCACACAACTCTTCACTGCATGCATTTTCATTGAATGAATCTTCTCTGCATGAGGAGGATTTAGACTTGGGTTGTCACAGCTTACCCAGTGAAAACTCAGACAATGAGACACTGGGTAATGACTGGGGTTCCTGCAGCATAGCTAATGATGAAACTGGCAATGAGACATTGGCTGATGACTGTTCCCCTATTGTTCCCTCACTTTTGGAGACTCCCTCTAATCAAGATTTTAATTCTTCCGGGCAGAAGGTAAGAGGCTATTTAGATGTCAATTGGTATCCTTTATTTTTGCTTAAAAAATAAAAATATCAAATAAATTTTTAAAAATATGTGAACAAAAGAAGAAATAACACATTTCGCCAAGTCAATAATTTTTGACATGAATGTGAGTGTAATACTGAAAACTTTCAAAAAGGAACTGAGACTTGTCTTCTTTAAAATTAAAAATTATTAGAAATCTATGATGACCTTACAGATAATTGTATCACAATGCTTTAAAGCACTTGAAATCACATTTTTTAAAAATCAACTCAAAATTTAAAGGGGCAACATAGCAAATAAAATAAAGAATCTAAAAGTATTAAAATTCTTGTTAACACAGTTTAAAATTATTCTTTGGTGAAAATTTAGTACTAATGATAATTATCATGCTGTAGTTAACTTCTGCAAGTGGCCCTGTAATCCTCTTTTAATCCTGAGCATTAATCAATACCTCATTTTCATTTTCTATATGAAGGGTGTATTCTGGATCTCTCCCCTGCCAGAAGAAATTGTCTTCGTACTCTTCATGGAATGGAGTGTACACTAACTGCCTGATAGGCCTGTTGCATTTAGCATTTTCCAAGAAATGTTCAGGGACCAGTAATTCCCTGTGCAATCTAATCAGTCTTTGTCTCTTTTCGTTCCAAAACGATTCATCATATGTAACCTCAATTGTGAGAATACATGATTTGTTATTGACTTTTGAATATACAACAAAGTCACACTTGTCTAAATTTAAAATGTCCATGGACATCTGCACTTGGTAGAAATATTTATGATTTTCTTTCAGTAGAATTTTTCCACTGGTCTTGCATTTTCTAAGGCAGAATGCCCTCAGCTGACTTTGAGGCAGTTTTTCAAAGTCAGATGGATCCATACCAATTAACACAGCAGGACACTTTATTTCTAGGAGTTTCACAAAGCCATTGGTGTCAACAACAATGCCATCTGGACTGCAAGACAGCATAGGGTACATTGGATTAACCCACATGCCTGTCTGAATGACGTCCAACTCAGGGTCTCTCAATCTGATGGCTTCGGAGTATGCCCTCCTAGCTTCATCTTCACTGTCTCTTCCATACTCCATGTCTTTGTTTCTGAACCTGCTCAGCCCCCACACATGTTTTCTAAAGAAATTGATCTTTCCACTCATTGTTGATCTGGCAGATTCTAATCCCAGCATATCTTTGGCCACTGAGGCAGTTGCTCTCATTGACCGGTCTTTGAACCACTGTTCACTTCTGTTTTGTTCTTGAGTGTTAGGGAAGTGCAGCGGTTCATGAGTAGAGTAGTGCCTAATTTGATTTAGTTTCCAGAGCATATGAGAACACTTTTCAGCAATTTGCTCAGTAGCCAGAACATCAGGGTACTCTTCATTCTCCTCTCCCTGTTGATCCTGCTGCTGTTCTGTTTCGGTTGCTACCTGGAACTGGTACCACCATAGGATTTTCTGGGGCATTTTAAAAACTGCCTGCTTGAAATTTTCCACTTTTGTTCTGTCCTCTAAATTTTGCAAGCAACTTGGGCGTGGGTCAAAGTGTCCCTGTCTGTGGAATTGGATCTTCTGGTAGTATTCATCCTTATTGCGAACAACTCCTGGCCGCCTTTCCAGGGATGTTCCAGGAGCCAGCCAGTAGCATCGCCTTCCAGTGCATGTCACAGCTGAAAAACAAAATAAAACAAAGTTTTAATGAAATGCTTATTGTTCTGTTACAGGTTGTCGATAAAAGGTCTATTGGCATACAATGTGAGCGTGCTTTCTTATGCTATGAAAAATGCAAATTACTCTCAACCGAAGACTTTTGGTTCTACACTGGTGTATCCCAAGATATCTTTGAGATGTTGTATGAATATTTGGGAGGTGATGCAGTTTGTACTCAGCTTAAGTACAGATACGACAGGAAAACACCAACCAAGTTCACAGATTCAGAGCTAACACCAAAGGACAGGCTCTTTATGACATTGCTTCGTCTAAGAAGAGGGATACCTCTGCGGGATCTCAAAATATTGTTTAACATTTCGGAAATGTATGCATCAAAAATTGTCTACACTTGGATCCGTTTCATCGCTGAGGAGTTTAAGAAGTTGGAAGAGGTGATGTTTGTGAGTGGCCCAGCTCAAAATGGATTGCGACCCCCTTGTTTCCAACATTTCCCCAACCTTAGGGTCGTCATTGACTGCACTGAGTTTCGTATCCAGAGACCAAAGAACCTCCAGCAGCAAAGAAATTCTTACTCAGACTACAAAGGTGGAAGTACTATAAAGTTTTTGATTGGAATTTCCTGCATGGGAGGGCTGTCATATATAAGTGAGGGGTATGAGGGCAGCATCAGTGACCGTAGCCTTATAGAAAAGAGTGGATTCCTTGATCTGCTGGATTCAGGAGATGCCATCATGGCCGACAAAGGATTTGACATTGAAGACAAATGTGACGAAAGAGGATTGGAATTGCTCATCCCTTCATTTCGACGGGGTCGAGACTATTTTACAGCTAGGGAGCTGATGTGGTCAAGAGTCATTGCAGAAAGCAGAGTGCATGTAGAAACTTTTATTGGGAAAGTGAAAGACTATCGTTTAATTCGGTATGTCATACCTAATTCAATGTTGTCTCTGGCTAGTGATATTGTCAAAGTATGTGCGATGATGGTGAATTTTCAGTATCCTTTCATTCGCATCCCAGATGAGGAGACATCTAATTTTTAATGGCTTGAAATAATTAAGTCTTTTAATTAAAGGAATAAGGAATATGTGGAATAATTTGTCTGAATTTCTCCCACAGAAAGTCTCTAATAAAGTGATTTCCCATGCAAAAATAAGTGAATAAATTAAATTACCTTCATGACCTCTCTTAAGGACATGACGTCCAATGAGCAGCAATACAGACATGATGTGGCAGCACCTTGAGAGAGCTCTGGCCTTGCATTTGCATTCTGTAAAGCATATTTTACCGCTTGCTTTGGCTATCATAATTTGTACTGTATAAAATTGTGTGGCCATTGAAGCCTGAACTTGTGCCTTGACAAAGTAATGAGTGTCCCTCTGGCAGTCAAGGATGCTCAGCACACGACCACTGTCAATGAAGCAATTAGCACGCTTCAATGTGCCATCTACAAACAGCCTCTTCCTGTCCTGTTGGGTTGGCTGTGAAAAATCGAACAGATCCTCTTCATCACTGTCTTTTTCCTTGGCCTCGGCCAGCACAACTCCTTCCTCATATGAGAACCTCACTTCTGGAATAGCCTCCAAGAATTCCCTTGCCTTGTGACTGGAGTAGCCATTGGGAATGTGGGCACTTGGGAAAGGTTTCCACACTGCTCCAGTTGGCATCATGGGGAATTGTTTCCTTGCATTGAAAGCCTGCAAGTGCAGAACACAGAAAATACACAGTTTTCAGAATAGAATAATAGAATCAGACCCATGGATGAGAAAGTGTGAAACGACAAACTCACCTCTGCCAGTACTTTCTTCCGTTTAGCTTCATAGACCGATCCGTTGTCAAAACCTGGATCAATTTTATGGGCTCTAGCCTTATGATTGATGATTCTGGAAATTATTAGATTACATTTGTTTTGAACTTTTCATGAACATTGCAGTTATTTCATTAAAATGGAATTCTATATACCTCTGTATCAACTCTTCCTTACTTCCTTTCTGTAATAAACCACGAGTAGAAAGCCATAATTTAAGTTGAGGTTTTTTACATTTATTCAAATTGTCTATGTCAAGCTTTGCTCCAGGAATATCATCCTCAGTCAGTATTGGATCTAATAAATCCAGGTCAAAATCGGGATGGTCACATTGAGGCTCTTCTTCATTTGCAGATGTGGAATGCCTTCTTGGAGAAATCTGGAATGTAACATTACTGCATCTAATAATTATGGCAGGCCAATATTTTCATTTTAAGGTTTTCTTCAAAAAGAACAAACCTGTATCTCAGACAGCTTTTGTGAAATATGAAACTCTGTGTCACCTTCCGCCTTGGAAGTAGTCATGTCACCAGCCAAACCCCCTGACAATTCCAGAGAGTAATGATAATCCTTTGTATGTTCCATAACATTCATATTTTCATCTAAAAGCACAGTGTTGCTGCTAAAGCTTAAACGGTTCTCTTCAGATTTGCTACTTTCAGTGATGAGCAACACTGGCTTGCGGAGAGCTTCATCTTCCCTCAGGTTCTTGTCCCCATTGTGACTGTCTGTTGGCTTGGACTGAAAGGGATAAAAATTGATAAATATCAAGTCATGTGCTGATTAAAAGAATGGGAAATAATTCAAACATGCGTAAGTCCTGCATTAGGTGAGGATATTGGTACCAAAAAGAGAGAATCAAAGGGCAGGATTCCATTAGTTTGAAAGTCCATCTCAAAAAGCAAGAGATATCCTGCATCTGTGCAGAGATGTCTGGCTGTTGTGCCAGCAACCTTGCTGTCATTAAAGCAATACCACCTAGTCATAAGAAAGGGAGCAAAATTATAATTTTTGGCACATGTAAAGCTGAAGAAACTAGTTTTGGAATTTGAATTAAGTAAGAAATTTCTCTGACAACATTTTTAAACAAGTTTTTCAGGTGCAGTTACCTATTTCCTCTTTTGCTCATTGCTGTGTAATGGCCATTATGAAGCTTTTTGCCTATGTGATTTATGGACCCAACAAGGTGGTACTTTGTACTACTTTGCACACCAGATATTACGTAGGGAGCTAAATCAAGGGAGGTGGTGAAAGTGATCTGCTTAGTATTTTTTTGGAGGGACCCGTCATAGTGCTGGTGAAACCTAACATAAAGCAAGCATACAAGCTACCAAACCAACTGAAGCCAAAAGGAAAGTCACACGAAGAATGATAAACTATCCACAGCCACTAAAATAATAATATAAACCTTTTCAGATGTACGATGAGGTAAGGTGCAAGTCTCCCACAAACTTGACGCAACCTTACGCTGCTTGCTGAGCACATACTGCACTTCACATCAGGAGGATTCTCCTCAGCAAAAAAAGTGGCCAAACAATCCTGGGTAAAAAAGTCAAGTTTTAATAATGAGGAAAATGGTACAAGTAGGATATACACTGCAATGCAACAGTCAATTACTTCAATAGTTGTTCCCTGATTGGTTGGCACAGGGAGTGCAAGAATGTCACTGACAGGATACACTGCCGAAGAATAGGTGCATGATGGGCACATGGTGAAGGATGCGATTTGGGAGTAAAAGAGATGGGACACAATAGACTTCCCTTGCATATTCCATTCCTCCACTGCATCCACTGCAGGTTCACCATTCTTCGGTGTGTTCTTGGCAGACGAATGTTGAACCTAAGGATACGGAAAATAAAGAAATAAAGAAATATTTTAGAATGAATTCATTATATGAAATCAAAGCGCACCAATAGATCTTCATGCAGTGCTCCCAAAAGAAACTGCATGAATTCTGGGGCATCCATTTGCCTGTCAGGGGCAAACTGAGGCCAGTGCTTCTCAATAACCTCCTAAACAGAAAGATTGAATCACATAAAACAGCACAATGGTATTCTGGCAAAAGTATAATATACTGGCACCTACAAGGAAATTAAATCCGTAGTACGGTTCGCCGCTTTCATGGCACTGAAGCTGTTGAAACAGTTCTGCGGTTGCATGTGCAATTTCACCCTTAAATGGACTTTGGGGATTGACAAACTTTAAATAGTTTTTGGAGGAAAGGAATGTCTTCAACTCATTACAGCCCAAAAGGCATTGGATGGTGGAGTTGATGTAGCATGTGTACTGTCCTATATTAATTAGCCCACGAGGGCCGACATTCTAAAAAGAAAAAAAAATTATAAATAAAATTGAAGAAATACAGGAAAGTGATTGCTTGGATTCAATTCTTAGAAAATCGCATTTACCTGAGAAAACACAAAATCCCCCATGATCAGTTGATCAACTACTCAAGCAGCGGCATTTGTAATCTCCCTAACCTGCAAGAAGATGACAAACCATGTATTTTCCAGGCACCTGAAAGAAAATGAAATGATTCAATGAGATCAACTGACACTTAAAACGACCGGAGTTAATATTGTTACAAGTTTAGTCCCTTTACTAACCTCTCACACCGGCTCTCCAAACGATCGGATGCGTTTAAACACACTTTAAACGTCAGCGGTACGACAAAACGCGAAGAAACTCCTAAAAACGGTAGCGGGAGGTTTTCCCGAGTTCGCCGATACCCATCACATACCTTAAATACGAGATTTCAACTTGTTTGCAACGTTTAGAGGCCGCCTTTCTGCTTTGTTGTGAGACCGCGCTACGCTCCGCCACCCGTCCGCCATGTTCTTCCTCTTTTTCCTCCTCCGGGCTAAGGTGTTCATACGACACCTATGCATGGCGCCTTACGGAAAAGACGGGTAGGCAATCCGCAACACGCGCCACCCCGTTCTTTTAAAGTAACATTTGCGGTGGAGCTATCAGACCTACAAAAAATAGTACAGAATGTAAAAAGACCAAAATTCATCCCTTTACCGTTTCATAAAAGTTTCAGACACACCCTTTCAAAAATGATAAAGTTTCATCGATATGTCATATTCGGGCTTTCAGGCTGAGGGAAGGATGTGCTCTCGGAATAGGCGGCGAGCAGGCAGCGAGAGAGAAAACTATTTTGACAGCCACGGAGTCTACATACTCGAAAGTGGGCTTGTTGGATAGTATTTTTGAATTGATGAACTTTTCCTCTTCATGAATTCCTCGTCAGATCGATGAATGTAGGAGTTATTTGGGTTTCAAACCCGTGGGAGAGGGGTCTGAGGGATTGTATTTTTCGTTGTTTTGGGGGGAAATCCTTGTGCTTTCGGGCTCAAATTTGGAGGATCGCTTCAGTACAGTAACTTTCACCAACTCAAGTAAAAAAAAAGTAAAATTATTAAAAATTGTGAAAAATCCAAAATTTGTTCAAATCGATGGATCAAAGGGTGAAATAAATCTTGTAGGCTACAGAGTGAGATAAATTCATGTGGTGTCTGCTTAAGGATAATTTACGCTTTATTGCGCACATTCAATGCTTTTAACTAAAACATACATAGGGACGGCAGGGCTTTGAACAGTGTCGGTGTGGGAGTTTCAACGATAAGCCGTATTGTTGCCAAATCAAGTGTTCTTCGCCATTCTTCCCAAAGAGAAACTTTGATTTCAAGTAATTAAACAATCTCTATTCCGGGCAACCCGTTCATTATGGCGATTATGGTCCTCTTTAAATAAATGACAATGATGGTTTAGGAGGTTATGTTTCCCTGGTGCTTGAGTCAAGCTGTGTTTCTCTGCCATTTCCCTAACTTATTTGTTTTTCTATGCTGCTGTGCAAAATGCCGTCCTGCCCACAGCAAAATCGTGTTCTGTGTCAGCTGAGCAGATTTCAGTTGCTTCGGCCCGGGAGCAGAGTGTTTCATTCTGATTTGTTCCTATCTCCTCTCCTCTCCTCTCCTCTCGCTCACCTCACACCCAAGTTGTAAACACAGCTGATTGATTTCCCATACGATCGGTAAAAACGGGCTGCATTTCGTACTGTTCCCCCACTACCACTTTGACTGCGAATAGTCAGAAACTGGAGTTGGGTGTGGGGTGTGACGGGAGCCGTCCCTCTCCACTTGAGCTGATGTCGCTGTTTCGAGCTTTCACCGGATAATCCGGTAAAATTTTGAACAGCGCTTTACAGGTATCATGTCAGTCAAGAGAACGATCTGCCTCTGTTTCAATTAACCATATTGGTGTTTGGTGGGGTATGGCCAATTCAAGTCACCTTAAGAGTGAGCAGAAAAAGTATGCGAAAGAACTATGGAACACTCCCTGCAGCAAGGAAGAACTTTCAGAGAGGTGGACATATTTTCTGCGAATCTTGAAATTTTGTTTAAAAATCGTCATCAATAATACCGTCCGTAATTGCATTGATACAAGCCTGACCGCGTTGAAGTATTGGCATGCACGTATAGCCGTAAGGTTTGATACAGTCAGCATAAGCTTATTGTGCGAGGGGTCCTACACTCCCAATTTTCTTGTACACAGTTTTCGTGATTACCAAAATTACCAAGATTACTACGATTACACACATTGCGATTCGGTGGGAGTATGAGAAAAAGAAAGAGAAGAGCCTGCAGGCGAGTCCGGCGAGAAATTCAACTGAAAATAATATTCGTCCCCAGGGAAATGATGATGTAATCGAATAAATTAACAGAACAAATCAAGTCGCGGTTGATTTCCGTTGGTAACTTAAAAGAGGAGATGCGATCCACTTTTTTCCTAAAGCGTATTTCCTAGAATAAATATACATTGTGTACTCGAAGATATACATACGACGGCCAAGCTTCAAAAATGAAATATCTATGGTACCTTGTATTTCTCGAAACAGATATACAAGGGCAGAAAAAAAATAATCCATCATCTTTTAAACGTCGCAACCAGATATACAACCCATTAAATGGAATATTCACTGCACTTTATGAAATATGCAGCCCGCTCCCGATTATCGAGATAGCAGTCAAACAACATAACAACGACCCATTGTATATTTTTTAATTATATTCAGGGGGGTATCTCCGCACAGGGGTACCTCCGCACGTCACCCTTCAGATTTTGATACATATTTAGAAATATATCTTATAATGGAATCACTATTAATTATTGGTGTTACATCAATATTGGCTCTCCATGTTTGTAATATCCAAGGATTATATTTATTTAGGAAAGGATCATTTCTTTCAAAATTTATTTCTTTAATTTCTGTTTCATTCATTACTAAATTGGGTTTTTCACATAGTTGTTTTGGAAAACCGAATCGGCATTTTTCTTTTGATTTTTTCCCTTTTTTCCTTAAACAATAATTATTTGAACATTTTGTGTGCCTTTGTACTACATTTACCAGGAGAGCCAAGTCATGTTCTTTATTCTGGACATCCCTTAGTTTTACCTGACATGGGTGAATTAAATTATTTATATTAACATTTATATTTGGATTTTCACAAGATATTAAATTACTAAAGTATTTAATTATTTCAGCTTTGTCTTTTTCTGTTTTAACATTATTTGTGTTTGGGCCGTCATTTAACCATAAAACTCCATGGAGATGAATAGAACCTCTATGTTGGTATTCAAATCTATACCAAAAATCTTTTATATTAAATTTATCTTTCATACATTTTTCTACAAAATACCTAGCTTTTAGTACAAAGTAAGTATCAAAGTATAATGGATTTTCAGCAATGATCTTACTTTTCTTTCTATGAGATAAATTTTTGAATTCATAACCTAAGAGATTATACACTTCTGGCCAATGGAAATCTGCGCTACTTAATGTAAAAAATAACGTTGGATTACCTTTTTGAATAATCATATCCATTAATGCATTACACCTAGCGTTCCAATAAGGTCTAGTTGTCCGAATTTTAGGGTGACGTGCGGAGGTACCCCTGTGCGGAGATACCCCCCTGAATATAATTAAAAAATATACAATGGGTCGTTGTTATGTTGTTTGACTGCTAACTCGATAATCGGGAGCGGGCTGCATATTTCATAAAGTGCAGTGAATATTCCATTTAATGGGTTGTATATCTGGTTGCAATGTTTAAAAGATGATGGATTATTTTTTTTCTGCCCTTGTATATCTGTTTCGAGAAATACAAGGTACCATAGAAATTTCATTTTTGAAGCTTGGCCGTCGTATGTATATCTTCGAATATACAATGTATATTTATTCTAGGAAATACGCTTTAGGAAAAAAGTGGATCGCATATCCTCTTTTAAGTTACCAACGAAAATCAACCGCGACTTGATTTGTCCTGGTAATTTATTCGATTACATCATCATTTCCCTGGGGACGAATATTATTTTCAGTTGAATTTCTCGCCGGACTCGCCTGCAGGCTCTTCTCTTTCTTTTTCTCATACTCATACCGAATCGCAATGTGAATGCGTAGAGCAGACTGGAGTAGCACCACTCCCTACCCCCTCTCCACTTGAGCTGATGTCGCTGTCATCATCGAGTATCGTCGGTGCGGGTTGCTGTTATTTCGAGCTTTCACCGGATAATCCGGTAAAATTTTGAACAGCGCTTTTCAGGTATCATGTCAGTCAAGAGAACGGGCCCAGTTAGCAGAGTGGTGCTTTAGAAGCGCTTTAGAAGTGCCTTTTCCAACTACTATAAATCGGCTTCAAAAACCCGCTGATTTTAGCGCTCCCAAGGCGCTATTTTTTGGCAGGTGCCGAGAAAAAGTGCTTCAGATGCGCTTCAATTAGCGGTTTTTTGAAGCATATTTATAGCAGTGCCAAAAAAACGCTTCCAAAGCACCACTCTGCTACCTGGGAGCGGCCTCTGTTTTAATTAACCATATTGGTGTTTGGTGGGGTATGGCAAACTCCTAGCAGCAAGGAAGAACTTTCAGAGAGGTGGACATATTTTCTGCGAATCTTGTCATTTTGTTTGAAAATCGTCATCAATAATACCGTTCGTAATTGCATTGATACAAGCCTGACCACGTTGAAGTATCGGCATGCACGTATAGCCGTAAGGTTTGATACAGTCAGCATAAGCTTATTGTGTGAGGGTTCCAACACTCCCAATTTTCTTGTACACAGTTTTCGGGATTACCAAAATTACCAAGATTACTAGGATACACACATTGCGATTCGGTGTGAGTATGAGAAAAAGAAAGAGAAGAGCCTGCAGGCGAGTCCGGCGAGAAATTCAACTGAAAATAATATTCGTCCCCAGGGAAATGATGATGTAATCGAATAAATTAACAGAACAAATCAAGTCGCGGTTGATTTCCGTTGGTAACTTAAAAGAGGATATACGATCCACTTTTTTCCTAAAGCGTATTTCCTAGAATAAATATACATTGTATACTCGAAGATATACATACGACGGCCAAGCTTCAAAAATGAAATATCTATGGTACCTTGTATTTCTCGAAACAGATAAACAAGGGCAGAAAAAAAAAAAATCCATCATCTTTTAAACGTTGCAACCAGATATACAACCCATTAAATGGAATATTCACTGCACTTTATGAAATATGCAGCCCGCTTCCGATTATCGAGATAGCAGTCAAACAACATAACAACGACCCATTGTATATTTTTTAATTATATTCAGGGGGGTATCTCCGCACAGGGGTACCTCCGCACGTTTTCGGAATTTTATTCGCATAAAACATAATTTTGTTAGCAATTGAGGGATTTTGCTTAATATATTCCTGTAACTGTAGAACTGTCATATTACTAAAAATTTCATTTTTTTCAATAAAAATGTTTCCTAATTTTAATGAATTCCATCTCATTAATGAATTCATTATAAAATATCTAAACCTTTCATCTCGTGCGAAACGGCCATCTTCATAAAACATTAAATAGTCAACATAATCTGTTAATTTTAAATGTTTACTATCAATCATTGAATAATCACCAGTACCATAAGGAAAAAGGGTTGGAAATGCCATTGATATATACCCTGGACTACTAAATTCATTTATTGGTGTTACTCCAATGGTAGGCCAAATATATACTGAACCATTTAAGTTACTATTAATTTGATCATTCTGAGTAAATGTTTTTATATTAGGTAAATCAGTATAAGTAATTTCATTAAATTCTTCTTCAGAATTAATTTCATCATGAAGGTCATTTATTAGTTCCAAATCAAATTCATCATCAGAATCATAACTATCACTATCAGAATAATCATTTTCTGTATCATCTTTATTTTCAGTCGCTAAAATTTTGTCATAACCATTCATTAACTTGTATACATTACCATTCTCAGGAAGACAATTTAACCTTTCAGTAGAAATTTCAATATTACTATACAAGGGATTGTTATTTTTTTAGCCATTTTAGTGCCATAAATACCTTATTTCTATTGACCTGAAAGTCACTGTAGCCATTTGAATTATCTAATCTTATTGTAATGATGCTTTTTAAATCGGAAAGGTTTATTGGTAAAATATCAACTAACTCCTGTACATCCTGGGGAAAATTGATTACATTACCACTATACCCATACTGACAATTTTTGATTTTATACAAAGATACAACTGGATGAATTCTGGAAATAAGTTGACGTGCAACAAAAGATAAATCTTGTAATTCTAATGGTATAGGTCCAGGATTTAAATTATTTACTTTTTCAAATTTTCTACAAAAAGAACAAGCAGTAAAACTTAAACTACTAATTAGCCTTTTAGTATGACAATTACTACAATTATAAGTTGTAATACTTCTTTCATAAATATCAAAGTTGTACTGCTCAATGTCCAGATTTTCAGTAAATTCTAATGATTCTTTCTTTAATAACCTTTGCAAATAACTTTTCTTTCTATTATTTAATTTATCTGCACCTTTTTGTTTATCTGTTTTTAAACTTCTCATTTTTCTCATCCTATTTTTAGCTTTCTCATTTTCTATTTTTTTTTGTCTTTTGGTAAAATTTTGTCGACGGGATTTAAAATATTCATTTCGACTTAAATTTTTATCCTGTAAACAAAAAATAAAGGTTCAGGTCAATTTTTAAAATAAAAAACATAATATCTTTAAAAAGTATAATAGGTAGATCACGGTGTAGGGAGATACGGTGGGGACACTGGGCCGCCCCGGGCCTACCTGGGAATGTCCCAGTTTTGGCTCCATTTTTGGTACCGCCGCGCGCCGTCCGCCGCATTGTACGCAGAGTGTACCGCGGCGTGGCGTGGCGTGTCGGTACGCACGAGAGAGACAGATAGTCGCTGTGCGAGAGAGAGATCCGATGCCGCTCCCCCCTCCCACCTTCCTCGCCTCGCTCGCTGGCCGTCGCACAGGTACGCGCATCGGACCTCTCTCTCGCACAGTGACTATCTGTCTCTCTTGTACGTACCGCCACGACAAGCCACGCCCCGGTACACTCTGCGTACAGCGCGGCGGACGGCGCACGGCGGTACTGAAAATGCAGCCAAAACTGGAAGATTCCCAGGTACACCAGTGTCCCAACCGTATCACCCTACACCGTGAGGTAGATTACGGTGTTGGGAGATACGGTGGGGTCACTGGGCCGCCCCGGGCCTACCTGGGAATGTCCCAGTTTTGGCTCCATTTTTGGTACCGCCGCGCACCGTCCGCCGCATGTACGCAGAATGTACCGGGGGGTGACGTGGCGTGTCGGTACGCACGAGAGAGACAGATAGTCACTGTGCGAGAGAGAGGTCCGATGCCGCTACCCCCTCCCACCTTCCTCGCCTCGCTCGCTGGCCGCCGCGCCGGTACGCGCATCGGACCTCTCTCTCGCACAGTGACTATCTGTCTCTCTCGTGCGTACCGCCACGCCAAGCCACGCCCCGGTACACTCTGCGTACAGCGCGGCGGACAGCGCGCGGCGGTACTGAAAATGGAGCCAAAACTGGGACATTCCAAGGTACACCAGTGTCCCCACCATATCTCCCTACACCGTGAGGTAGATGTATTAATAATCTACAGAAGTATCATGTAAACAATTTAAATCCTCTTAAATGGTTTAGAAAAATTTACATATATTGGATGTTATTTTCTAAAATATTAAATTTACTTACATAATAATTATCAAGATGTGTTAGTGTTATACATTTTTGTATTTTTCACTTAATAATTTTTTTCTGTATAATTGTCTATAAATTCTATCTTTTTTTCTAATTTTTAATATTTTTTCTATTGTTAATTTCATTCTCCACCGTCTCTTTCTTTCTTTATTCTTGAATTTTTTTCTCTACATATTGAAACAAAATTTCACATTAGTAATTTACTTTGTATATTTTTCAGGTTTTCTAGTAAATTTTATATCAAACGAGTTTCCCTTAGGTCCTCCATAAATTATAAATACAGGTTTTTTCGACAAACATTTTTTGTTATAACGTTCAATTTTGGGACCTAAATCAGGAACTAGTCTAGCAGGTAAGTGTATGTATGCATATTTATCTTTGAAACTTTTATCAACTAATTTTAATCTTATCCTTTCCCCCCTAGATGTGGAAGCAAGCTCAAATGTATGAATCTGGTACGGTTTATCCTCTTGGAGATCTTTTATGCTTAAATACTCGGGCGTATCCTTCAACTTTTTGTTTAACAAATTCAAGTCTTCATCACTTGAGCTATCCTGTAATTAATTCAAAACTTATAGAATATACAACTTCTAGAAATGTAATTATTTTATTTTCGCCTAGAGTTAACTAAAGTTTAAGTACCCATTTTGAATTAATTTCTCAAAAAACAAGGAAAAATAGTATTTGTTTTAGACATGTAAATTTTTACACACCTCTTTGTCGGTATCACTTTTTTCTTTTTTCTGTTCATCCTTCTTAATATCTTTTTTTTATGAGACCTTTTTTTCTCATCAGTTTTCTTTTCTTTCTGATTTTTCTTTGATTTCTTCTTTAAATAAAAAAGATTGTTTAATTAATTATATACATGTTTGATACAGAAAAAATAAAAAACTTTGGTTTTAACAAAACTTTCTTATTTACCTTTGTACTTTCATCATTACTTTCATCAGAACTGTCTTTCTTTTCGGACATTTTGCCAGAACCTTTTTTTCCTTTTACTTGCAGGTTCTTCATCACTAGAGTCAGTTAGAATAATTTCAGGTTTGCTTTCCTGAAATTAAAATACACTTTTTATATGTTGTAGTATTAAAAAGTTAAAAGGGTTAACTTCTAAAGACTGTAAATACTTACCTCTTTGCCTTTTTTTTTGTTACTTTCTTTTTTTGTTTCGTCTTAGTTTCATCATACACTTCATCTTCAGAATCCTTCAGAAGGTTAGAGAGGACAATATTAATTCACATGAAATGTTTTTTTGAAAAAAATATTTTTTTATAAAATCTCACTTACACTCGAGTTAATATCAAAGGGAGTCTTTACCGGAACATCCTTTAACGTCCCCCTCCGCGAACGTCCCCCCTATTTAATTATAAATAAGAAAAAAGAGAAATGCCCTTTTTTGCATTTAATGTATTTAATGTGATTTTTACGCAGGAAGTACCTGATTTCTGTCATTCAAAAAATAATTTTGGAATTTAAACTAATTTTAATTTAAATTAATTATAAAAATATAAAAAAATAATAAAAATGATTTTATTTTAAAAAAAGTTTAAATATTTTAAGTTAAATATCTAAGAGTTAGAAAATATATATTTAAAAAAATAGGGAACACGCGCGCTCGTGCGTGCGTGTGTGTGTGTGTGTGTTTTACTGAAGCTTCAGATGATTTTTTTTTCGGGTAAATTCCTCATATACATACTGACATTTAAATTTGTATGTATGTATGAATGTATGCATGTATGAATGTATGCATGTATGTATGTATGTATGTATGTATGTATGTGTGTGTGTGTGTGTATGCGCGTGCGCGTGTGTTAGTGTACACTGTAGCATGCGTTGGATTTTTTCAGTTTACTTCCCTATTCTGACCGCCAAATTGTTCAGCACTGACTGTCAACTTCACTACAGTGAGTTGTTTCGTACCCACCTTGTCCGTACCTTATGTTGAAACTTTGACACTACCTGACCTTAGAGCCAAATTCACTATAGATATCTAAATTTTTCATATTCCGTGTGGTAGCGTTGCAGCCAGGTGCACCTAACGTCAGCTCGTCTGTGTAGCCTCACCTCTGATCGCTGAACACACGGACAATTTACTAAACAACCGAAACGCGTAAAACCATTCGATGCCGGCGAGCCTTACAACGAGGCTAGCTCTGGAAGGTTGAGTCCACGACTTGTACGACAAATTTCGGGCTCAGAAGGGGACGATTATAGAGCCTTTTCTTCCATTTTACCTTAAAAATTAAAACCGGCTTACATGATTGTTTACAGGGCGATTTGCCAAATAAAGTTAATAATACTGAACAGAATTTTATTTGAACGTCAGAATTTCTTTTTTCAATTTTAAAATAATTTTTAAAATAAGTTTTAATTAATAAGTAA
This sequence comes from Frankliniella fusca, assembly GCA_029379305.1. Classification (NCBI taxonomy): domain Eukaryota; kingdom Metazoa; phylum Arthropoda; class Insecta; order Thysanoptera; family Thripidae; genus Frankliniella; species Frankliniella fusca. The sequence continues at coordinate 59,568 of JAHWGI010000727.1, read as the reverse complement.
TTAAAAATAATTTATTGGAAAATTCCTGGAAAAACCTACAATTTTCTGATTAATTCCGAAAAAGTTGCATTAAATTCACAAAAACAACTTAATACCCATTTCATTTTCTTAAATAAATGGAGGGGACGTTCTAGGAAGGGGGCGCTCTAGGATAGACCCGTCTTTACTTTCTTGATTTTCTGAAAAAAGGAACTTTTTATTAATTTAGGTAAATTAAACAACCAACATTAGGTATTGCAAATAATCTAAAGTACCTTTTTCAAAACTTGTTTATTATTTTTTAATTTTAATTGCTTCAAAAAATGGTCCATATCAATTTCATCTTTGTGGCAAGTAAAATATTCTTCATCCGAAGATGAATCAGAATTGGGTGGTGATTGTAAATATTTTGAACATGTAGGTTCCATTTTCCTGTTGTAAAAAAAAATATAATTAATGTTAAATCAATATTATTCCATTGGATTGATAATAATCAAAATGAATTATAAAGTTTGAAAAGAAAGATAGAATACAAAAGAAACCTTACAAGTGAAACTATAATAAGGAAAAATCTTTATTTAAAGTCTATAATTGCACAAATAGAGTTTCATTCTTCTCTTCATCCTTTTTAGAGACCTTTCTTCTTTCATGCAAATTTTCTTTCCTAACACTGAGAGTAAAATAACTCATTAATGATCATCATATGTTAGGGAAAATAATATGTAACGAGTCACGGATAGCTCGAAAGAAATTATAAGCTTGCATATAAAGAGTTATTAACCTCCAGGCTCGACGATCTACTATCTAGCTGATATAGCTTAAATATATATACGTGAACTACTAAGCTGACGTGTACTAAAGATGTAAGCAGTGTAATGCCATGCTTAACTCGTGCTCCCCGACAATAAAACCCCAGTGACTTGGTTATATCCGCTTAACCAAAAATATTGACAGTCTGCAGGCTAGTAAAACCAGAGACATTGCAGACCAACGTCCAGCATCAAGCCCTGGGGCAAGTGTTCAGCTGTGGCTATGAAATTGAGCTATCACAGAAGAGGGTCGGGTAACGCTAGACGGTACTTGGACGCAGAGCGCTGTGCATCCTCGTCAGCCGTTCGGTCCCGTCGAGTAGCCCGACGTCGCCGCGGGCAGAGCTGCGATCAGAGAGAGGACGATAGTGCCGAAGAATGCTCGGATGCGCGAGATGTTGCCGACCTGCGACCCGAAAGAGATGGGTCCCGTATGTTGCGAGCTTCCCGGTCCCCGCCCAACCCATCTTGTCCGGCTGCCGGCCGCCTGTCCGCTTCCCTCTTTCGCTCCCGACTCACGGCTGGCTCTGCTCGGCTGCCCTGTCGCTGGCCGACTACTGACGTGCATGATGCCCTCCTCTCACCTCTTAGTGCAACACGGGAAAACCCATGTCGCTAGATTGCGGTCGCGACGAGTGGGATGAGGCGAGACGAGAGTGAGCTCGGAGCGGATGAGGACGGGAGGGAGTAGAAGAGAGCCACAGCGGGAAGCAGAGCACGGGCAGCATGACGTGAGCCAGATGCTCAGCTCTGGTACTGGATCAGCTCCAAACCTTACTGACTAGTAGCTACGGCGTAGCACCGATCAAAGTTACCCGCGCACTAATATGAAGTAATAAGGTATTCGAAAGCCGACGGCCACCCCATGCCAGCCACAACTAGGTGACAAGAATTAAACCCTTTGTTCAAGGAACCCAATAAAGACAGAGGTAATTTTTTCCTACGCAGTTATGGAGAACGAAAAGATGGAACTAAATAAAGAAAAAAAAAGGAAATAAGTCAAATGCAGGATAGAATGCCAGCATATGGAAATGTCCCAGCGACACCCCTCGGAGACTTTTCCGTGCTATCGTATGTCACTACCAGGGCAATCCGTTACCCCTAGGCTTGACCATCTATCATACTCGTTTTCCAGACAACACCCATGCACAGAACAACCAACTACGCAGGATTGGAGTGTTTTCCAGAATTCCGATAGCAAACAACACTAATTCTATCTAAGCCCTACTCCACAAAAAAGAACAAGGCACAGTGGGACAAATACTGTAAATATATACCGAGGGGCGGAGGGCGGTACAACGTAGGATGAGAATGCGATGGGACCAGAGCAGTGGCTAAGTACGTAACTATATAGGCAATCCCAAAGGAAGAATCAAAAAGGTACACTAAGTTACGGCCAAGCATGGTCATACCTAGCACCGTTCGAGCAGGGTATCGTTACCCTAGGCGTGACAATCTATCATACTGTTTCAAGCCAACCAACCCATGCACAGACCATTCTACTGCGTATATTACAGTATAGTCCACAAAACCAATAGCAAACAGACATTATCTAACCCTACGTGGCATTGGGTACAAAAAGACAGAAAGGGATTTGAAAGATATAAACAAGATTAATGAGAGACAAAATTAGATAAGAAAAAAAAGGAGATCAAGAATAAAGGAAGGGAAAAAGGGGCTTAAGGAGTTCACCACCCTGTCTCTTAAACAATTGAGGAAAGTCACTATCGATGTAGCTGCAGTATTTCGCGGCAGTAATGGATATGAAAATAAAGAAACAGAGAAATGAATGAAAAATAGATGAAGATAAAGAAAAGAGGTATATATATAAGGGAGTTAGCAGTAAAGGCAGTCCAACAAATAAAGGGAGTTGTAAAGTGAAATCATAGAGAGAGATAACAAATGGAGATCAGAAGAAGAAAGAGAGATAAAAATCCAGTGACTAAAAATCAAGAGAAAAAGGGTCGGATCAGAAAGAAGACGACAGATAACGACAATAAAGCCGTTGGCTAGGTCATGTCGTGCTGTACTGCACAGATGGGCCTCGCGTGCCGTAATGTAATACATTGTAATTAACGCATAGGTATGACAATGTTCTTTAATGTTTAAAAAAGCTTTAGAATATGGTATAAATAAGAGTAAAAGATAATAAGTTTTATTCTTAATGAAAGAGACTAAAATATATATGTAGAATAGACAGTCCTATAGGCATGCAATACAATAATTTATTAAAGGCAATTTTGATGAAGATATCCGAAAGAATTCTTCCAAATTAAATTAATGAAAAAAAGAACCAAATATTAATAACAGTATAATAATCTATAGTGAACATATAATTCATTAAAATTAGAAATTAAATAAAAATAATATTTAATGTATTTTAACAAATAGTAGGAAATTGAAATTCTGGCAGTAGGTAAACGCACTTTAGGTTCGTCATATAAACATAGCCTAAAGTTAAATTCGATTACAAACTAATAGAAATAATTTGAGTTTAATTCAGATAGGACTTTACACACTGAAAACAAATTTAAAGAAATACATGGAATCCCAGAGAACACAGGGCAGTCAGTAAAGTTGTAGTAAGGACTGAACCGAATGCCCTCTAAGGTCGAACGAGAAGTGGGTACACTGTCGGAGGCACCCGGCCACTAGAATTCTGAAGAAGGACGAAGCATGAACGCTAACACGGAGAGGTGTGCGCCGTCGTAGGCCATGCTCTTTGCGATAGGCGTATGCGCCCTAGGTCGTCCTCAAGCACAACTTTATAGTAGCCACGACGTTCCCCTGCCTGCATCTTGATGTCTGCGTTGATCCACACGACTCTACCACAGGAAAACGGAAGTCCGTAGGCAAGGTCGTGCACCCCTACACGTTTAAGACGATCGTCAGCGATGGGTGGCCTCGGTTGATGCCGGTCTGACGAAATTACCCTCATTGATATTAAAGTGCACGTCTGTGGGTCCATGGTGTGCACTACAGGACATACGATAATCACTCTATCTAGTGCTTGGGCCGGGTGGACATCACACAACTACTCCCCTAAATCTTAGACCTAGTGTTTACCGGGAAACACTGCTAAGCAACGTACCCACTACCTCTTCCCCGAAAACGCCCTAAGGCTAGTACTAGGCAATCAAGGCTGACTCTCCCGTGTTCTCTGGGATTGGCGATATATAAAGTATGCCAGACAGAAAAAATGTAGACAAATTGTAAAAGCAATACGTCATCAGACGCTGATGATTAGCATATACAACTTAAAAATTTGATAACAAGAGGCTGAAAACACATATTACAAATATACTTTTTTAACCAGAATATGACAATTTTTTGTGTTCTTCGAAATACTAACACAATTAACCATGGTTTAATGACATGTCATTATGAACACAAAGATTTACAAAATAATTTTGAACTTTCCTGCATAGGTATAAGTAAATTGATAGCGATACATAACACAGGTAGGAACAATAGAGTTTCTGTAATTAAATTTAACACCCATAGTTAAAACTTACTTAAAAGAAAATACCCTTAATCAGAATAGATTCAGAAGGAGTTGATAATAGAAAATAGAAAGTAGCTTAGATGGATAATATGAAAAATGTTGATGGAATTTGCACTGAGGTACTGCACAGATTCTGTAAACAAGGTTGTAAAAAATCTAAACATATAAAACAACAAAAGTAAAAGTAAACTATATGTAAACGTTCAGCCTTGGATTGGTGTCGTTGCACGGTTAAGGAACGAAGTAATATGAAAACAATGGCGCCATAGCTGTGGAGTAGGGAAAATTAGGACATCTGCCTATCGTTTTACGAAAATCAAGTGACTAAAACATAACCATAGGTTTTTTCACTTAGTAATTTCCATGTTTACTTTTAGGAAATAGTTATAACAGATTTATTAAATCGTTATATACAATACTATGATACTGTGATTTTTATGATTCCCTTTTGTCTTCTCAAAAATTTGCATCTGTTCTGTTAAGTACTTAAGATTAATGCCTACGTAATTGACTATTATTACCATTTTGCCAAATGGCACCCTTTGCCTAAAACGCCTTGGCTGTCTCTCAGGACGGTATTTGAGGACGAACATTGATACCTTCCAAATCAGTTTGGTTAAGAATCCCATGGTTGTTATAAAAACCAACCTCCCTACGCATATCCAAATCAAAGTTACTGTATTGTAAATATTCTTCTCGTGTTGATTCAGGGAAGGAAATATGTCTTGGGAAATTAGGCCTTATGTTATCATGCCTTTTGCCTTCTGGATTCCCAGGAAAAAAATGATCCCCTTACATGATATTGGCAACAAACAGGTAATCCAATCTGCGGCCGACGAAATGGTGACATTACAAGATTTAACTGATACAAAAAATTTGACATCTCATCTCGTGCATTTTGGAGTTTAACCTGTCCCCCAGGACTCTCTATCAATTCAGGTGCTTCCAAAAGCAGGTCCAATGTAGAATTGATGGCCTGCAAAGACTCCCAGTATCCGGAGATAATGTCCCTTGTAGAAGACTCCATATTAATCCTGGGGTGTCAGAAAGATAATACATAACAGAAATTTAATTAATATTAAGAGCTTCATGGCCTGTTTTTCCCGCCCAAGGATAGATCAAAAACAGTGTAATGGTGCGCAGTCAACCGGTTTTTCATACCAAAGGATATGTTCGCCTGTTCACGCAAACTACTTACATCTGATATTCTCCCCTGCAGGAAGCCCAATAAATGGCAAATACAGTCCTGCCTGTTTATACACAGCCACTCACCAAAAAGCATTCCTTCTCCCAGTCACGCAGAGAAGTTCAGTGCAGATATACCTTTACAAGACAAGAGCAACACCTAAATAACAGGCAAAGCCTGGTATATAAATTAACTAACCCGATCCTTAAATTATGTTATACGTCGATAACGCATACATTTAATGTACAAAGACAGAAAAGGGACAGACAGTGTACAGGCTAAAAGCAAGTACAAGGTAGAAAATTTCCATGTAGCCTGGCAGGATGACTATGAGACTAGACTTCATCTTTAGGAAGAACCATAAGGCACACAACGTTATTCCCAATATAAGGCTGCCCCGCAACTTAGGTGTTAGATACTGCACTTCCTGATTCTGCCCAGTATACAGTGTGTCCCACGTGCCCACATCTTTTTAGTAAATAGGCAAACCGGAACAACATGGGAACTGTCCATTAGCTGGCTGTCAAACTTTCTTGCGGTCACATGCTGTCTACGTATCGTTCTATGATGTTCAGGAAGGCGCCGCAAGGACGCCGTGCGTATCAGGGAACTGCCTCGTGGCCACTCCTTGAACACTACCTGGGTGCACTACAATGACACCCACGACCCCGCGATAACAGCTATGGGCCCAGGCAGTAACACCCTTCGCCCACCATAAAACCAGGCAGACCGCGGCAGTGACACCCGCAACTTCGCGTTCACCCCCCGGGTCGCAACAGTGACATACGAATACCGTAGGCCTAAAAGTCTATCATACTGGTTTCCAGCAAACGTGAATTCATACTAGAACCTAATGCGCAGGATTCCACTGTTTTTCCAGAAATCCAATAGCAAACAATTTTTGTCGACCCTAGGTCATACTGGACAAAAAGAAAATGAAAGAAAGAAACAGAGTGAGTGAAAAAAAGATACAGAAAGAGCAAGAGTAAGAGAAAAAGAGATGGAGGAGACAAGGAAGGAAGTGAAAGAGATACATACAGGTTGTGAGAGACATGGAATGAAAGAGAGAAAGAACGAGAGAATTAAAGAGACAAATAAAAATAGAAATAAACATAGAAAGAAAGGAAGACAGAAAGAAAGAAAAAAGAAAGAAAGACACAGGTCCCTACTCAAAGACGAGTAAAGAAACACTACGGTACCGGGACTGGGGTGCTGGTACGGGGCGGGGCGGGGAGCGTGCTTGGCCGCGCCTGCTGCACTGCACTACCTCAGGGCAATGGCCACGCTACCACAGCACGGAAAGCTGTAGGAACAGGAATATAAAAGGATAACAGTGTTGCGGGTTTGCCTAACCCATTTCCCCGTTACGCGCCCTGGCCCGCAAATTGTCCCTTGGAACTATCTACATCATCCCTACTGAAAGACGAGTAAAGAAACACTACGGTACCGGGACAGGGGTGCTGGTGCGGGGCGGGACGAAGACCGTACAAAAAAAATACAGAGAAAAATTCAGAAAGATAGATAGAAAGAGAAAAAGATATAGAAAGAAAGAAAGACAGAAAGAAAACAAAGAAAAGACAAAGATAAACAGAAAGCAACGAAGGAAGGATGATGGCTACAAGGCAGGGTATGGGAAATTAGTTACAGAAAAAGGGAAGGACAGAAAGAAAAAAACAGGGAAAGATTTAGAAAAAAGAAGTAGTATACATAGAAAAAGATAAAAAGAGTAAAAATAAAAAAGGAAGGGAAAAATAGGAAGACAGATATAAACAAAAAAAGGAAGAAAAAGAAAAACAGAAAGAAAGATAAAGAAAGAAAGAAAGTCAATATAACTCATAAAGGCAGGCTGTAAGAAAGATAGAAAGAAAGAAAGACAGAAAGAGAGAAAAAAAAGACAAAGACAGGTCCCTACTCAAAGACGAGATAAGAAATACAACGGTACCTGGACTGGGGTGCTGGTACAGGGCGGGGCGGGGAACGTGCTTGGCCGCGCCAGCGCACTGCACTGCCTCAGGGCAGTGGCCACGTTACCACCGCACAGAAAGCTGTAGGAACAGGAATATAAAAGGATAACAGTGTTGCGGGTTTGCCTAACCCATTCCCCGTTAGGCGCCCTGGCCCGCAAAATGTCCCTTGGAACTGTCTACATCGTCCCTACTGAAAGACGAGTAAAGAAACACTACGGTACCGGGACCGGGGTGCTGGTACGGGGCGGGACGAGGGAGCGTACAAAAAAAATACAGAGAAAAATTCAGAAAGATAGATATAAAGACAAAAAGATATAGAAAGAGAGAAAGACAGAAAGAAAACAAAAAAAGACAAACAGAAAGGAAGGAAAGAAGTATGAAGGCTACAAGGCAGGGCATGCGAAATGAGTTTACAGAAAAAGGGAAGGAGGACAGAAAAAAAAATAAAAAAAAATAGAAAGATAGAAAGAAAGAAAAAAGATAGTACTACACATATAAAGAAAAAGAGGAAGACAAAAAAAAACAGAAAGAAAGATAAAGGAAGAAAGAAAGTCAATAAAACACATAAAGACAGGAAGTAAGAAACATAGAAAGAAAGGACAGAAAGATAGAAAAAAGAATGAAAGACAGACACAGGTCACTTCTCAAAGACGAGTAAAGAAACACTACGGTACCGGGACTGGGGTGCTGGTACGGGGCAGGCTGGGAGCGTGCTTGGCCGCGCCAGCTGCACTGCACTGCCTCAGGGCAGTGGCCAAGTTACCACAGCACGGAAAGCTGTAGGAACAGGAATATAAAAGGATAACAGTGTTGCGGGTTTGCCTACCCCATTTCCCCGTTAGGCACCCTGGCCCGCGAAATGTCCCTTGGAACTGTCTACATCGTCCCTACTGAAAGACGAGTAAAGAAACACTACGGTACCGGGACCGGGGGTGCTGGTACGGGGCGGGACGGGGCAGCGTACAAAAAAAAATACAGAGAAAAATTCAGAAAGATAGATAGAAAGACAAAAAGATATAGAAAGAAAGAAAGACAGAAAGAAAACAAAAAAAGACAAACAGAAAGGAAGGAAAGAAGGATGAAGGCTACAAAGAAGGGCAAAGGAAATAACAGTACAGAAAAAGGAAAGGTAGACAAAAAGAAAAAAACATGGAAACAGATAGAAAAAAGAAGTAGTACACATAAAAAAATAAAAAGAATGGAAAGATAGAAAGAAAAGAGAAGAAGGAAAAAAGATAGAAAACAGATATAAAGAAAAAAGGAAGACAAAAAAAAACAGAAAGAAAGATAAAGGAAGAAAGAAAGTCAATAAAACACATAAAGGCAGGCTTGTAAGAGACATAGAAAGAAAGACAGAAAGAAAGATAAAAGAAGAAAGACAAAACACAGGTCCCTACTCAAAGACGAGTAAAGAAACACTACGGTACCGGGACTGGGGTGCTGGTACGGGGCAGGCGGGGAGAGTGCTTGGCCGCGCCAGCTGCACTGCACTGCCTCAGGGCAGTGGCCACGTTACCACCGCACGGAAAACTGTAGGAACAGGAATATAAAAGGATAACAGTGTTGCGGGTTTGCCTACCACATTTCCCCTTTAGGCGCCCTGGCCGGCAAATTGTCCCTTGGAACTGTCTACATCGTCCCTACTGAAAGACGAGTAAAGAAACACTACGGTACCGGGACCGGGGTGCTGGTACGGGGCAGGACGGGGAGCGTACAAGAAAAAATACAGAGAAAAATTCAGAAAGATAGATAGAAAGACAAAAAGATATAGAAAGAAAGAAAGACAGAAAGAAAACAAAAAAAGACAAACAGAAAGGAAGGAAAGAAGGATGAAGGCTACAAAGAAGGGCAAAGGAAATAACAGTACAGAAAAAGGAAAGGTAGACAAAAAGAAAAAAACAGGGAAACAGATAGAAAAAAGAATTAGTACACATAGAAAAAAATAAAAAGAATGGAAAGATAGAAAGAACAAAGAGAAAGAAAGAAAGAAAAAAGATAAAAAAACAGATATAAAGAAAAAATGAAGGCAAAGAAAAACAGAAAGAAAGATAAAGGAAGAAATTAAGTCAATAAAACACAGAAAGGCAGCTTGTAAGAGACAAAGAAAGGAAGACAGAAAGAAAGATACAAGAAAGAAAGAAAGACACAGATCCCTACTCAAAGACGAGTAAAGAAACACTACGGTACCGGGACTGGGGTGCTGGTACGGGGCAGGCGGGGAGAGTGCTTGGCCGCGCCAGCTGCACTGCACTGCCTCAGGGCAGTGGCCACGTTACCACCGCACGGAAAACTGTAGGAACAGGAATATAAAAGGATAACAGTGTTGCGGGTTTGCCTACCACATTTCCCCTTTAGGCGCCCTGGCCGGCGAAATGTCCCTTGGAACTGTCTACATCGTCCCTACTGAAAGACGAGTATAGAAACACCACGGTACCGGGACCGGGGTGCTGGTACGGGGCGGGACGGGGAGCGTACAAGAAAAAATACAGAGAAAAATTCAGAAAGATAGATAGAAAGACAAAAAGATATAGAAAGAAAGAAAGACAGAAAGAAAACAAAAAAAGACAAACAGAAAGGAAGGAAAGAAGGATGAAGGCTACAAAGAAGGGCAAAGGAAATAACAGTACAGAAAAAGGAAAGGTAGACAAAAAGAAAAAAACAGGGAAACAGATAGAAAAAAGAATTAGTACACATAGAAAAAAATAAAAAGAATGGAAAGATAGAAAGAACAAAGAGAAAGAAAGAAAGAAAAAAGATAAAAAAACAGATATAAAGAAAAAATGAAGGCAAAGAAAAACAGAAAGAAAGATAAAGGAAGAAATTAAGTCAATAAAACACAGAAAGGCAGCTTGTAAGAGACAAAGAAAGGAAGACAGAAAGAAAGATACAAGAAAGAAAGAAAGACACAGATCCCTACTCAAAGACGAGTAAAGAAACACTACGGTACCGGGACTGGGGTGCTGGTACGGGGCAGGCGGGGAGAGTGCTTGGCCGCGCCAGCTGCACTGCACTGCCTCAGGGCAGTGGCCACGTTACCACCGCACGGAAAACTGTAGGAACAGGAATATAAAAGGATAACAGTGTTGCGGGTTTGCCTACCACATTTCCCCTTTAGGCGCCCTGGCCGGCGAAATGTCCCTTGGAACTGTCTACATCGTCCCTACTGAAAGACGAGTATAGAAACACTACGGTACCGGGACCGGGGTGCTGGTACGCGGCGGGACGGGGAGCGTACAAAAAAAAATACAGAGAAAAATTCAGAAAGATAGATAGAAAGACAAAAAGATATAGAAAGAGAGAAAGACAGAAAGAAAACAAAAAAAGACAAACAGAAAGCAAGGAAAGAAGTATGAAGGCTACAAAGTAGGGCATAGGAAATAACAGTACAGAAAAAGGAAAGGTAGACAAAAAGAAAAAAACAGGGAAACAGATAGAAAAAAGAATTAGTACACATAGAAAAAAATAAAAAGAATGGAAAGATAGCAAGAACAAAGAGAAAGAAAGAAAGAAAAAAGATAAAAAAACAGATGTAAAGAAAAAATGAAGGCAAAGAAAAACAGAAAGAAAGATAAAGGAAGAAATTAAGTCAATAAAACACATAAGGGCAGCTTGTAAGAGACAAAGAAAGGAAGACAGAAAGAAAGATACAAGAAAGAAAGAAAGACACAGATCCCTACTCAAAGACGAGTAAAGAAACACTACGGTACCGGGACTGCGGTGCTGGTACGGGGCAGGCGGGGAGCGTGCTTGGCCGCGCCTGCTGCACTGCTCTGCCTCAGGGCAGTGCGGGGTGGGACCAACGGCCTCCTGCTCACTGCACTGCCTCAGGACCGCGATGGAAGGGGTTGATAGGATGGTGGTGCGGGGCGGGACGGGGAGCGTGCTTGGCCTGCTGCACTTCACTGCCTCAGGACCGTGATGGGAGGCGTCCACCTGCAGGAGTCGTGGGCGGTGTCGTCTTGATGGCTGGCCGAGCAAGACTGGCTGGGGGCACTGGTAACCAAGCCTTATTGGAGTATTGTTACCTCGGCTTATGAACACAAGTGTTTTCAGACAATAGCACCTGTCATATGTCCTGTGATAAGCGAACCAGTATTTCTGCTTTTGTTTTCATTACGCCATCCTTAAAATAATTTTTAGAAACTTATGAATTAATACCAATAAATAAATATTAAGACCATTTCGAGTGAGCGAGCGACGCGAATTTTAAAGCCCAAAGGGGAAAAACTTTAACATCCTCAATAGATTAAAGACGTAAGAGAGCGCCGCGATACGTCCCTTGGGACTGTCTAGTTACCACCGGCAATTTTTCCGGTTTTACACACGTCCAAGGGACCAATTTCACTGAGTTGTGCCACCACACTTCGTCGATTAGCGCCAAACAGCGTTCCCCAATGTGAATGAAGCGGCTCGCCATAAATTCGGACACAAGCCAAAGCACCCGTCACCCGCCTGCTCTTCCAGGATTCAAGGCAAATCTTGGATACTAGGCTTCAACAATAAGTATGAAAAATACGGCTGTCGCTAAGAGTGCGACGGAGTCGGAGAACGTCGTGTGTGGGCACGTCTAAGGGAGCGCTCATTGTTTATTTTTAAAAGTTCAGATTAAATTTTCTTTTTTGGAATTATTTATATTTATAAATCATTTTATTTCTTTTTTATTAATTTATTAAATTATTAAATAAGGAAAAGATTTTTTTTTCAAATAAAAAGGGGGTAACCTCCAGGAAGGGTAACCTCAAGGAAGGGTAACCTCCCAGATTCACCTAATCTTTTTATTGAACATAAAATAATAAATAAATCCTTTTAAAATGGGTGGTAACCTCCCGGAGGGGTAACCTCCAGTACTTCCTGGATATATGTCGGAATATGTCAAAAATGTCGAAAAATATCAAAAACATAGAAAATTATCAAAAATCTCAAAAAATATCAAAAATTATCGAAAATTATCGAAAACTATCGAAAAATACCGAAAAACAACGAAAAATGTCGAAAAATATCGAAAAATATCGCAAATGTCGAAAAATATCAAAAAATATCGAAAACCAACGAAAAATGTCGAAAATATCGGAAAATATCGGAAAATATCGAGAAATGTCGAAAATAATCGAAATATTTGAGTTTTGACGATTGGCAACACTGGAAATTGAAAAACGGTTGGCACCACTGAATTGCGCTCGAAAAGACGGTTTAGAGATGTGCGGGTCGATGGGGTTCGTAAAAGTTGAAAAGTGGGTCAATTTTGGGAGCTTCTTACAGTGTAGTCGCGAGTTGGGTCCTTTTTATCGAAAAATGGTGGGCGCCATCGAACTGGACGCGAAAAGACGCTTCCGGGGAGGTGCAGCTCGATGGGGTTGAGAAAAGTTAAAAACTGGACCAATTACGGGTGCTTTTTACAGTGTAGTCGCGAGCTGGGTCAATTTTTTTCGTAAAACGGTGTGCACCATTGAACTAGACGCGAAAAGACGCTTTCGGAGAGGTACGGGTCGACGGGGTTGGAAAAGTTGAATATTTTTTTTTTTATTCCGTGAAAACTTTTATATTTTTTTTTAAGTGCCTTAATGAGGGTTGGCAGGATTTGCACCAGGCGTTTCGTTGTCCAGGAGTGACCCTTAAGATACCCTAAAAATTTCTACTCTCTAGCTCAACTCCTTCGAGTGGAACAGACAGACAGACAGACAGACAGACAGACAGACAGACAGACAGACAGACAGACACCGCATCGATTGCATAAGCCCGCTCTAAAGCTTTTTCAAAGCAGAAGGGCGGGCTAAAAATGTGTGTCTGTTTACCTTACAAGTTGTTGATGTGCTTCTGACCCACATTAATTGTTCCCACCTACCTTCTCCCTGATTTCTGTATGCTTTAAATAATTTTTTTTATTCCATGTACTAGGTGTTGTTTATGTATCTTATGCATAAGAAATAATATTAAATAATCAAGGAACAAGTTTTTCTTTTTTATTTGAGAGCCTTTTTTCTCACACCTCGCATTAAATAATAGGAATGGCGTAAGTTAATATTATAACACATACCAAACATACACAGATTTTATAATGTGTATTGTCTCTATGTGTTTGAACTATTGGACCATTTTTCTGGTTAATGCTTGTATTAGTTAATCCCAAATATAAATGAAATAATTACAATACTATTAATAAAAATAATAGTTATAACAACTGTACATATTGAAGTTTGTCATTCTCCTAATAGACACTTACCCCATCCCACACACCACAAAACTATTACCTCACCAGAATTCTTACCATTCCTCTGTGTCTATCAGTGTCCTTGCCAACCCTCTGAAGCTCCTAAAATGTAAAACTAAACTAGAATGAGGTAAGAGGGATGATTGTACCTCACACTTCAGAGAAAATCTTCGCCAGAACTCGTTGGCAGACTCAAGCAGATGCTAATTATCTACACATCACCCCATGAACACGGAGAAAGAGGAGGTATCTCAAGTTTCCTGAAAACCTCTTGAATTAACTTGAAGGTGGTGAAGGAGCAAAGAGGCATGTGGAATAACAGTACCCATCTGAGCCTGCCCTATGTCTTTTATTGGTGAAAGAAACACTCGCTCACAAAGGATAAACAAAGAAGATTCATACCTTTTCCCTGGAGGTAAGGTTTAAATTACAAAAAAACTGACATTTTTTTTATTCACTTATCATTCAAGACAAAACAGATCACTTTCATTTAAAACTTAATATATAGAAATAGTCACAAAAAATAAAATAAAAATATGCTGAAGGTATTAAATTTAAAAGTTACAATCAACTTGACTGACTCTATTCTTGAAATTTTCTTGCTTTGCAAAAAGCAATGAGGGAAGCACTGGATGAAAGTTGTGTTATTTTTCCTCTCCAGGACATCATCACTTCTGCTCTCTTCTGGTATTCCGAATGGTATTGATAATTTTTGGTTCTGCTGGTAGGAGCAATTCTTTGTACTTCTTATTTTCATTTTTCTTTTCTAAAAACATCTTAATTACATCTTCTTCCAGTGAACACTGCTATAATAGTCGAAGTCCCTGATCAGATCTTGTTTGAGTACCAGGACCGCTTGCGCTTTCTTGAGAGCTTGTTGGGCCTTTGACTGTCCCTGAACTGTGTCAGCCACCCACATAATGTTTATGAATGACCTGCTCACTGGAGTGCGCCAGCACTCTATTTACAAGCTTTTGATCCTCATCTTGCAAGGCGTTGCTACTTGTCGTCTCATACGATACCCTCAAGATACTTGTTGAAATTGTTGGCAGATTCATTTTTTGTAAGTAGCTACAAAAAGAAGCAGACATTAAGTATAATCTCTTTTGTGTGTAATTTACTACCCACACATTTATGTCATTGAGAGTAAGCTTACCTGTTGATGCTTTTAAAAACTTGAATGTATGTAAGAGGGCTCCCTTGTGAGTTCAAGAGGAAGTACCTCGCTGTGGGGAAAACTTCCATTTTAAGAGCCTGGTACCTCTGCATTATTGCCATTAGCTCTTCCGATGCTGCCAGTGGTGCCGCTCCCCCTACTCCACTTGTCTTCTGTTCGGTTTTTCTGAAGTGGTACATCTTCATTCCTATGTCATATTCAGATTTTTCAAAGTTTTTGTCAGTGAACCTTTGCAGTCCCATGGGACGTGTGCCACTGACTATTAGACAGGAAGCAATGTAACAGGACACTTCCTGGATCTTTTTTCGAACCCATAGAGAATATTTCGTCCGCCGCGGTCCCGCCGCGGGTCCGCCTGGCGGACGGCGCACTCCGCCGAGCGCAGGTCGGCGGACCCGCGGCGCATGGTGCTTGACCAGAAGAGCGCAATTCCTTGCAAGTCAACGGCGCGCAGTTGACGCGAACGCTTACAATCATCACCTCGCTCGCACTCCGCCGCGCTGACGGCGCAGACGTGTACGATCATGACTTCGCCAGTAGTCCGCCGTGCGGAGCGTGCCTGTTATAGCACTTGACCAGAAGGGCGGCCCCGCCACCGGTCCGCCAGGCAGCCTCCGCTCTGCCGCGCTTGCAGCCGCTCCGCCCGGGGTGCGCTTGGCGCACAACGACAGGACACACCGCGCGGCAAGTCCGCCGAGCGTGCGTCTGGCGCACTCCTGGCGGACTACGAGGCGCGCGTCTCCGACCGCTTTCCGCCGCGCGGATCACGCCTGCAGTGCGCCGGGCGCACTCGAGGCGGAATGCCTCCCGCGGATCATTGGCACATTAGATTTTTAAAAAAATTCGCTTCAGTCGTTCCTCCTTTTCCTTGTCATTCCTCGCACCCCTCCCACCTCCCTTCTTCCCTCTCTCCCCCTTTCCCCTTTTCCCCCTACCACCCCTCCTCATCATTCCATCGCCTCTAAGACTCATGTGTAGCCGGGTCAGTTCTACTGGCCGCGAGATACGCATTTTGTTCGGCAGTGCCGGGATTCGATCCCCAGCCATACCAAACTCAGCGCTCACGCTTCGGTCGGAACCTACTGAGCTACGGAGCCATCGTGCCGACAGACTGTTCTTCGACCCATCACATTATAAACACTGCATTGTGTCTCTGCACTGCTGCCCCCCCCCCTCTCCACCCCGCCTCGCCTCGCCCCCGCACCTGCCTTCGGCCCCCTCCACGTCCCCCCGCTCCCCCCTCCCACCCTGCTCCTCCTGCCCCTCCTGCCCCTCCCACCCCCGCCCCTTCTGAGAGCGACGTTGTGTTGGAGGTTGGAGGCTCACACTGCCGGCCTGCGCTGAGGAAGGCCAAGTCAATGACCAGACCCGCGCGGAAAGATCTGTACTTTGACTACAGTTCAAACTGTAAAGGTTGAACTGCACTTCAGAACTGCACCGCAAAATACAACTAAAGTGAACATAATTTCAACTTAGAAGAGCAAATCGTAGTGCATTCGTAACTGCTCACAGACTGTAATAGAAACTGTAGTTGGACTGTATTTTGCCTGCCTTTGGAAGTGTGCTTTTTATGAACTGTTCGCACTCTAGTTAGAGATTTAGTTTGGATGGAGTTTTACATCAGTCGAATACTACAGTGAAATTTCTAGATTTCCACTTGAGTTGCTCTTGTACTGTTACTGTATTTAAAGTGCGTCCTTTTGTGTATCATGAAACACTATTCCAGCATGTTCTCACATTCGAGAACCCAATACAAAAACACTCCACACAAATTAGTGAAAAACTATGAACTTTACCATAAATATTTCTCGTATGCGAGAAAGTTTACATTTCACTCACAACTGCGGTCAGTCTTGAAAGAAACTACAATTTCTGAAAAACATGTTGAGCATTAATTTCCTCGTAACGAATACTCCGGGCTATAAACATTTGATAAGTTGGGAATCAGGAATCAGTTGCCGAAATTTGTCAAGGAGTTCTAGAAAATAGCTGATGCGGAATCTTATCCCTCCGGTGCTCTATAGAGAAAGTCTTAAGCCCTGTGTGCTTCGTGAAACAATTGTTTGTCGAAGAAACAAAATCTCTATAAAATAAGATAAATATCCCAACTTAGGGTAAAAAGACTTTTAAAATCCGTAAAATTGAGTGTTTTGCAAAGGGCTTACACATATAGGTGGCTAACGACGCAAGGAAGAGCAAAGAGTTTATATGACTTTGGGATCCATAGTGAAATTGATGTGAAACTGTATTTGAACTGTATTTGAACTGTATTCAAACTGCAGTGACTCTCGTCAGCCGTCAGGATGGGACCTTGGTCATGACATTAGGTTGCTGAGGAGCTGAAGGTAAGGTGTAGCAGTGGCTCAGTGGTTAGCGTCACGGGCTCCGAACTCCGAGGTCCGCGGTTCAACTCCAGTCATCCGCCAGGTAAAATTCAACATATCGTAAGTTAATTTATAATGTACATTTAAAAGGTAAAATGGAGAAGAGAGAGAGAGAGGGAAAGGTCAAAAAGAGAAAAAAAAATTAAGCATTTTTTCTTCCATTGGAAACTCTACTCAAATTGCATTTTACAACTGTAGTTCTAACTGTAGTTCTGACCTACTCAAATTGCATTTTACAACTGTAGTCCTAACTGTAGCTGTGACTGTGGTCTAAGTGCAAAAGGTCCGAAAAAACTACCACTTTTTCGACAGTTAATGTGCAGTTTGAATACAGTTTGTGAATATTTTAGTATACTTTAACTGGAAGTGGACTGCAAAGGTTTTTTTACAGTTCGACTATGCTCGCTTCATAGTTCAAACTTCAAAATGTACCCTAAATTCAACAACACTTACAGTGTGGTCATTGTATAGTACGGCTACTGTTGTTCTTCACTCACAAGTGCGGTTAAAACACATTTCTAAAATGCGCTTCAAAGTGCAGATCCTTCCGCGCGGGGACCCTTCCGGGGAAACAATAGGTTGGCGTGCCGGGGTGGGTCCTTTTACCAGATAACGCGCGGCCGGCGTTGACGAGGGTGTGACAAGTGGTGAGCGACTCGGACCAGAGAGAAGGAATACGGCAGAGTCGCCAACGCAGTTTTATGGTCTCTCATCCTAGCGGGTCAATAAGGCCCACGTGTTCGACTATAAGCGTACTGTAGCCTCCTGATATGCGCTGCAATTGGTCAGACAGCAGGTGGTGGGGGGTTGCAGTGGTAGGACTACGTCCAAAGCGAGTAACTGTGCGGCCGCGGCTCTGACCCTCTCCCTCTGCGGAAACGCGTGCGCAAGACAGAGACGAACAACAGAAAGTGTCGAACGCGGCCACTTACCGTCGCGCGCGGCCTGGGCGCGCGGATTTTGAATTCCAGCTCAATGGACTTCAAACTGCGTCTTCTGCAAACGCAAAAGCCCGCTCTTTGAGCAACTCGGACTTGCTCGGATAATGTAATGTATTTTTAACATCTGGCGACACTGATGTCTTCTTAACTCTAAACTGATTCGAATGACACCAAACAGTACTCAAATACTCTAATCCCCACTCAACTAAGAGCGCAAATGAAATTTTATGCGCTAATCGCGGACGAAAAAGAAAACAAAAAGAGTGACACTCGAAAAGTCTTATTAACCATCCCTAGTTAAGCTACCACGAATTTCGGACACTCGGACACAAAATAAACTAAAACCGTTCTGTTTGTAATACACTGTTTTTGAATTACTGTGACGTCACGTTCTTTTTCATGTGGAAAGTGTCACATTATTTAAAATGTAATGTCACATTCCTTTCAATGTGAATCGGCCAAAATATGCGGGCTAAATTATATTGTCACATTCAAAAGAATGTGACATTAATATTAAAGGAATGTGACAGTTTTAACATGAAAAAGAATGTGACGTCACTGTAATTGAATCACAGTGTACCAACAGCGTTGTAATACAGAGAGCCAGCTGGCCCAGCCAGTCCAGCCAAGCCCAGAAAGATATTACTGTCCAGGAAACCAAGATTTTGACCCGGTACATAAATACGTAAAGCACATTTTTTTCTTAATCTATGTAATATGTGCTGAATACGAATCTGGGGGGTTTGCCGACCCCACCCTAGTGCGTTTACCGGAAATCGAACAAAAGAGCCTAAATGGAGGGGTTCGCGGACCCGATCTAGCTCCGAAACTACTCGTTCGGTTTTGGTCGGACTTATGTCAAAATGTTCTGAAAAGACCAAGGAACGAAATGTACTGTAAGACAGAAGAAGCGCGAGGTTTGTTCCTGGTCGAAAATTTGATTTTATTCAGAAATTTAGAGATTTTTTCCTCAAGGTAATTTTTTTTAAATTTACACTGATAATCCAAGTGTTTAACCCTTCAACACTTTAAAGTGTTCAAATACCATTTAAACATATAAATGTGTTCAACATAGTTGTTGTACACTTACAAGTGTTCAACTCTCCAGTTACACACTTCCTTAGCTTGGACGCACTGTATTAGGGAAGTGTGCAACTGGGGAGTTGAACACTTACAAGTACACGACTTCTGAGTTGAACACTTTTAAGTGCACAACAATTCTGTTGAACACTTTTATTTGTTGAAATGGTATTTGAACACTAAAAAGTGTTGAAGGGTTGAACACTTGGTTTATCAGTGTAAACTTATTTCGTCTTGTCCTTCAAACGAGATGGTAGAGTCCAATAAGGCTACTCCGTTCCTAAATAAACGCTGTGCGTCCATCCCATAGCTCCGTCAAGGCATCTTACAGATTTAAAAGTTACCGATTGGTTTGAATAGTCGGTGCAGAGCCGCCCCGCCGGCCAGCGCTGGCGGCCCCCACTACGCTCCGCCACCCTCCCCCCTCCAGTCCCAGGTGCGCGCTGTCTCTCTCCTCCTCGCGCTTCTCGCTATGAGGACGACAAGGAAAGAGAGCGAGCCGCTTCGTCCGCCTCCCCGCCCATTGGTGCACCGAAGGCAGGCGTGGTGGGTTTTAAAGCTATTTTTTCAAAGAACTTTAAAACAAGAAATTTACTTTCAAAAATCCGAAACGCCCACATTATTCAATGTGGTCTAAAAAGGCTTCGCGTGCGCATACCGGGCCTCAAATTAGAATTCGTCGAGTAAATATTTTATTCGCATTGTGACATGAATATTTGACATTTTTAAATTGCACCCTAAGGATTCTGAAATACTCTCAGCAGGTCAAAATACTCGTACAATTGCCTACTTTTTGAAAAATGTATGGTTTGTGAGGTCGGTGATTTCGAATCTGAAACTAATTCTTTACCTTGGAATCAAATTTAGACTCAAATTGCAAGGATTGCAAGCTTCAGTCAGAGGCCCCGATTCGTCCCGCCACGCTCCGCCACGCACCCTGCTGTGCGGGGGCGGGCCATACATGTGACACCCGAGCCGGGTTGCGAGCCTCGAGCCGGGCGGCCCCCCTGCCGCGCCCCCGACCCGAACCTTTTCTTTCTGTGCGTTTTTCTAGCCGTCCCTCCTCCCCCCGTACCCCTCATCTGTGTGCACGACCAGGGCTGGAGGGGAGGGCGCGCTGGGCTCGTAGGAGCTCACAGCTGTAAGGGGCCACTTCCCCTCCAGCCCTGGTGTGCACGACACGGACGGACACCACGACCTCGTCTTAAGGCTTCGCGTTTTGCGCTTTAGCGCACGCGAAGCCTAAAAATCAGTGGCGGCTCCGGGGGGTCGTCGACGTCGTACTTTGTCTGTAGACTAAAACTTCGGTCTTGCTTTCGATCGGAAACTGATCAGAATATACTAACTGAAAATTTCAAGAATAAATGCACCTACTACTGAACTCATTGAAAATGCAAGCATACTCGAGTGACCTAAGGTAGGTAGCAGCTTCTTTTCTTTCTCGAGTACAACGCTACAGCTACATTCGCGACAGACAGTGAGTGCCGCTCAGAATCCGACCTAACTGCTGGCCTACGCGCTCGCTGCGGGCTGC
The DNA here is from genome assembly GCA_029379305.1 of Frankliniella fusca. Lineage (NCBI taxonomy): Eukaryota > Metazoa > Arthropoda > Insecta > Thysanoptera > Thripidae > Frankliniella > Frankliniella fusca. The sequence goes on along the minus strand of JAHWGI010000727.1, from coordinate 38,798 downwards.
GGCTCTGAGCCAGGAAGAGCGCGCATACACACACACCACAGCTCTGGAAAACCTTGAAAACCTGAAAGACTGTGGGAATTTGCGAACGATCTAGGAAATCAGGGAAAACTCACGGAAAATTTCCAAAATAAATAGGGCACAAAAAATTAGAGATTTGTCTGAGCTCATGACATTGCTTGACATTAACAAAAACACTGCGATTGGGGCCGCCACTACATAGGCGGCCATCGGCGGCCATCGGGCAGGCGCACAGCCAGCGCAGTAGAGACAGCGGAACGCCGCGCCCGCCGCGCCAGATGTCCGCCAGCACTCCGCGCGGCGGACAGCGCGTGGAGGTCGCGGGACCCGGGCCGCCTCTGCACCGCCAGGCGGCGCTCGGCAGCACCCCGCTTCGCCCGGCCCGCCCCAGTTGTGGGGACGCGATGTCTGCAGCGCGGGCCGCCAGCGGGGCGCGCCAACAGGGATGCGCTGGAGGCGCTCGAATGAATGTCACACGCAGTCCGCCCCGCGCTTGTCCGCGCGGCCGAGCGCCAGCGAACAACGCCAGGTGTAGCGCAGTAGCTGGCTGCCACTGCGTGTTCGCGCGGACCGCGCTGCGCGGAGTCTGCAGCGCGGAGTGACGGAGCACTGCGCCTGCTGGGTGGGCTTAGAGATTGACTTTCGCATCGCAAGCGCAGACCGCGCGCGTAAGCACCATAGGCGCAGTCCAGTGCTATATCCAATTAAGAATCGGTCGCTTCCACGCTCCGCGCAGCGTACGCTCACGCCGGCGCGAGCGCGAGCGGGCGAGGAGTGGGGATGGCGCGGCGGGTAGGGGGTGACGGGGAGGGGGGGGGGGCGTTGAGGAGGAACCGTCTGTGGAAGTGCGGAGCTACTGCTCGGCGCGGCGCTCGGCTCCGCTCGGCTCCGCTCGGCTCCGCTCGGCTCGGCTCGGATCCCTCGGCTCTCTGCTACTCGGCAACTGCACCTCTGCACTGCACGGCTCACGGCACGCCAAGGCGCTGGTGTCGTGATGTGAAAACAAATGAGCACACAAGACAGAAGTTCGCGCCTAAATGATAGGTTTGCATTTGGTTACGGCCTGCACACTTCCACAATGAATAATTTGGTTGATTATAGTCTTATTGACCATGAAAATGGTCAGACGTACGTGACGAAAGTTACGGAGAGAGAAAAGGCTATCCTAGATCTCGGTGAGTACGCGTCTAATGCAGGCTAGAGAACTGCCCTATGGGACGCCGTTGTGCAATTTTAACTTTCCTTTTGTTCCCGATTTAGACCACTATAAGAGATTCAGATTGCTCAATTCTTTGAGAGCCAGAAAAGTTCCTAGCCAACCCTTGGAAGATGATTTGGAAGCCTCAAGCAGCAGCACAGATCTCCAATCTCCTCATCAACCAGCAAGCACAGCTGGGCTCCTATCTGTTCCTCAGCCATGCAGTAGCACAGCAGAGCTTTTACCTGTTCAACAACTTCCATCTATTCTTCAATCCACCCGTCGAGCGCAGGGGAAGAAAGGAGGAGTCTGGAAGGGTAAAACCACTAGTACACTGCTGAATTGCTGTCTCCCATACCGAAAGTGGGTCCGGGGACACATTGTTCAAGATCAAGTGTGGCAAGTCATATCTGACGAAATGTATTTCAAGCATGCCCTAGATTTTAGCTGGGAACAGATAAAAGAAAAGTTACGTAATTTGAAGAGAACTTTCAGTCTAGCTAAAAAGGGTGAACATGGCGGTGTAAAGTGGGATCACTTCTGGCTGATGACCTATATCTTTGATGACCCCGTTAATGCTGGGGAAACAACATTATGCCCTGAAGGTATTAACTGGTACTAACTGATTATAATATCACTCGTATTTTCAAAAAAATTCAATTTATAAATTTAAACTTACAGGGTTCGACTTGGTGCACCAGAAGGGACCCGATACAGTGAAATGCCAAACTGCCTGTAGTGCTACAAATTTAGTTCTGTCTGACGTCAATGGTAATAATCCACAACGTAAATGTAATGATGTGAATGCTACTGCTGTGAACAATCTTGATCTCCTGGGTAAGTTAAGGGGAGACCCTACTGAAAAAACGTGAAAATTCGTAAAAAAAATCGATTTTTATTTTTATTTTTTTTTTGCATCTTTAGACCTTTATCTGTCATAGTCTAGCCCCGTTTCACTCTTGTTACCCTCCTTATCTGAGGTAATTTAGAACAATATTTCCTCTGAATTATAACCAAATCCTGTGCTGCAACTTTAAACATTGTTTTCTCATTACTACATATTTTGACCATTCAGCTGCTCCTTGCGACAAGATATTTGAATGAGAACATTGACCCATTTTTTTTATCAAGTGTCAGGGGTAACTCTATAAAAGTTGGCATACCAGAATGTATCCTGAGCCACATTTCATTTTCCAATTCAGATTTAAGACCTAAAATTAATTAAATTTAAACTTAAACCAAATTTCTAAAATGCAAAATTATTTTCTTGAACTCTGAGGGCTTAGAAAATCTTAGTATATGCCAACTTCTGTCACTTAGAGGTAGAAGGTCAGAAAAAACTTCGTGCCACATTTGTGAACCCAAAAGTTTGTCGCAAGGAGCCTTTGAGAGCGACCCATGTTTTTGTGGTGAGGTAAACATACAAATCCTTAAAAAATACCCCCAAAAATTCATGTAAATGGCTAAAAAATTCTTTTTTGAACTCAATAACATTAATCTATGCTCTCCTTAAGCTGGGGCCGATTTTTCTGTGATGTCCGGATTTCAGTAGGGTCTCCCCTTAAGCTGTTCCCTAACAATCATTATTGTTACTTCATACAGAACTGTGCATTCATGCAAATTACTAATTTTGTTAATTTTTTTTTCAGATTTTGACCTGCACCATAGTGAGAACATGGTATGCCAAAGTGCGAGCACTGCAACAAATTTAGTTCTATCCGACAATAATAATAATATTCCTCAACATGAATCTAATGAAGTGAATGTTATTGCTGTCAACGGCTTGACAGAAAATCTTGATCTCTTAGGTAAGTTTAGCTGTTCCCTTACAATCACTATTTTTACTTCTTGCAAAACTGTGCATTGTACCTAATGTAAATGACTAATTTTGTCAATATTCTGTTACAGATTTTGACCTACACCAGAGTGAGAACATTTGCAGAAGTAATGTCATTGAGTCTCACGTATCCGCTAAGCAGCCTGATTGTGGAGAGAATTTAGACGATTTTCTTTCAGAATTGGACAACAACAATGCTGTAATTGGCAGCCCTGGCTTCAGCTCAACTGTTTTGGAAGGTGACATTCCCTGTTTCATTTTTTTCATTCTATTTATGTTATTTATTTATTTTTTATTTTTATTTATGTTATTTATTTATTTCTATTTATGGAGATGTATCTTTATGCCAATTTAATTATTCCCCACCATTGTAGCTACTGTTCCAGAACTAGCAATCAATGTTAATGACAAATTAGCTTCAGCTGTGCCTCAACCCAAAGGTTTGCAGGGCAAATGTTAATGTAATACTTTTAACTGTCTTTATCTTTTGATAAATATTTTTCTTTGGGTCTTATTGTTTCAGAGTGTCAAGATAAATCAGCATCCAATAAGGAGCAGAGAATTATAAAGAGTGTAACCGCAGCATGCCTTAACTCTCCTGTCAAAAAGAAAAATAAAGGCGCTGCTTCCTATTTAAGTAAGTATTTATTTCCATGTGTAATTAATCAACCTTTACTTTTGTTATTAAGACATCTATCCTGTGTCCTGACAGTACCTACTCAGTCACCAGTGAAAACTCCAAAAAGGAAGCAGCCCAAATCATCACTCCAGTGGGATCCTGATGACACTTCTACTTTTGTTGACATACTTGTGGCCCACAAAGACACTCTGGTGCTCCCTCCGATACCTATTTCAACTTGGAAAGAGATATCTCAGGAATTACGTGATAGTGGTGTCTTCAAGAATTGGCAAAATTGTCGGGATAAGTTCCATCAAATGCACGCTTTCTTCATGGGAACAATTTTGCCAGCAGGAGGCCTCCTTGGGATCAGGAAGTGGCGCTACTACACCAAATTCTGTTCCATTTTCGACATTCCGGAGAACTACCACCTGCTGGTCATTGAGCAGGATGGTAATGATAACATTTTAAATAATAGTGATGATCCTGACGATCCCCCAGCTGGTAATTTTTCCACTACAGTCACTTATATATTATTACGTTTGTGAGCAATTTGAGGTATTAATTTTTTCTCCTAAAAGTGGGACGCCTTTGGACTCGGGACAAAGTACTGCTTCTAATTTCATTATACAAAGCGAAACTGCCCATGTTCAATGCTTCAAAGTCTTGCCTGCGGCATAGCATACTATGGGCTCAGATAAGCCAGGAAATGCAGATGTTTAGTGTGAGTATCACGTGGAAGCAGTGCAAAGATCACTTTGCAACTCTAAAGAAAAGACTTCATGATGAGCACATGAGCTCCAATCGAACTGGTGCATCCCCATCAAAGTGGGAATATTATAAGGAAATGTTGGAGCTCTTTGAAGGAGGTCCAAGCTTACATGCTCCCCACTCTGTGACCGTTGGAATGGGCCTTACTTGCCGCATTATGGGGGAGGTGGAAGAGGAGATCACACGCACTACAAGAACCAAGAAGAACTCGAACCCAAAACAGAAGCAGCAGGGGAAGGCCAAAGAACCTGTGTATAAAAGTTGGGCAGCACAAATGCATGAAAAACATTTTGAGCAGAGGGAGAGAATTTACAGTGAGGTTCAATTGCTGCGCAAAAATAATGAGAAGTCTATGGTGGAAAGGGCTAAAGTGTTCCGTAGAATTACAGCTAGACTTGACCAATTGAGAGGTGTCATAGGTACTTCTAATGATAATGATGAAGATGACGATGACGGTGTTAAGGAGCTGCCGTTGGAGGATTAAACTGTATCAGTACTGTCATATTTGTTAGTCAAAGTATTGTCAGTATTTTGAGTTCAAATGATAATTATTTTTTGTTTTATTATTGCATATGTTTTGCAATTTCCCCATGAGGTAATTTAATTTAACTGTATTGCTATGTGATAATTAGTTCTATACATTATCTTAGTTTGGCACATCCTGTGATTAAAGTAAGTGTGGAGCAACTGTAAAGTTATGTAAATCTTAAACTGTGTGTGATGACAAGTTACTTATTGTCAATCATAAATTGCATTCAAAGAAATCAAAGTTTGTTTTCAAAAGCAACAATTTAATTTATTAGACATTGCCTAGTAAACTTTGCAAAGTTTGTTTCTTTTACTTGAAGTTAAATAAAAATAATTTCAGCATTCCAAAATTGTCTACTAAAATTGCCATTATTTTCCTTGAAACAAGTACAGGTTGAAAACAAATTAGAACTAAAGACAGGAGGCCTTACAGTAAATCACAATAATTTGCCCAAATTCATAAGAAATAAACATACAGTGAAGGATAGTGAGATAGAAAAAAATTTCAAATTATTAGTATTGGGTATCACAGTACACAAATATGTAAAAAAGAATATGACAAATTATTCCTCCTCCATGTCTGGCAAAATGTCATTCATAATCATTAGCCTCTTTTCTTCACCCCTAGCTTCTGCAGCTTCCAGCAACTCTTGTTCATTTGCATCCACATCTTCATGATCATCAATGTTGAAATCCTCATGGCCCAGCACTTGGTTATTATTAATAGGTCTGGCCAGCTCATATTCCTAGACAAACATAAAGAAACAGACATTTAATGTATTATTTACTTCTACACCACAGGAATGTTAACATTTTTGTCCTTACATCCATCATCATTTCACCATGAGAGATTGCCATATTGTGCAACACAAACGAAGCAGTTATATGCTCCACCACATTACGAGGATTTCTCGCATGGAGAAATTTTAGTCGTCTCCACTTTCCTTTAGCGAGAGCAAATGAATTTTCAACACGCACTCTACATTGCGACAGTTTTCTATTTAAATTGAGCTGCCTATCATTCAGATGGCCGTTGTTTTCAAAGGGTTTCATCATCTGCAATAATTGAACATATGAGCTTGTGTGTTAGAACTAATAAGATATTAATTAAGGTGTTAAATCAAAAAATTGAGTAATTACAAAATCAGTCAGCGTATATGCTCCATCGCCAACTATATGCTCATCGCGGTTAATTACAATGCCAGGTTCGTTGCTAATTAAGGCCTGATAAAGCTGACTCTTCCTAAACACCCTGGCATCGTTCATGCTGCCTGCTTCCCCAACATGGAGCTGGCGCACCTGCAGCTTGTTGTCAACGACAGCCTGAACATTAATGCTGTATTTGTGATGCCTGTTAATATATTGCTGAGCATCCCGTAGTGGGGCAGTAATATAAACATGGGTGCAGTCAATACAACCTATCACCCCAGGGAAACCGGTTGCTCTCTGAAAAGTTTCTTTGATCTGTTGTCTTTCCTCTTCAGCAGGCCAGGTGATGAATCTCTCTGCCAATTCCATCAGCGCTTCAATGACATAAGAATAGAAGTAGTAGAGCGTACTCGGTCTTACACCAAACTTCAGGGCAACACTACGAAAACTGTCCGGAGTAGCAAGCAGCCAGATAACCATCAGCATTATGTCGAAGAAAGGTGTTCTTTCTCTACGTAGTCTTCCTTTTGCAATAAGGTGCTCTTTCACAGTTGTTGCTACGGACTAAACCAATGAAACATAAATTATTGAAACATGTATTCTGAAACAGTACCTACACACAACCTTACAACAACCTTACCTCAAATACAGCTCTTGACATTCGAAAATGTAACTTAAAGACTCCATCTGACATTCTATGATAATCATTTATATCAATAGATATAGCTTCCCAAGAGGCCTCACCTCCTTCTGCAAGTAAAGTGCATTGTTTACATTACACATAACCTCTGAAAGAAACAATAATATGAAAATTACAAACCTCCAACTAGACAGGAGCACTAGATTGGAGCTTTATCATAGTTTAACGTTGAACACGTACCTAAAAACATGCCATCCTCCTCTACTTCCATTATTTCCATTACCGCAACAAGTGCAATGGCTCGAACGACCTGCTCTCGTTCTTCATCCTCCTCCTCAGCAAGAACCATTGCTAAATGGGCTAAATCTACGATTTCACCGACCACAGCCAGATTATTCGCTGCCATGATTTTTTTAGTTTTACTGGAATAAATACAACACTAGACTTGGAGCAGAAGCGTGTACCACACCAGAACACAGTCACCTCCGAATACAACAACACCAATGGAATTTGGGAGAACCACACTGCCGGCTGATCCCTACGATCGGGTCCAGCCGAGCCCCAGCCGAAGCGAGTCGGAGCGAGCCGAACGACACGGTGGCGGGGCTCTGACCGCCCGCTAGACGACGGTTTTACCCGTCTTACCCCCTCCCCTGCCGCCCTCCTCCCGAGTTCCCCCGCCCGCCGCATGTCTCCCTCCACCTTGTCTCCCCTCTCCGCTCGCGCTCGCGCCAGCGTGAGCGTACGCTGCGCGGAGCGTGGAAGCGACCGATTCTTAATTGGATATAGCACAGGCGGGGTCCGCTCCGCTCAAGCCCGCCTACCGCACTACGGGCGGACGTCCGCCCGGCGCACGTGCGCCGCTTATTCTACTAGGGAACTTCCTGGCCTGAGATTTGTAAAAAGGTTTGTGTTAAGTAAACATCCTGGTTGCACGCTTAATTAAAACGTACTTTTGAGGTGGACCATCGAACTTACCCATTTCTCCAGCATGCCTGGAAGAGCCTAGACTTTCACAACTCTCCAGTTCACTAAGGCAGTCTTTAATATCTTTCATCACATCTTTTTCATAGCTAAGCACTGCTTCCATGTCCAATTTATCAGCTTTTTTGGCAAGATCCTTTTTGTGTTCCTCAATGATGACAACATTTCTTTTTTCATATTTTTTAGTCATCATTTCTATAGCGTTTAATAGGCGTCTTCTTTTTTTCCCAGTCAGCTCATCCTGTCACAGAATGGAGAACAAAATCAACCTTTTTCCTGTGTTAAAAGTGATATGGGCATGCAATGGACAGTCTTTTAAACAAAAAATAATTACATCTACCACCTCAGGATCTTCAAATCGGATTTCATAGGCAGATGGAACATATAAGAAGTCTCTTAATGTTTTGATTATGGTTGACGGCATGGCTCCTGCGTTTTCCATTTTGGCAACAGCCTCTTCCAGAAGATCAATGTTGAGGGAAATATCCATGATGTTTGCAGTGTCCATGTCTTTGTCACTTGCAATTTTGGCCATGATACCCAGCAATCGGCCCATGTTCGCAAGGATCTGTGGCCTGCTACGAGGCATAACTTTGCTTGTCACATGCTTCCTCACGCAAGCAAAGGCATCTGTTTTTTCCACAGATAGAACGGGAATGGCTGCTAGGTTGGCTCGCACGGTTGCAAGATCCTTAAACCAAATTCCGCACAAGTTAAGACACCACCTTGCTGCACACATGCCAGGATTTAAAAACACTATTAGTACCTTCTCAGCTGTTGGCTCCTCATCAGCCTCGTCAAGCTCAGTTTCATCATCCTCTTTGGATCCAGAAGAAATCTGTGAAAAGAGGTATACGTAAGTTATGAAATGTCTAGGGAATAAATATGAAGAAACTTAAAACATATTCTGTCCTAACTTACATCTTGCAATCTAAGGCTATTGTCGTGAAGGAGTCTTTTGAAATCGTCCCAGCAGTTCTTTCTCACTAAGGGTCTCACTGATTTTTTGGACAGAGGGAGGCATTTGAGGTATCTTCTCTTGGGTTTTATTATTCCACTCCCCATGTCAGTAGATGCGGTTGGCCCATCGTTGACTGTTGCCTCCTCTTTGGCCATCTTCGGTTTCAAATCATCATCTTCCGACTCGTCAGACCTTCTCTTGGTAGCCACTTTCTTCTCACAATTGTGGCGCCAGAAGTTTTTGCTAAGCATCGATTTACCGCACGACTTGCAACATTTTTTGCAGCCAGGCTGTTTGGACGTCTTGGTTTCCTTCAAATCCAAAAAATATGTACAGTATTAGTTCTTACTCAGATTCAAACTTTCTTAAACAGCCAGTGCATTTTACTTTATTACTGTTAACTGTACCTTGCCATTGTTGTCATCATGTGTTTTCAAATGTCTCTCCAGTCCATGTCTTGTCTTGCAGACCATTGGACACCGGTTACATTTCATTTTCTAAAAAAGGAAACAGAGCAATGGTAACAAAAACATTATTTTAAAGTTACTGCTATCATTTGATGTGACTTCTGATCCATCATCTGAGTTCTGCAGAGGAAAAAAAATTAAACAACACCTTTGCTAAATGATTGTTTCGGCACTAATGTACAAATGATTCAAGAACTTTTAACACAGTAAGGCAAGGTAGCTACGACTTACGGGCTCGGCTGGTATCTCTCCTCCTGGTTCCAATTCCATTTCTTGTTCCATTTCTTCTGGTGGTTGCAAAGATAGTAGAGAGGCGCCGCTCTTCTTGACATTGACCTGTGATCCATCGGCTGTCTTCTGAAGGGAAAAGAAAATGAAACAGAACCTTAGTAAATGATTGTTTTGGCACTAATGTTCAAATAATTCAAGAACATTTAACATTGAGAGGCAAATCAGCACCAACTTACGGGCTGGGCAGGTATCTCATTTGGTTTCAATTCAATTTCTTGGGCCGATTTTTCTGGTGAATTCAAAGATTGTAGAAAGCCGCCGCTCTTCTTAAAATTGACCTGTGATCCATCATCTGTCTTCTGAAGGGAATAGAAAATGAAACAGAACATTAGTAAATGCTTGTTTTGGCACTAATGTACAAATAATTCAAGAACATTTTACATTGAGAGGCAAAGCAGCTTCAACTTACGGGCTGGGCTGGTATCTCTCTTGGTTTCAATTCAATTTCTTGGGCCGATTTTTCTGGTGGTTTCAAAGATTGTAGAGAGCCGCTGCTCTTCTTTAAATTGACCTGTGATCCATCAGCTGTCTTCTGAAGGTAAAAGAAAATGAAACAGAACCTTAGTGAATGATTGTTTTGGCACGAATATACAAATAATTCAAGAACAATTAAAATTGAGAGGCAGAGTAGCTACGACTTACGGGCTCGGCTGGTATCCCTTCTCCTGGTTCCAATTCCATTTCTTGTTCCATTTCTTCTGGTGGTTGCAAAGATTGTAGAGAGGCGCCGCTCTTCTTGAAATTGACCTGTGATCCATCAGCTGTCTTCTGAAGGTAAAAGAAAATGAAACAGAACCTTAGTGAATGATTGTTTTGGCACGAATATACAAATAATTCAAGAACAATTAAAATTGAGAGGCAGAGTAGCTACGACTTACGGGCTCGGCTGGTATCCCTTCTCCTGGTTCCAATTCCATTTCTTGTTCCATTTCTTCTGGTGGTTGCAAAGATTGTAGAGAGGCGCCGCTCTTCTTGAAATTGACCTGTGATCCATCAGCTGTCTTCTGAAGGGAAAAGAAAATGAAACAGAACCTTAGTAAATGATTGTTTTGGCACTAATGTACAAATAATTCAAGAACATTTAACAATGAGAGGCAAAGCAGCTACAACTTACGGGCTGGGCAGGTATCTCATTTGGTTCCAATTCCATTTCTTGTTCCATTTCTTCTGGTGGTTGCAAAGATTGTAGAGAGGCGCCGCTCTTCTTGAAATTGACCTGTGATCCATCAGCTGTCTTCTGAAGGGAAAAGAAAATGAAACAGAACCTTAGTAAATGATTGTTTTGGCACTAATGTACAAATAATTCAAGAACATTTAACAATGAGAGGCAAAGCAGCTACAACTTACGGGCTGGGCAGGTATCTCATTTGGTTTCAATTCAATTTCTTGGGCCGTTTTTTCTGGTGGTTTCAAAGATTGTAAAGAGCCGCTGCTCTTCTTGAAATTGACCTGTGATCCATCATCTGTCTACTGAAGGGAATAGAAAATGAAACAGAACATTAGTAAATGCTTGTTTTGGCACAAATGTACAAATAATTCAGTAACATTTAACATTGAGAGGCAAAGCAGCCACAACTTACAGGCTGGGCTGGTATCTCTCTTGGTTTCAATTCAATTTCTTGGGCCGATTTTTCTGGTGAATTCAAAGATTGTAGAGAGCCGCCGCTCTTCTTGAAATTGACCTGTGATCCATCATCTGTCTTCTGAAGGGAATAGCAAATGAAACAGAACATTATTGGCTGAGCGATAGCGAAGCCTATTACGCCACTGGAGTGCTAAAAAAGTTCAATGTCCGTCTGTCTGTCTGTCTGTCTGTCTGTGTGTGTGTCTGTGTGTCTGTGTGTCTGTTCGCACGATAACTCGAGAACGAGTTAAGATATCGACCTGAAATTTTTACTGTAGCTTCTTGGCTTAAAAAGCTCGGACGAGTTCAAATATGAACACTCTAGCTCAAAAATTGAACCTGCTAAAAATTGATTTAAATTTTTTTAAAAAATAACATTTTTAAAATTACAAAATTTTATGGTGTCCTAAGGGGTATCTCGGCGAGTTGCGACCCTACGGGCGAAAATTTCGTCCGTTTTGCTCTATCTCTTACTTTTTAGCCGCTACAGCGGTAAATGTGGACGAAAAGTCGTCAAAATGCATGTTGGGTGTCGTTTTCAGGGTAATCTGTCGAGATGCGATCCTTGGGGCAAAAATTTTGTCTGTTTGGCTCTGCGGAGAAGGGTTTTGGGGTTTCGGGCCCTTCGCGTAAAAATTGGAAAATTGGTTACATAATGAAAAGAGGCGAGCGGGGGTCCAGCGGGCGGCAGCCCCTTGGCCTATTTTAAATAAAGAAAAGCGGGGGTCCAGGGGGCGGCAGCCCCCTGGCTTAAATGAGTAAATCTTAAACCATGCAGGCTCGTAATAAAAAAAAAGCGGGGGTCCAGGGGGCGGCAGCCCCCTGGCTTAAATGAGTAAATCTCAAATCATGCAGGCTCGTAATAAAGGAAAGCGGGGGTCCAGGGGGCGGCAGCCCCCTGGCTTAAATGAGAAAATCTCATATCATGCAGGCTCGTAATTGGCTGAGCGATAGCGAAGCCTATTACGCCACTGGAGTGCTAAAAAAGTTCAATGTCCGTGTGTCTGTCTGTCTGTCTGTCTGTCTGTCTGTCTGTGTGTCTGTGTGTCTGTCTGTGTGTCTGTTCGCACGATAACTCAAGAACGAGTCAGGATATCGAGCTGAAATTTTTACTGTAGCTTCTTGGCCTAAAAAGCTCGGACGAGTTCAAATATGAACACTCTAGCTCAAAAATTGACCCTGCTAAAAATTGATTTATATATTTTAAAAAAATAACATTTTTAAAATTACAAAATTTTATGGTGTCCTAAGGGGTATCTCGGCGAGTTGCGACCCTTCGGGCGAAAATTTCGTCCGTTTTGCTCTATCTCTTACCGTTTAGCCGCTACAGCGGTAAATGTGGACGAAAAGTCGTCAAAATGCATGTTGGGGGTCGTTTTCAGGGTAATCTGTCGAGATGCGATCCTTGGGGCAAAAATTTTGTCTGTTTGGCTCTGCGGAGAAGGGTTTTGGGGCTCGGGCCCTTCGCGTAAAAATTGGAAAATTGGTTACATAATGAAAAGAGGCGAGCGGGGGTCCAGGGGGCGGCAGCCCCCTGGCCTATTTTAAATAAAGAAAAGCGGGGGTCCAGGGGGCGGCTGCCCCCTGGCTTAAATGAGTAAATCTCAAATCATGCGGGCTCGTAATAAAGAAAAGCGGGGGTCCAGGGGGCGGCAGCCCCCTGGCTTAGATGAGTAAATCTTAAACCATGCAGGCTCGTAATAAAAAAAAGCAGGGGGCCAGGGGTCGGCAGCCCCCTGGCTAAAACGAGTAAATCTTAAATCATGCAGGCTCGCCAGCGCCGCAGGCCTAGGTAGATGTACGCAGGCCCGTCGCAGCGTAACAGTGTTTCGCGATCTATCGCGAAGCCTGTTACGAGAGACGGTGTCTGGCGTACATCTACCTAGTTAAATGCTTGTTTTGGCACTAATGTACTATCAGTCTGAAAAGTTTTGTCCCTCGACTGCCAATAGCGATGGTCCCAGACAGCCTCGCACGGGTCCCCTCTCAGCGCGCCCTAGCAGCAGACGAGCGGCTGCTGCCAGGCAAGATGGCGACCCTGTCTCCACCTCGCATTTTTGACAGTCATTTTAAACTCAGCTATGTCGGAATCTATCTGTTTTATATGAAAATACCAAACATATTGCTTGCAGAAAGCGATAGAAATCATTTGTGGCGCTGAGACTTATACCGATCGCAGGATGTAGAGAGATAAAAATCCGCACTAGGTTAGCAAGCCAGCTCCAAGACTTTCAGCGCTGTCATCGCAATTTCTCATTCCGCGCGATCACCGCGGAATTCAAACGGGTCGCATTGGTGACAAGCGTCGTAGACAAGCCCTCTAATACTGATTAATTGGGTCGGAGGCCTGCCTACCAGGTGGCTGACGGACCCCGGGCACTTTTTGTACTATGCAACCCGCCCGCACCGCTCCATCCGGGACTGCATACCCATCAGGCGCTGGGGACCGGCTTCAGGCGCGGACGCTCCGCTCCGCCACTGTCGTTGCAGCCCCCGCCCCGAAAGGGCCCTCTCGCGGTTCACGCGGTCTACGGTAGGGCGTTACAGGGGGGAGGTTCGCGGTTTCGCGGGGGTGATCCGCGAGTCCTCGCGGTTTCGCGGGGGTGATCCGCGAGTCCTCGCGGAAAGCTCGCGGACCGCGGGTCCTGCCGCGGGGGTATCTCGCGTAACGCGGATCCTTCGCCGGGGGAAGGTCGCGGTCCGCGGATCCTTCTCGCGGGTAGCTCGCAGTCCGCGAAGGACCCGCGAAGCATCCGCGTTACGCGAGATACCCCCGCGGCAGGACCCGCGGTCCGCGAGCTTTCCGCGAAGACTCGCGGATCACCCCCGCGAAACCGCGAACCTCCCCCCTGTAACGCCCAACCGTAGACCGCGTGAACCGCGAGAGAGCCCTTTCGGGGCGGGGGCTGCAACGACAGTGGCGGAGCGGAGCGTCCGCGCCTGAAGCCGGTCCCCAGCGCCTGATGGGTATGCAGTCCCGGATGGAGCGGTGCGGGCGGGTTGCATAGTACAAAAAGTGCCCGGGGTCCGTCAGCCACCTGGTAGGCAGGCCTCCGACCCAATTAATCAGTATTAGAGGGCTTGTCTACGACGCTTGTCACCAATGCGACCCGTTTGAATTCCGCGGTGATCGCGCGGAATGAGAAATTGCGATGACAGCGCTGAAAGTCTTGGAGCTGGCTTGCTAACCTAGTGCGGATTTTTATCTCTCTACATCCTGCGATCGGTATAAGTCTCAGCGCCACAAATGATTTCTATCGCTTTCTGCAAGCAATATGTTTGGTATTTTCATATAAAACAGATAGATTCCGACATAGCTGAGTTTAAAATGACTGTCAAAAATGCGAGGTGGAGACAGGGTCGCCATCTTGCCTGGCAGCAGCCGCTCGTCTGCTGCTAGGGCGCGCTGAGAGGGGACCCGTGTGAGGCTGTCTGGGTCCATCGCTATTGGCAGTCGAGGGACAAAACTTTTCAGACTGATAGTACAAATAATTCAAGAATATTTAACACTAAAAGGCGAAGCAGCTATGACGTACGGGCTGGGCAGGTATCTGGTTTCAATTCAATGTCTTGGGCCGTTTTTTCTGGTGGTTTCAAAGATTGTAGAGAGCCGCTGCTCTTCTTTAAATTGACCTGTGATCCATCATCTGTCTTCTGAAGGGAAAAGAAAATGAAAGAGACCCTTAGTAAATGATTGTTTTGGCACGAATATACAAATAATTCAAGAACAATTAACATTAAGAGGCAGAGTAGCTATGACTTACGGGCTCGGCTGGTATCTCTTCTCCTGGTTCCAATTCGATTTCTTTTGCCGTTTCTTCTGGTGGTTTTAAAGATTGTAGAGAGCCGCCGCTCTTATTTAAATTCACCAATCCATCATCTGTCTTCTGAAGGGAAACGTAAATGAAACAGGACCTTAGTAAATGATTGTTTTGGCACTAATGTACAAATAATTCAAGAACGTTTAACATTGAAAGGCAAAGCAGCTACAACTTACGGGCTGGGCTGGTATCTCATTTGGTTTCAATTCAATTTTTTGATTCGTGATTGAATTTAGTGGAACAACTACCTGCGTTTGACACACAAACAATAAACTCATAATTTTCTTCTCAATTTTCTTTGGTATGAAGATGGAAGAGATATTGT
The DNA here is from genome assembly GCA_029379305.1 of Frankliniella fusca. Lineage (NCBI taxonomy): Eukaryota > Metazoa > Arthropoda > Insecta > Thysanoptera > Thripidae > Frankliniella > Frankliniella fusca. The sequence goes on along the minus strand of JAHWGI010000727.1, from coordinate 23,565 downwards.
GACATTCGTAAAAAAAAAGAGGGCACTTACCACTGTAGGCTGTTTGTCGTTTCTTAGCTGATACCATGGGTCCTTCTGCCTGGGAAAAACTTTTAGTGCCTTGGGGGGCGATTTTTTCACCTTCTTAAAGATTCCCTTAGCAACATCGCTATAACCTGTAAAAGGTAGTAACTCTCTAGATCTGGGTCCATGTAAATGCATCACAAACTACAAATTAGGAAAACGGGGGCTAAATATGTACGCTACCCTTGATTTGGGATGCACCAACTTGTTTTTTGACGAGGGAACGTCGCTGCCTTCTTTTCTCTCTTGCATCTGTAAGAAAATGCCGGGTGAAACAGTGATGTAAAACAAGAACCTGATGACTATAAAGCCTCTAGTCAACCTGATAAAAAAAAACAAGAGGCAAAGGCATTAGGAAAAAGTATAAGCCTTTGGTAATATCAAACTTGTTTGATATAAGAACAGAGGACTCGTTCGTTACACATGAACTTTAAAAAGGAAGAGGAAGGAACATTAAGTTCGCCGTACCACTCCTCTCAACGGTAGCAAAGGTAGTTTCGTAGATCTATAAAATTTCTTGGTCACATCTATTCTGAGTCTGGTAAAGCATTGACCCTGATAGAGTAGGGGCAATCATGTTACTAGCCAGGCAAGCCTTCGGCTTGGTTGCTGAGCAGATTTCTTCCCTATATACCTACCCCTATACACCTCTCCCTGTATACCTCTCCCTATATACCTCTCCCTATATACCTCTCCCTATATACCTCTCCCTAAATACCTCTCCCTATATACCTCTCCCTATATTCCTCTCCCTCTATACCTCTCCCTATATACCTCTATATATGGTCAGCTTATGCATGTGTATGTACATTTAAATTTTAAGATGGGATGAATAGTAATAGGAAGATACCTCTGCTTAACTAAAGCAGACATTTTCTCTGCCCAAATCCCCAACAGAGTGCTTCGCTACGCTCATCAAATTAAAACCCCCTCAGAATGTTAAAGAGCTTCAAAGATTATTAGGCATTATTAATCATGTTCGTGAATTTATCCCAAATTTAGCAGATGAAACATCTTGTCTAGCCCAACTGATCCGAAAAAATGTTAATTTTGAGTGGTTACCTTTTCACACTCAAGTTCTGGATAGAATTAAAACTAAAATTGTAAATGCAGTATCTCTAGTTGCTTTTGACCCTAAAAAATCTACAGAAATTCAATGTGATGCCTCAAAAGACGGTGAGACAGCTTAGAACAACATTGCCTGTATTAACTTCTAGACTCAAGCCTTCTGTTGTCCCCAGATATGTAACAAAACTAACCCAAAAATCTAAAAATGCTAAAAAAAATTATGACAGAACTGCATCATTTGAAGAACAGCAATTTTCTCCTTCTGATTATGTCTTTATCAAAAATCCAATCACCTGTAAATGGGAACCAGGTATTATAGTTGACTCCTGTGAGGAGCCTAGATCCTATCTTGTTAAAACTAATTTCTCAAATAATGTTATCAGAAGCAATAGTACATTCTTAAAACCTAGAAATGTTTATGCCCCTATCAGTACTCCTGTCTATTTGCTACCTGATAGAGCAACAAATAATGTTCAAATTCCTAATAATGAGCAACCTGTTAATAATCAGAATGTTATTCCACTTCAGCAAGTTAATCAAGATTAAGATAGGTGGCGGAAACAACTAAGACAGCACCCCGCTAAAAATTCAAAACCCACAGGGACCTGATGTCCAAAGAACTGGGACTCGTATAATTAGACAGCCACAACGGCTTGATTTGTAATGTGATAATTTCGAGGGGTCGACCAGTTGAAATTTTTGTGTACATGGAATATATTCCAGTTGGAATATCTGGAATATCTGGAATATCTGGAATATTTTTGGAATATCTGGAATATTTGGAATATTTTTGGAATATCGGGAATATGTTGGAATATTTGGAATATTTTCGGAATATCGGGAATATGTTGGAATATCTGGAATATTTTTGGAATATCTGCAAAAATAAAATTGGAATATTTAAATGACCGGAACAAATGTTCAATCCAGAAAGCTTCTCTCTGGTGGAACACAATCTTCAAAGACAGTCAAATACACTACTTTGTCGGTCGTATACGGCCGCGGGCTCGTCTTGCCTGATCTCGCTATCGTGAACCATGGGTTGGTTCTGTTGGTTTTATAAGTCTATCAGTAACGAGCCTCCCGCCCGGTGCCGGCGCCCGAGATACCGACTGCGAGGTAAAGCAACCGGCGTCCCCATTGACGCTTTCACGACACTGACAACTATGCTCTAGGTCACGATTCTGTTGCTGCTGGTCGCCGAGCGTTCGAACATCATGTCCATGTCCATAGCCAGGGGTCTACTAGGGAGGGAGTTATGACTACCACCTCTGTATGATGTAATCAACCGTAGATTTTGTTGGAATACCTGGAATGCTGTTGGATTATATACCAGGTGGCTGACGGACGCCGTGCACTTTTTTTTACAATGCAACCCGCCCGCAGCGCTCCATCCGGGACTGCATACCCATCAGGCGCCGGGGACCAGGGTTGGGTACGTTACTTTAACGAGTAACGGCGTTACGGCGTTTTCGTTAACGTTAATTAACGTTAACGGGTAACGCATTGAAATTTGGGGAGTCAGTAACGTTAACGATAACGATTACTTTTTCTGCGTGACGACGTAACGGCGTTATCGTTACTTTTGCCGCTGAGACCCCTGTGGGCAAGCATGCAAGCGCGCCCGAACGCACGCGCCCAGTTCCCCAGACTTGCTGAACTTTTTCTTATAAGTATAACACTTCCTTGCCCTCAAGTGCGAGTGTAGAAAGATTTTTTTCATCTAGTGGACTGAGTTTCTCTAAACTTCGTACGCGCCTTAACGACAGCACTCTAGAGAGGGAGGTACTACTGAAGGTGAACAAGAAGTTTTGGAAATGCTAATCTTACTTTCATAATAATATTATGTGACAATTAAAAATTTCTTTATTTTTCAAGAACTGAACTCTATTTATAATACACTGTATTCTATTTTCCCTTTTTGCGGACTTTTTTGACATCGGAGGTCTCTTAAAGTCGATGTAACTTTAACGCCGTTACAGCGTTACGAGTAACGTTAACGCGTTACGCTTCGTACAGCCAGTAACGATAACGTAAACGATTACTTTTTGACGAAATTAACGGTAACGTTAATCGTTACATTTTAAAAGTAACGTGCCCAACCCTGCCGGGGACCGGCTCCAGGCCTGGACACTCCGCTCCGGCTCTGATGTTGCAGCCATCATCCCGAAAGGGCCCTCTCGCGGTTCACGCGGTCTACGGCGGGGCGTTACCGGGGGGTGGGGGGGGGGGGGGTGGAGGTTCACGGTTTCTCGGGAGTAACCCGCGAGTCCGCTGGGAGAGCTCGCGGTCTGCGAGTCTCTCCGTGGGGGTATCTCGCGAACCGCACACGGTAAATCTGAAGTCTGGGATTCCCAGGTACTTTTTGGCGTTTCCAGACTCGAGTCTGGAAACGGGAAATTATTTCCAGACTTCTCCTGGGCGCGCGGCCCTTTTCCCAGGTAAAACCTGGGAAGCGGCTCTTTTCCAGACTTTACCTGGGAAAGAATCATCGTTTCCAGCCCCTCACCTGTGAAGCCGTGGGCAAGTCGCGGAGTCTGGGAAAGAGCCGCTTGCCCACGGCTTCCCAGGCTAGAGGCTGGAAACGGTAATTCTTTCCCAGGTAAAGTCTGGAAAAGAGCCGCTTCCCAGGTTTTACCTGGGAAAAGGGCCGCGCGCCCAGGAGAAGTCTGGAAATAATTTCCCGTTTCCAGACTCGAGTCTGGAAACGGCAAAAAGTACCTGGGAATCCCAGACTTCAGATTTGCCGTGCAGATCCTCCGCGGGGGAAGGTCGAGGTCCGCGGATCCTTCTCGTGGGTTGCTCGCAGTCCGCGAAGGACCCACGGAGGATCCGCGGTACTCGAGATTCCTGCGCGGCAGGACGCGCGGACCGCGAACTTTCCTGTTCCCGGCGGGCTCGCGGGTTACGCTCGCGAAACCGCGAACCTCACCCAAGGAACGCGCTACCGTAGACCACGCGAACCGCGAGAGGGCCCTTTCGGGGCGTTCGCTGTAACAACAGTGTCGGAGTGGAGCGTCCGCGCTTGGAGCCGGTCCCCAGCGCCTGGTGGGAATGCAGTCCCGGATGGAGCGGTGCGGGAGGGTTGCATAGTACAAAAAGTGCACGGCGTCCGTCAGCCACCTGGTATAATTCAGAAAATCAGGGTGAAATATTTGGAAAATTTTGGAATATTTGGAATATTTTTGGAATATTTGGAATATTTTTGGAATATTTGGAATATTTTTGGAATATTTGGAATATTTTTGGAATATTTGGAATATTTAGAATATTTGAAATATTTAGAATATTTGGAATATTTTTGGAATATCTGGAATATACGTTGGAATATCTGGAAAAGGTTGGAATACCTGCAAAAAAAAATGAATATTAAAATGACCGGAACAATTTTTCAACCCAGAAAGCTTCTCTGGGTGATGGCATCGTTACCTCTACCAAAATTACCTCTACTCAATTTATATAGTATTTTAATTGAATATTTTTATTCGATTGACCAATGAAAAACACCTCTACCAGAATAATATAAATATTCAATATAAATATTCAATATAAATATTAAATATAAATCTTCAATTTAAATATTCAATATAAATATTCCTAACTTGAAGCAGCTTGTTAACAGGACGGTAGTAACAAATCGCTTGGCACAGTGAGAAGAGCAAGATGGTGTGTGTGTGTGTGTGTGTGGACTGAGAATTTATTCGTAACGAGAGTGCGTCCCAGTGTCACAGTGACGTGGTTTGAAGGTAGACGCATGGTGAGAGGCGATTAGCTCGTCCCGCTGCTCGTCCAGTGATTCGTGGCTCGTGCGAAGGGCACAAATCTGTACGCGTATTGCCGCTGGCCCTGTTATCAAGAGTGCTTTACGAAAGTGTTTAACAAAGTACGTCGTCGAAGCAGTATTCCGCGATATCATTCCAGTTCAGCTCTGCCTGAAGACGTCGTCGGCCCCACTTAGTTGGGCACAAGTCTGTTTCTCCTGGTGTAAACACCAATGCTGTGTTTTCTGTTTTTCTGTATGTTGCATGGGAGTGGCGCTGTATGACTGTTGTCCTTTGGGAGAAGTGTACAGATTGTTCTTTGCTTGCGCTGCTGTCGCGCTGACCTGCCTTAGCTCTCTGCACGCCTGCCTGCTTCAATTGTCAGAAATAAAGCACTCCAGATACAAGGGCCAGCGGCAAAACGCGTACAGATTTGTGTCCTTCGCACGAGCCACAATCCTAACAGAAGTTGAAAACCTAAAATTGTCCCTTTCAATTACCAAAGTTGTCCCTCTATAGTGAAGGTAAAAACAATGTCTGATTTTTTTTAGGACTTCTGCTAGGGGAATCACTGGATGAGGTAATCGCCCTCCACATGCGTCTACCTTCAAGCCCCGTCAAGGTGACACTAAGACGCACTCTCTACGAATACATTCTCAGTTCCACCCCCCCACCCCTTACTCCTCTCACTGTGCTAAGCGAGCTGTTCCTACCGTCCCTTTTTGAGTGTAGGCAACAAGCTGCTGTCAAGTTAGAAATATTTATATTGAATATTTATATTAAATATTTATATTGAATATATATATTGAATATTTATATTATTCTGGTAGAGGTGTTTTTCATTGGTCAATCGAATAAAAACATTCAATTAAAATATTATATAAATTTAGTAGAGGTAATTTTGGTAGAGGTAACGAGGCGCTCCCGACGGTCAAATACCCTACTTTGGGATCGTTTACGGCAGCGAGCTCAACTTTCCTGATCTCGCTTTCGTGAACCATGGGTTGGTTCTGTTGGCTTTATAAGTCTATCATTAACGAGCCCCCCGCCCGGCGCCCGATCTGCCGACTGCGGGGTAAAGCAACCGGCCGGCCCAGCCCATGGGCTGCATTTTGCATTTGCAATCCGCCCGCTCATGCTCGCCTCATATCCCTATGTTCCATGCTGCTCAGCCTCAGCTAAGCTCGTATATAGCTGGGTTCGGAAGCTCCAGCCGGCCTTATTTTGGGCACGCACATGCTACAAAAATCAGTCCAATTTCAGCGTCGCCATTGACGCTTTCACGACACTGACAACTATGCTCTAGGTCACGATTCTGTTGCTGCTGGTCGCCGAGCGTTCGAACATCATGTCCATGTCCATACCCAGGGGTCTACTAGGAAGAATGTTATGACTACCACCTCTGTATGGTGTAACCACCGAAGATTATATTGGAATACCTGGAATACTGATGGATTATATAGAATTCGGATAATCAGGAGTATGTGGAATAGCAGGAGTATGTGGAATATTTTTGGAATATTTGGAATATTTTTGGAATATTTCCCGTGAAACCCTCTACATACAAGTGACTTATGAACGGCATATAAGTGACATACAGGTCATCAATACACAAGTGTACGTCACATACATATGACGTGTGAATTCGTCGGTGGGACATGTATGTGAATATATATGTGAACGTAGCGGCACATATATGTCCCTGTGACATGTATGCGATTCGCGCATACATGTTTCGGTCCAATATATGCCGCATACATGTGGAAAACCACCACATGTTTGTCATCGTTGTTTTTTATAGCTCTGGCATCTATGTGTGTGTGTTGTATGACATATATGTGGTATGAAGTGACACCTATATGTGCCGCACATGTATGTTGCAGCTCGTATGTGTATCGGTCAGTCATCCGCCACATACAGGTGACCGGCCATGAAATGTATGTCTGGTGCTGGGACATATGTATAGGACGGTGTCACATACATGTGAACGGCAAAGACTTAAATTGTGTTGGCAGGAGTCTCCTCTTATGTATGTTGTTGCAGAACGACGTTACCTTTAGTCTTGAAAGGCAAGTAAAGTTTCGACATATCAATCTCTTAAATAACTTACTTATTACGAGGTGTAAATGAGTAAGCAGAAATAGAGCAGAAGTCAAAATAATTATATGTTACAATTGTACATTGGCTCATCATGTATGTGCTGCTGCGCTTCGTACAAAATACTGTTCTACCGTTTACACACAAGTTGAAAGAAAAGTTAAGCCCAAGTAATTTGAATTTATGGCCGAGCCGAACATGCAGTACGTTTGAATTAATCAAATTGAGAGTCTGGTTAAAGTATGTAGGACACATGTATGTGATATACATGTGATATGTATGTGATACGTATACTGTACCACGGTGCTTAAGGGGACGGTCATGCAGTGTCCTCCTAGCCGCGTTCCAGTAGCCTAATGGTCAGGGCGACAGGTTATTAATACAAAGGTTCCGGGTTCGAATCTCCACTTCAACATCAAAAGGTAAATTTGATTAAATGTGATATGTGCTTTGATATGTGTATTCCGAAGCAAACAAAATAACAAATTGGTTCAAAATAATTATTTTCCACTTTTTTCTTCCTTTTCTTTTTAAAATTGTACTGATTCAATAGGATGTCACATGTATGTCTGCAAATGTAGGACACATACATGTAGCCATACAAGTCAATCATCGGTCACATACAAGACCAAAGCGTAGGACACATACATGTTCCACATACATCGATACCTCCAAACTAGATGTGCTTATCTGCTCGGAACCCTGGACAACACCCCTTATCTGCTCGGAACTCTGGACAACACCGCTCATCTGCAGTTGGGTCTGCACAACACCGCTCATCTGCAGCCCGCTCTGCACAACACCGCTCAACTGCGAGATGCCTTACACAACCCCGCTCAAGTGCAATTTCGGGCAAAATCACTTTTTTGTCGAATCGGTCGAAACATTTTCCCTTCTTTACCGTCGTGAAATCCATTTTTAGCCCGCCCTTCTGCTTTGAAAAAGCATAAAAGCGGGCTTATGCAAACGACCTCGTGTCTGTCTGTGTGTCTGTGTGTCTGTCTGTTCCACTAGAAGGAGATGAGCTAGAGACTTGAAATTTTCAGGGTGTCTACAGTTTTACTCCTAGACAACGAAATGCCTACGGCAAATCCTGCCAACCCTCATTAAGGCACTGAAAAAAATTATAAAAGTTTTCACGGAATTAAGAATAAATAAATAATTCAACTTTTTCCAACCCCGTCGACCCGTACCTCTCCGGAAGCGTCTTTTCGCGTCTAGTTCAATGGTGCACACCGTTTTACGAAAAAATGGACCCAGCTTGCGACTACACTGTAAAAAGCACCCGTAATTGGTCCAGTTTTCAACTTTTCTCAACTCCATCGAGCTGCACCTTCCCGGAAGCGTCTTTTCGCGTCCAGTTCGATGGCGCCCACCGTTTTTCGATAAAAAGGACCCAACTCGCGACTACACTGTAAAAAGCACCCAAAATTGACTCACTTTTTAACTTTTACGAACCCCATCGACCCGCACCTCTCTAGAACCGTCTTTTCGAGCGCAATTCAGTGGTGCCAACCGTTTTTAGCCCGCCCTTCTGCTTTGAAAAAGCATAAAAGCGGGCTTATGCAAACGACCTCGTGTCTGTCTGTGTGTCTGTGTGTCTGTGTGTCTGTCTGTCTGTTCCACTAGAAGGAGATGAGCTAGAGACTTGAAATTTTCAGGGTGTCTACAGTTTTACTCCTAGACAACGAAACGCCTACGGCAAATCCTGCCAACCCTCATTAAGGCACTGAAAAAAATTATGAAAGTGTTCACGGAATTTAAAATCAACTTTTTCCAACCCCGTCGACCCGCACCTCTCCGGAAGCGTCTTTTCGCGTCTAGTTCAATGGTGCACACCGTTTTACGAAAAAATGGACCCAGCTCGCGACTACACTGTAAAAAGCACCCGTAATTGGTCCAGTTTTCAACTTTTCTCAACTCCATCGAGCTGCACCTTCCCGGAAGCGTCTTTTCGCGTCCAGTTCGATGGCGCCCACCGTTTTTCGATAAAAAGGACCCAACTCGCGACTACACTGTAAAAAGCACCCAAAATTGACCCCCTTTTTAACTTTTACGAACCCCATCGACCCGCACCTCTCTAGAACCGTCTTTTCGAGCGCAATTCAGCGGTGCCAACCGTTTTTCAATTTCCAGTGTTGCCAATCGTCAAAACTCAAACATTTCGATTATTTTCGACATTTCTCGATATTTTCCTATATTTTCGACATTTTTCGTTGTTTTTCGATATTTTTTGATATTATTCGACATTTTCGATATTTTTCGACATTTTCGATAATTTTCGATATTTTTCGATAATTTTCGATAATTTTTGATATTTTTTGACATTTTTGATAATTTTCGATGTTTTTTGATATTTTGCGACATTTTTGACATATTCCGACATTTTTCGATATTTGTAAACATTTTTGACAATTTTTGATATTCTTCGACATTTTTCGACATTATCCCTCATTTTTCGATGTTTTTCGACATTATCCATATTTTTCGATACATCTCAACATTTTTGAGATATTTCGAGATTTTGCGACATTTTTTTTACGAATTTCTACATATTTCGACAATTTTCGACATATCTCGACAATTTTTGAAATTTTCGACACCCCTCGACGCCTATACCACTAAAATTGGTTCGACGAGCGTAATTCAGTGTTGCCAACTGCTGCCAAATAAAGTCCGAGTTCGGCCGTTCCATCTGAGGACGAACTCACGTATTTCGACATTTTTTCGAGATTTCCGACTCCCCTTTTTTTGCCGAGTAACTGACCGTTTAGTCACTATCGGCACGTTTTCAAAGCAGAAGGGAGGGCTGTAGTTTCGGTGGTTCACCGTTACAAACTGTCTCTTTCCGAAGAGAATGCCTTTACGGGCCGCAGGCCCGATCATTTACATGCTAAGAGGACGTTCTGTGTTACTTAGGGGTCGGGCCGAAGGCCCGACCGAACGCCGCCGGCAGGCCAAGCAGGCACGCCCCCTGCCGAACGGAGTTGCCTGCGTAGCAAAGCGGAGCTGGCAACGACGTTTGGCGGAAGGGCGGGCCTGCTTGTTCTCTTACTCGTAAGATATGTCCATAATTTGTGTATGAAATATGGACTAACCTCAAACCTGGTCAACCTCCTCCGAGTCACAACCGCTCAGCTGCGATTCTCCAGCGCGAGCCATAACCGCTAGCCATAGCCGATGTTTGGGAGATGTGGAGAAATTGGAGAAAGAAGAAAGAATTTAAGTGAACGATGAGCGGGAGGAGTGGCCGTCTAATCGACATGGCGTTGAAGGGGAACGCTAAAAAGTGTATGTATAGTTTCAGTTAATTATTGTCGCACTTTCACACAAGAGTTGGTTTTCTAGAATCATGATAGTTAAAAGTTGACTCCTAACCTCTTGTACTATACACCATTCAATGTTCAGGCCACAGACTATTATGAAAGCATTGTGTAGGAGTTCCAACCTGTTAACGTAACAATATATTTCACCAAGAATATTGACTGTAAAAATATTTCTAGCCGTACCTTGCAAATCTGGGGCATCGCTTGAGATGTGAAGTTTGTGAGTAGCAGCAAACAATACAAGACACTTTCTGAGGTCAATCCACTTTAAAATAAACATAAAAATATAAACATTCAAACACCAAGAAAAAGTGGTGAAAACGAATGTTTTTAGCCCTTCTAAAACTTTTACGCTAACACTCGCAAATAGGGCTACATCAGTCCTCAGTCTCTGCCCATCAATATTCCAACTACTCATATTTAGGGATTATGTATGACCAGTATTGACAAACTTGCATAATTAGAAAGATTAAATATCAAAGAACTCAAAATGACTCATAGCTGATGTGAGAAAACTGTTTGTGAATTGTCCCAAGCCCCTAAACTTCCAGCAGGTCTCCTGAAAACTAAGTGGTTTGCACTTAAGCGGGTTTGTGCAAGGCATCTCGCAGATGAGCGGTGTTGTGCAGCGCGGGCTGCAGATGAGCGGTGTTGACCAGAGTTCCGAGCAGATGAGCGGTGTTGTGTAGCGTGGGCTGCAGATGAGCGGTGTTGTCCAGGGTTCCAACCAGATAAGCGCATCTAGTTAGGAGGTATCGACATGTTAACTTGTATGTCACCTATATGCAAAAGATTTCACGGGTTGGAATATTTTTGGAATATTTGGAATATTTGGAATATTTTTGGAATATTTGGAATATCTGGAATATCTTGGGAATATCTGGAATATTTTTGGAATATTTTGAACATTTTTGGAATATTTTTCAATGTGTACATGGAATATCCAAGTGGTCGACCCCTCGGATAATCTCAAAGGGAAGGAGTTGAAGGTAAGCATTATTGTTTTATATCAAAATACCATTGTGATTTATAACTAACTGTGATATTTTATTGTTGTTAGAACTGTTGTTAAATACTTTGTTAAAACAATTGTTAAATACTTTGTTATTCATTCTTAAATACTTTGTTAGAACCCTCATTTTAAAAAAGGGAGGTGTTGTGTATTTGGATTTGTATCTTTCATAAGTTGGTCACACTGTAACCAATGCTTATAAATACACCTGTCAGACAAACCAATAAAGCACTTGTTACCAGTCAGTCAACGAGCTCTGTTACTGTTCGGACCCACTCCTCCGCCTCAGACACTCAGAAGCTAGTCGCTCCACCAGCCTGTCGACCACGTCCAGGCTTTACGCCCTCAAGTACTCCCAAGATAAAACAGGAAACACAAGAAATATGAAGAAAATCTACCTTCAAGTGAGACAGTTATGGGTGGCTGTAGTCATAGCAACCCAAACATGATCATATAAAAATTTGATTTACTTAAAATTTTCTTCACAAATTAAGATTGTTTGTTTTCGAATATTGTTAATATTGTAGTAAACAATTTATATTTTAAAGCTTGCTTGAAAACATTTAAATAAAAGTAAGTATTTTCTACCTCTAACCTTCAACAAAAAACTCCCATTTTCTAAAAATTTTGAACATAAAGTGGAAAAAAACCTCATATTATTTCTACTAAGAGGATTATGCTCTTTCCAAATATAACTTTAGTTTTCATGTGCATATCGTATGTTTCAAAGGATTTCGGTCACCGTGTTACAGTGGTGAGCACAATACTCGTTCTTAACACAGTATCTGAAGAAGGTACTGTGTAAAGAACGGGTAAAAAAAACCCTCAGACAACTTTTAAAATGGATAAGAACCTCATCATTATCTCCTGGGGGGTAAAAGAAGGAAGGAGGTAAAGAGGTAGAAGGGTATAAAACGAAGTACGAAGTATGTACGCATACTGCATAAGTTTTTTTAAATTCTATAATCGTGATTTTTTTTTAATATAAAAACTCAAAACGCGAAACATCTTACATTTTCAGGTGGTTGTGATCTCAATTCCTGCTTGAACTTGCTATTTTGCCTCGAAATAAACCTCCCAAGTGCAAGTCGCTCCTTAACCCTACCTCATCTGTACATACTCATCTACTACGAAATGAAGGTTGTGGATGTACACACTACTACACGTACAGTTTACAGTGCATGTTTCATTTAATCAACTTCTACTCTCATGATACCATGAAGAGGTGACTAAGGTATATTAAAGTAGAATTCTTGCATGCACTCTACCTCTTGCCTGTAAAGAAGGCTATTGGTGGATATGTTAAACATGTTATAAGTCCGGTTTTCGCACAGGACCATTCGAAATAGAGAGAACAGAAGAAAAAGGAGACTAACCTTCATCCATGATTCAGATTTTCAAAGCAATTTGTGAGTTATGCAGCAGCAAATCGGTAGCACGGAGGTACTTGCTAACGCCAGGACTCGCTATGCTTCACGATATTGCCACCAGATGGCAGTAAATGCGGACCAATGCGCAGCCAGCTCTTTGCGCGGGAATACACGTGACTTTCAAATTTTCCCAAAGGTTTATTAAGTCAAGATGACATTTTATGCTGCTAACTACGTCAAGGATGAGTAGAGCTTGGTGCAATCTCCTGCATGGTGAAGGGTGGGGCAGATATGAGTTCTGAATGTAAGGGCAAGAGGGTGATGAGATGTCTCATAGCAGGGAATGCCCTGCGCTCTGATTACACGAGCCTGTATACAAGGAATACCAACTTAACAACTGAGGTTAACAGTGACTAAAAAAAAATTCTTTCCCCTTTCCCGTGAAACTGAAAATGGACCAGTAAAGATACACGTCAGGTTACCTCCGATAAGAGGTACGAGGTACAGAGGTACGAGCCCATACCTCGCTACAAACCTTCTGAACTAGGTAGCATAAAAATGCGTCTTTTTTAGCGGCATGTCGAGCTCCGTGCACTGCCTTGTATCGGCGCCACAGAACGTTATGCGCTACCAGTAATATTTCTGTTTTGGCGGGGAAGGACTGGAGATAATCGAAAAATTGTCCCACGACACATATGTTGGGATCATCTAAATTGTGGAAGACATGTTGTCGTGTTTTACACGCTGCACAAAAGTGGTCGTTTTGAGCCACATTGACACACTTGTCGCATACAGCTTGTGATACGAGCAGGTTTGGTTTGTGCTCAAACGTGTCTGGCTTCCCCTCTACTGGTTTACACTGAGTCGTCTCAATGTCGTAGTAAATGGTAACGTACGTCCACTTATCTTTTTTCTCTCTTTCAGTCCATCGTTGCATGTAGCACAGATGATCATTCTCATCAACCATCTTTTTACAGTAGGAGCAGTAAACGGTATGACACTTATGTTCACGACCCCTCATGAGAGAGTAGCTTCTCTCACATTTGAAACAAAACCTGAATTTCTGACATTTTGTCACATCAGAGCGTGCCAGTTTGAGCGTCTTGTGGTTGGAAAAGCATTCATCCCCCGCAAATTGATGCCCACAGTCTGCGCAGCGTCTCAAGGGGTCGTCATGTAAACCGGGGCCGAAGCAGCGCCAGCACGATCCCTCACACCTGTGTTACCCTTTGTGATGAAAGAAGGTAATGCATTTCTCGCACATAAAATCGTATCCAAATGCCTGACAGGGGAATAATATGCCGTAGAAGTGGCCCTGGTAGTGTAAAAGGCAGATATTTGTCCTCCCTGCTCCGTACGGACCTTTGAACACGCACTCCTTCCCCTCTTTGTCTGAGAAAATACAGAGGCGGTAGTCGGGTAAGACTGCCTGAAGCTTCTGCACCTCGTCAATGCCACAGGGCTGATGAGGATCGATCCCCGCCAGTTCACATAACTTGTGTGCCTCACCCCTCTGGACGCCTGACTTTGGATTTTTCATCCTATGGTAAGCAAACTTACTCATCTTTCCCCTGGCTTTTACCACAGCCACACTACGGGCAAGACACATGTGGTCTTCTTCGTTTTCCGGTGCGAAAATCTGTTTTGCATCCAGTTTGCGCTTAAGCCACGCCTCTGTGGTTTCGTTGGCTACATTATTCTTGTTTCTCCCTCCCGCCTCGGGTGTGGGGATGTGGATATAGCTCAACTTGAATTGGCCATGTGCCATAAACGCCTGATTTGAATTAAGAATGCGCCCCAATTTGTCCAAAAGAACCTGTCCACTGAGTTGGTCTGCCCTGCGGAGACTTAACCATAGAGGGTTGTCCGCGTTCTCGGCATTCTCAATTTCGAGAATAACTCGATCATCATCCTTCGCACCCACTGCGTCGCGTTGACGCTGCAATGCACTGTCAAACAGCCCAACCATGACCTCCTCGGAAGGCAAGCCGTCGCCCAACCCGCTGATCTGCATGACTTCCTCGCGGAACACAGTATTGAAGCGTCGGAGATGACGTTCACGTGTTTGCAATACTTCTAAAGTGGGCTTGAGTTCCACTTCCTCCCTGCGTCTCTTGGACGGACCAGGTTGGGGAGAGGGGGGTCTCGACGGACCGGGTTGGGGAGAGGGGGGTCTCGACGGACCGGGTTGGGGCTCTTCTTGTGGTGGTGTGAGCGGAAGCTCGTCCACGGACCCCCCAACCATAGCTAACGCCATGCGGTTCGTCAGCAAAGCCTGTCGGTCGTCACGGTGTTGACGCCTGTAGGCCAAGTATCCCACCAGGAGGAACGGGATTAACCTGGGATCACGACGATCTTCGTCGGAAGCCTTCAAGAGGGCAAGGAGCATCTCCGTATACGCCGTAGCGAGGTACTCGTCCGTGTAGAACGCACCCATCTCCCACTCCAAGAGGATCTCCTTGATCAACGACTCCATGATAACTTCTCACTTCTCTATAATCGCAATATAACGTCTTTCACTTCTCACTGGGACAATGGACCAGCGGCGCAGGCGTCTCTACTATATTTGGTGGTTGTATATCAGCCGCGAGAGCTAACTCGTCAAGATAGAGCGACTCCTATCGGCGAAATGCTAAAACTCGTTAAAATAGAATAACATGAAATGGTACAACAACGCCACCTAGCAGCGACATGTTAAAACTCGTTAAAATAGAATAATATGAAATGGTATAACAACGCCACCTAGCGGCGACATGTTAAAACTCGTCATGACCCTTCCCCGGCCCCATCGAGAATAATCCCGAAGGACCACAAAATTTTTTTTTCATTCGGTCCCGTCGAGATAAACCCAAAGGACAACAAAAATGACGTGGGGCGGCCCAGAAGAGACGTACGCCCCTCCCGGTGAAGGCAGAGTCCCGCGCGTGTCCGGGTCCCCCGGGTATACTTTTGGCGGTTTAAGATCGTTTCGGGCAGAATCGTAACGTATGGCGCCATCTAGCGGGTGAAACACAAAACTCGTTGCCCCGCGCGCGCAGCGCGCTCTGACGGGAGGTTCTGTCGACAGACCCCGCGGTAACGCCCGCTGGTACACGACATGCGAAAACATAGTAGTGCCTTGAATTAAATTTCTAGCCTTATCATTGCCGTTGTAGAGAGAAAGTTGTGTCATAATTGAAAATCAATCTGCCACTGTTCAGGGCAACTGGGGCGTAAAGCCCACATCCGAGTCTATGTGTCGAGATTTCCCTGTGGTGAAAAATGCTTCAAAGTATTGGAGAGTTGGAATGGATATCGAAGAATTCAACCCTTTCATTGCTTTAGTGAAGCAGCCATACAAGGAATGTATCACCTGTACTGTATCTGAGTTCAAACAACTGATTTCAGATCAAATGAATAACATGATTCACTTTAATGGACAAACCATCAACGATCCATTTAAGATTGGAACTATTACTTTGTCGCTCAAGAAGATTGGTAATGCAACAGTGATGTGTCTTGAGAAAAACAACAGTCGAATTTATTTTGCACAGTCAACGTGGAAGTTTGTTCAAAGAATGAAATATTCAATATTCTCTTACCTATCTGACTGTGAAACATGGTGTGTGAGAGCCAATGCAAACTTTTTTGCACTCATGAATCATGCTAAGTATTTCTGTTTACCGAAGTGGGGTGGTGACTTTACTCGGAGTCCTGACTTAAGTGAGGAAGAATGGTATGAAATGCTTTACAATGCACTGAATGTATCCACTTCTTTTCCGGAGTCCCTTAAACAAGAATTGCTGTGCTACCACATAGACTACCTTAAAAAGACATTGATCTCTATGATTAACCAGTAAAATGTCATAAAAAATAATCAAAAGAACAAAAAAAAATATAAAATAAGAAAAAGAAAAAAAAATGTATACCAAGATCGGCTTGGATTCAGTTTGGAAGTAAAAACCAATCTTATTCGTTTTGAATATCAATATGAATAGTGCACTTCATGATTTATCCATATACTTTAGTAAAACAAGACTGGAACCAAAGCCGCCCATCAGGCGAAAAAATTTTGAACTTTACTTTTCCAGATAAAGTTGTGCATGCCAATAAAATCTTTGTGATTCTCATTTCTTTCTATTCTCTGAATGTGTGTGCAACTTTTCCACTCATAAAATTTAATTCAGAAGTTGAAACTCTAGTGAAACAAGACTGGAACCAAAGCCGCTCATCAGGCTAAAAAATTTTGAACTTTACTTTTCCAGATAAAGTTGTGCATGCCAATAAAATCTTTGTGATTCTCATTTCTTTCTATTCTCTGAATGTGTGTGCAACTTTTCCACTCATAAAATTTAATTCAGAAGTTGAATCTCTAGTGGAACAAGACTGGAACCAAAGCCGCCCACCAGGCGAAAAAATTGTGCAAGTCTGAGAGTGGGTGAATGACAAGAGAATCAAGGATATTTCATTATACTTTTAATGAACTAATTTAAAAGTTTTAAAACAATTGAATTTTAAAAATAAATAAGTCTCTATTTAGGTGTTGGTTTCTGCAAAGAAAATAAATCTAGTGTTAGTTGAAGTCAAGGGAAGGATGAGGGGGAAAGGATGATGGTACACTCACAGCGGGGCGCGTCGGGCGCCTGACCCATGGGGCGTCCTGGGCGTCCTGGGCGGGCTGGGCGGGCTGGGCGGCGGGCTGGGCCGGGGGCGCGGCGAGCTGGCCGGGGGCGGTGGGGGCGGCGAGCGCAGCGGTGGGGGCGGCGGGCGCAGCGGTGGGGTGGGCCGGGGCAGGCTCCTCCGCCACCGGGGCCAGGCGAGGTGCCCACCGCACAGTGGGACAGAATCCCGAAAAAAGTGACAAAAATAATTTTCAATAGATCTTTCTGTTGGATTATGGTGCTATTACTATCTTAAGGGTTTACGAACATGCGCTTTCCGATTTTGAAGTCAATTTTGAGGTGACAGGTGCGGATCCAGGTAAAAAAGGGGGGTAAAATTTAAAATTTCAAGATAAAATTCTCAATTTCTGGCCTTAGAACCAAAAATTGGCCCTCTTTTCATATCTGAAGTCCGTTTTGATATGCAATGGCTAGATTTGATATAAAAAATTGCTAAAATCTGCTAATTGTATCAAAAGACAAAAGAACAGCCTTTTGTTTTTTGCAGATTTACGGTTACTTTCTGGTCTTTTGCGGAATACTATAGTTATCGGATTTGCGCTTTCTGTTTTTGAAGTAAATAATTTTGAGGTGAAAGGTGCGGATCCAGGTAAAAAGGGGCCACCATGACGAGAGCTGGCCGGCCCGCCGCACCCGCCTGGGTAGATTGTTAGCGCCGCCAGCGGCCTGTTCGCATGTTTACGCAAAAGGGGTCGATTGGGTATCATAGAGTAGGTCGTCCCCTACAGTTTGGTACCAGGAAGACCGCATGAAACCACAGGAATCGAACTGTAGCCCAAAAAAAACGATTTGACTGAGATGAGTGACAAGGTTATGGAAGTACACTATTTTACGGTGCTTGGAAGTGAAAGAGGGGGGTCTAAGTGCAAGGAATATGTAGAGCAGGGTCCAATCTTTCAATTTATGCGCACATGCACCAAATAACTTCGCCCGGAGGCTCACAGAAATTGTTTGAAATCGGAACAGAAAAGGCGCGCTGACGTGGGCGCTCCAAGCGGCAACTTCCGGAGCTTCCCTAGGGAAGGGCGACCATCACAAAAAATTTTGGAGACTGGTTTCTGATAGTTCAGACATTGGTCTATCCGACTGTGATGTCGAAATCGCTCTGCTGCACTGTTCAAAAATTTGATTTTTGTCACTTTTTTCGGGATTCTGTCCCACTGTGCACCGTGGGCGGCGCACTGCGGCCTGGGGCCGCACCTCCTGGGGCCTCACGTAAGCGGTCTACAACATTAACGGCGAGTGAGAAGTCGTATCAAACGGTGCAACAAGCTGGAGAAGGGTGAAGTGTACTCACGGGAGGCGCGGCCGCCTGGCGCACGGCCTCCGAGGCCGCCGCAGCGCGCCGGGCTGCCTCACGGCGGGCAGCCGGTGTCATCGCCGGCCTGGGTGGCGGGGCCGGCGGGTCGTGGTCGGCGCGTCGCGGGCGAGGGGTGGCGACGCCAACTCTAGGCCCCCGCCACATCCTCCGGGGCCCAGGCCCCAAGCGCTCAAAGACGGACTGTAAGTAACGCCAGGGATTAGGACAGGTTCTGACAGGTTGGGACAGGTCACACGTAGTCATACTAACGCGACGTCGGGCGGGGCCGGGCGCGGGGTTGGCGGGGGCCGGGGCCGCGGCGGGCTGGGCGGCGGGCTGGCCGGGGGCGGTGGGGGAGGCGGGCTGGGCCGGGGGCGCGGCGAGCTGGCCGGGGGCGGTGGGGGCGGCGGGCGCAGCGGTGGGGTAGGGCCGGGCGACGGGGCCGATGTAGCGCCGGCCCCGCCATTGCCCGCGGCGCGGAGCTCGGTTGAGAGCAGACTGTAAGAAACGACGAAGTTTAGGACAAAGTCGAGCAAGTTGAGACTAATCACACACATTCATACACTTACGCGGCAGCTGGCCGGGGCCGGCTCCTCCGCCACCGGGGCCAGGGTGGGCTGGACGGCGGCTGGGGGCGGCGGGTCCTGGGCGGCGGGTCCTGGGCGGCGGGCTGGGCCGGGGGCGCGGCGGGCTGGCCGTGGGCGGTGGGGGCGGCGGGCTGGGCCGGGCCCGGGAGCCACCCTGGCCATTGCGGCCAGGGGGCAGCATCAGAGATCGTCTGTAAGAGACATCGCGATCAGCTCAACAGCAGGGCGATTCCGCGCGCCGACTTCGTCTCTCTGCCCTTGTTGCACTCACGGGGTTGACCCATAAGGAGTGAGAGAGAAGACACAACTGAACGATACCCTGAATCCGCCTGCAGGTTCCCGGCACACTCTCGCGGTTTCAAAAGATGGCGGCCATTAACCTCCCATTTCAACCCCTTCCGATTTTAAGCACATTTTAACCGATTCCATCTCACAGAATTCAGCTGCAAGAGACATCGCGATCAGCTCAACAGGTTCCCGGCACTCTCTCGCGGTTTCAAAGATGGCGGCCATTAACCTCCCTCCCATTTCAACCCCTTCCGATTTTAAGCACATTAAAACCGATTCCATCTCACAGAATTCAGCTGCAAGAGACATCGCGATCAGCTCAACAGATTCCCGGCACTCTCTCGCGGTTTCAAAGATGGCGGCCATTAACCTCCCTCCCATTTCAACCCCATCCGATTTTAAGCACATTAAAACCGATTCCATCTCACAGCACACTTTAACATCACGTAATACTCACCATGGCTTCTAGCGACGAATCGCTGGAGGCGTCAAGCCTCAGAATGTCTTCATCCGAACTGCAGGACATTTTTTTCTCTCACAAAATTCTGAACAACACCCGCTCCGCATCAAGTCACGATGACAAGTGACGTTCCAGCGCGCGTCAATCACTTCGCCCGGAGCGGTAACCAATCATAGGGCTTGGCGAATTCAAACGGTTAACGTTTCAAAATTATAAATAAGTATTCCTAATGATGCGTGTACGGAGATGGATTGTGGATGTCGGAAACACTTTCGGCGTATTTTTTAATAATTTATTTTACACATATTGGTGTTATTTTGTGTGAATTATCACCCGGTCTACATTTTACCCTGCCGGCGGACGGATTCAAACCTGGCCGATAGATGGCGGCGGCGGCTCGACATGGCTCGGCTCGCGGCAAAATAGTTTTAGTTACAGTCAAATGCCCTAAATTCGGACTTGTGCCCTAATTTCGGACAGTTTGCAGAGATGTGCTTATTTCAACGCATCTCGGTCACCTTTTGAGATATTTGAAATCCGAAGACGGCATCGTACAGTTTGCAGTATAGAGTACCATATTTCGTCAAGTCGGTTGAAGTACCTTTAAAATTTTACAGCACACAGGAATTTAAAGTTAAAAAAAGCATATAGAACAAAATTGCTGATTTGAAATAAGCTCCCCCAAAAACCGGGGCTCATGTAGGTGTGAGCTGCCCTATGGGTGGTCCTTTCTCGAATGAATGTTTGGTATTTTGGCTACAGAACTACGTAAATTATTATTTTTTAAGTCAAACCGTTTTTTGGTACGGAACGATTTTTGAAAGTGCTACAATTTCGGACAGTCCAATTCTGTAGCATAGAATTACATTTGTTTCAATGTTTGTGCCAAAAGACTTATGTTTTCGCCACCAGGAAGAAGCGAAATTGTACTTTTGACTATCACCTTTACAACGCCGTTTCCGGATTTGAGATACCTCAAAAAACGGCTAAGATAGGAAGAATTTAGCACTCCTCTGAATTTTGTCCGAAGTTACAGCACAATTGTCCAGAGTTAAAGGCGTTCACAAAACCATCCCATTTTTCTGTCCAGTTTTCATCTCTCAGGGTTGAGTCAAAAAATCGGTTTGGATGTTATTCAACGAATTGTGACCTAGGCTATCCTAAGTGAAAAGTAAACCTGTTCGGTTAGGCCAAAATGCATGCTTGTGTCCGAAATTAGAGCACGTGTCCGAAATTAGAGCACTTTCGTTCCTAATTTCGGACACTCTTCCGATGATTGCTGTAGCTTCCCATCTGTTGATAGAAATTCGACATGGGTATCATCCGACGTGTCTCGAGCCACAGTATTTCCAATCGCAACAGATTTTTCATATTTTATCATGCCTACACGTAAGAAAGGAAAAACCGCTCAATTCGTCCGAAATTAGGGCACTTGACTGTATTTCAAACGTTTTTAATACATGTTTAAGTGTTGAAAAATTGTTATTTTTATTTCGTGACTTGTGGTGACTTTGAATTTCTTCCAGGGTGTGTCGTATGGCGTTGGGAGTAAATCAAAGATTTTACCAGATCGGCTTTGGGTTGGAGGCTAATTGTGGAGCGAAATCGTCAGCAACCAATGAGCACCCCCCACCCTTGGCGGGCGGCAACGGCGCGAGTTTTTTAAAATCCGTGCATAATGTCAGGGTGGGATTCGAACCCACACACCAGGTATACCCGGGACTGTCTCAGGACCGGCGCCAGGCCCGAAACAGACGCCTTAACCCATTTGGCTATCCTGACACCGAATAAATAGCAGTGCTGTAAAATATCAGGAGCGGGATTCGAACCCGCGATTCACAGATCTTAAGTCTTAGACCACTCGGCCATCCTGACGTACCCGCTAGGTACCCTACCCGCAACCGGGGGGAGGGGGAGCCGCAACCTGGAGGCTCCCGCAACTTAGGTTGGGTTACACGTCCTGACGTGTCCGGCAGTCGCAACCGGGGGGAGGGGGGCGCAACCTGGAGGCTCCCCGCTACCTGGCGCAACTTAGAGGCTATCTTACTACTAAGGACGGAGAGAGGTAAGCGATCTCCCGAATCAGTCGTCTGGGCCACTGAGTCCTGACCTTGCTCCTTGGTGACGGGCATCACCTTCTCCAGGATCAGGCAACGCCGCGGGCCGCGTTGGCGCGCTGCGCAAATCAAGCAGCTTGGGGACGGCCTTCCCTTCCTCCCGCGGCCACCAAGTAGTAATGAAGATGATGCTAGCACTGTTAAATGCGATGTGAGTGCAGGAAATGAGATGGGTAGTAATGTAGCCATGGTGCCAGTTCAAACAAAACGCTTGAAGAAATGTCCCAACAGAAAGGACATTACATGCCCAGTGTGCAGCATGGTATATCGTGGAGGACAGAAGAACAGATTATTTAATCACTTCAAAGCTGCCCACTCCCAATTGCCAGACGATCAAAGAAGAAGAGCGGAAGATTTGCTTAATGCCATGTTTCCCAATGGGGAACAAAACTCCCCAAAAAGACTTGCCCCAAGTGTGGTAAGGCAGTCGCCCGTTCTTTAAAGGCACATCAGAAAACCGGGGGATGCAAACTCTCACATCTCTCAGAATAAACATTCCAATTGTATGTAATACTGTTGTTTTATGTACATAGGTCCTTCTTGCTATCCCTCCAAAACAGATTTGACTTTATTTCCTCGTTGGCCTCTCTCAGGATCAATGAAAGAACATTGCAAATGTAGAAAATCAGGTTTTAAATTATGCAAATTTGTAATCAAGACACTCACCATTTCAGTAATATATACATTCATGAGGCACAAAAAAGCCTTATGGGTTAGTCTGAGGTTGTTACTTTTTTTTTATTAGCACGACTCTTTATGTTAAACCTAAGTTCTCTTGATGATTTGGATGACTTGGAAGAGAGGTAGAATTAAATGTGCTTAGTTCACAGCTGTTTTGATCCTTAACACATAGGACAGATTATATTGTTTCCTTCTCCATGATTTTTGTTTGATAAAGGAGACCTTCAAAGCTTGACTTTACTGTGTTGCTTACCGCCTCTCTCCATATAAGGGCATGACAATGAAATTTTTGTGTTTTTGTGGAACAGAATTTTTGTTAATCTTGACAAAGCAGAGTGAAAAGATGCTAATTTTATCAAGTGCCAGTGGGCAGATTTGGTAAAGATGGGTTAATGAAGGAGAGGTTCCTACCTTTAAGAATGCATCTGTATTTTTTTTAGTCTCTAGAGATACCATAAATATAAACTAATTGCTTCTGCATAAACCAAGTTTTCAGCAGGTGTTTTGTTTCCTCAATATGAAGGACAGCTAATTTATTGCCATCTCTATATTTTTGTTTGATTAAGGAGACCTTCAATGCTTGACTGTACTGTGTGCTTACCGCCTCTCTCCATATAAGAGCATGACAATGAAATTTTTGTGTTTTTGTGGAAGAGAATTTTTGTCAATCTTGACAAAGCAGAGTGAAAAGATGTTAATTTTATTAAGTGCCAGTGGGCAGATTTGGTAAAGATGGGTTAATGAAGGAGAGGTTCCTACCTTTAAGAATGCATC
>JAHWGI010000726.1:0-14684 GCA_029379305.1 Frankliniella fusca | reverse complement strand
GAACGTAAGTCCATCTGATCTAATTTTACAGGGCAGCCAAAAGTGCGTCTAATTTTTGTGTGGCAATTACATTTTGAAAGCTAGATCACTTTTTCTTTCACAGACTTTTCTCTTTAGAGTTGCTTTACCTTCCTAAAAAACAAACACTACAATATCTGAATTAGAACAGGTTTTAGTGTGACTTACGTCTATTGGCACCCCCTTGTGAAGTTGACAGAGGGACGTAAGTCCATGCATAATCTGACAGAGGAACGTAAGTCCACCAGCAAGATCTGACAGAGGAACGTAAGTCCACCAGCAAGATCTGACAGAGGAACGTAAGTCCAGGCATAATCTGACAGAGGAACGTAAGTCCACCAGCAAGATCTGACAGAGGAACGTAAGTCCAGGTGTAGCTTCACAAAGGAACGTAAGTCCACTAATAGAATTTGACAAACAGACGTAAGTCCAGGTGTAACTTCACAAAGGAACGTAAGTCCAGGTGCATCTTTATGCTTATTTATTTATTTATTTATTTATTTATTTGCAAGTTAATAGGTCCCATGAGTCAGAGCCTCATGCAAAGGGACAATAAACATTTCAATAATAATTGGCAGCATGGCATATTAAGTAGCATAATACTGCTGTAGTACAGAACCATTGTCATGATGAATCACCATTGTTTACAACCAGTAATGATACAAAGATGAATGCATTTGGGTGGGTGGGGGTCTTGTCCAGACAATGTCCTTACATTTTTTACTAAAGCAGAAGCGCTTCGCGAAACCGGTCTATTTTCTTGTTTTACTGTGTGCATGCTGTCCTCACAGTCTCTCTAGTAGAGACTCACCAGTGCTGCTGATACCTAACTACTCACCGAGTGTTGTGTCCGTTATGCCGGGTCCGCCGGGACCAGGTTACCCCCATGGTCTCTTGAAACACTTTGTGCAGCCCGTCTCAAAATATTCGACGACGTGTACTACACTTGCGATTCGGGTAGCGACGAACCATGGCACCGCTTGGTCTTGTTGTAAGAACAACCACTATTATCCGGCAACAACACAACTTTTTATCATCCCCACAGAAGATAATGAACTGGACGAACGAGAGAAGGGGAAATCGTCTGCTAGTTCTGTGCCTTGCTTCAAAAACGAATCGCGTCCTCTTTATTCACAGCAAAACAACTGAAAGACGCATGACAACAAGCTGCATCAGCCGGAGCAGCAGACGATGCACTGATAAAGTGAACCACTGAGTTTAAGAATGAAGGTGTCATTTTAGAAAAACCGTGAATCATTACTGAATGTGTGGGTGAACTGTTAAAGTGTGCGTCGCCTGACCTCATTTTTTGAGGGAGATCTAATTATTAAGGAGAACTGTTGACTTAATAGAATGGCTTGATATCTTTCAACATGAGTCCGGCTGCAGTGCTTTTTTTGGTTAAATAAAATGGTGTGTTTTCGTCATTTGTATTCATCACTGGAACGCCCTTCACCTATCCTATTTTGCGTCCAAACTCACCTCACTCAATCAAAGAAATTTTCATAAAGCAGAAGTGCTGTGCCACACCGTTCCAAAGGTTTTGCTCGCCCCTCTCCTCTGAGGGGCCTAACTCATATCTTAGCATAATATACTTGTACTCCTTTTCATTATTTTTCCAGGTGATGTCACAGTCCTACAGAAGGGCGCTCAGTTGTGAATCAGTGTGAACTGGATCTCCTTAACTGCGCAGTTTCCGAGTTGTCTTCAAGACTCCACTCACCGCTATCTACAGAATGGATACAATATAAAAAGGTATTGCATACCCCTGTCCATGATTGCATGATTAAGTGAAAACTGTGTGGAGTGTGTTAACATAGTGGGTGTTTAATCTTCCCAGGAACCATTACTCTCAACGTGTTATTCGAGCAGTGTCATCAAATCCGTTGCTCTGAATACGGAACTGGAGTAGCTGCAGTACCAAGAAGACGGAAAATCAAAATGTGTTGACATACAACACGCCTTTCTGCCTGGCTAGCTGGATGTGTTTACAGTACTATTAGTTTGTCACATGACCTAAGTTTCAGTACCCTTATTATTTTACTGCAAATGCCCAGTGCCCCTAGTACTTGGTTGCCTCCAGACTTAAGGTGCTCCCACAGGGTCTTGTAAGTAGCTGGATTCCGAGACCGAAATCTTAGAGATGAGAAGGAATTATTGTGAGGGTTCAAGTTGGTTAGATGGGAGAAGTGTAATACTGTGCCTTAAAGTCAATCTCACCACCAAATAATAATATAATTTTAAACTGCTTGCAGAGTTAAGAATAATAAGTCATGAACCAAGTATAAACATATTATTCCTATTTTGAAAAAAATAAAAACCTGTATTATTTGGTGCTGAGTTGGGTTTCATGGCACACTATTAAACTTTTCCTATGTAGACAAATTGAGCCCTCACAATAATTCCTTCTCATCTCTAAGATTTCGGTCTTGAAATCCAGCTGAATACAAGGCTACGTGGGAGCGCCATCAAGTTGTTCTTTGAACCATGGTCTACATAGCTTCCTGCTAATCTTTTGAGAAGACTGAATTGCACTAAGTAGTAAGCATCAGTACAATGTGCTCTAATACTTGGCAAAACTTTTTACAAAATAATCTTGAAAAAGTATGGATAGTAGTGGAACAAATAAAGACTAAAATCCATAGATGTGTATGCATTGTAACAACCTTTAAATTGACCCATTTAATGTCACAAAACAAAATCTCTAAGCACTAGAGAAAAGGAGTGAACAGAACAGAATTGTCAGTGTATGAATACTGATACAATAAAATTAATTACTAAATTAATTAATAAATTAAAAATGCATGCAGAAACAATATCTTTAGTTTCATTACATAGATGCATGCAGCAAATTACCGTATTTACACGAATATAAGACGCACCCGAATATAAGACGCACCCCAGTTTTAGACATGCAAATTTTTGAAAAACCCCCCCAAAAACGCACCCGATTATAAGACGCAGCCTACTTTTTGGGACCGAAAATCGCGAAAAAAGGTGCGTCTTATATTCGTGTAAATACGGTAATGGGAATAAAATCACTAAATAAAATTAATTTCATGGTATGAAATGTAACAAATGGAAAAAAAATCACTAAATAAAATTAATTTTTATAGTATGAAATTGAACAAGCATGCAGTTAACTATAAGAAAAGTATTCTTGTATGAATACTAATGTATAATGAAATACTTCTTTAAAGATGCCTACAAGAAATCAAAAGCAATAAAAGTCTTGAATAAAATAAATAAAATTGCATCATATACAACTTGCACGCAGTAAACTATTAGACTAGTCTGTTCATTACAAATTGACATACAACTTGCACGCAGTAAACTATTAGACTAGTCTGTTCATTACAAATTGACAAGAAATTTCAGACCTCATAACTAAGACTTAATAATCACAATTAAAGTTGATGCCTAGAAAATACAACAATGAATTAAGAGACACAATTATAAAGGGGTTTACATTAGACAGCACCTCAAATTCATTTTAAATCATATCTAGATAAAATTTGTCAGAAACTAATAGGTAGAATTATAGAAATCTTAACATTTCATAAGCATTTCAAATTCAATTTCAAGTAGTGAATTCTTATACAATATATTTAAAACTATATTTTATACAAATCAACTATAAAGAACACCTTGACTAGGTAGACTAGTGGATTTACTGTCACATCAATCTTCCTCAGGTAAATCTGGATCAGTATCTTCTAGGGCAGTTGTAGTGAGAGCATGGTAAAACCCATGGTGCTCAGCATCCACATAGGGCAGAAGTTTTAATAAGTCCCTTTTCTTTTGGAGTGAGATTGGCTGTGGGGTCGTGTAGCATTTCTTGAGGAGCGTGGAGAGTTTTGGGATGGTTGCACTTCGTCCACCAACTCTGATGAAACTCAAATCCTCAAAGAGAGCAGCAGGGTTGTGTGAGCTTTTGACTTGAACAATACCGAGACGTTCTTTGGAGTAATGAAAGACAAAAGTGTCCAACCAGGAAAACTTTTCATTTTGCACTGTCTTCTCCCTCTTGACAAGAGGACCCTTCAATAGAGCCGAGAAATCGTAAAAATTATCCTTCATAAGAATAACTTTGAATTTCCCAAGTGGAAAGTCATCATTATGATTTTGCTTTCCTGCTGCTTCCACAGCATCATACCATTCTTGTGGCACATTTACCTTTTCTAGGTTTTTCTTATATCTCTCTATTACTGAGTGCTTGTTGTCTGGCTCCATATGTGTGTGCCCAGACACAAGGAACATGTGCTCAACACTTTTCAAAGAAGCATGCTCTTGTAATGCCACAAAGTACATAGCTGATATGTGGCTATTCCTGTTTTGTGAAGTACATGCATCAGAAAACAGAATAAGACGCTCAACACCTTCAGGAACATACTCCAAGATATGCCTCAGAAGGCAAGAGGCAATAGCATTCGCTGATCGTCCACCATCTACTTCATTCCACATATAGCAGTAAGTCAGTTTGGATTTAGTATCATAGACAGTGAGGTTGAAAGTATTCAGCTGACGAGTGTAATACGACTCACCACACCTTAGCATGGGTGTTGGCAGGCATTGCTCTAAGTCGTAGACTAGAAGTGCCATATTGTCAGTGTTCAGTGCCTCTTCTTTAAGTCTTCTTTTGGTGGCGTACGCCTCTTCAGCTTTTCGCTGATGAATTTCTAGCTCAATTTCGGCTTGCCTCTTTACCTCACCATCACTTACGTTGATTTGAATTTTTAGTTTGTCACATTTGCCACATGTGTCCTTTGATGGCTTCTTGAATTTCTTCCCTGTTTTCTTTGCTAATTTTTTATAAACTGAATAGGACACATATGGATTGTCAGCTTGTTTGTATAGTTTGTACATCTTCTTATAACTTAAGTTAGATGGAAAATACAGAGATTTCGTTTGAGAGCGAGAGTAGTGTGACACGTAAGAGGGGAAAGAATTGATGTGTTTCATTACTGCTTCTTCTTTTTCAGCTGGAAGTACGTGTACAGGCTTGTGATTACCTCTTGCGTCATCAGGGATAATACCACCCTGTGATGTACGCTTCTTCTTTTGAATATTTCGAACAAATGTCTCAGAGAGACACAAAGTATCAAGGAAGGTACTTTTACACACTTGATGTTTTTGACCATCCACTTCCAAAAAGTAGTGCCAAGTGACATTCCTTGTTTTACCGCTATCAACATCTCTGACACGCCTTCTTTCAGGTCTGTGAGGTTCTACTAAGGAGGCTACATACTTCGTCTGCTTGTTGTGACTGCTGAGGCTCCAGAAATTTTCACACAACTGAAGAGCTGCTTCTTTGGAAATATTGTCTTGGCAACTGAACTGAGCACAGGTGTGAACCGGTTTTGGTAATCTTTTTGCAACAGTTTTACCTTTGACTGTTACGTATTCCTGTCCAGAGTCTCTCTTCTGTTTTCTTTCCTGCTTGAGGGCTTTTTTCGAGGGAGGCTTATCATTGGCCACATGATGCTGAAGATCATCATCACTTAATGGTTCAGCAGTCTCCTCAAATGCCTCATCATTACCAGCATCATTCAGGCCTAGATAGAAAATAAAATTAATGTAATTAGGAAAATAAAAATATCTTTTTAAAGACTTATATTACTGATCTTTGTATTTGACATACCACTAGTTGATTCTGTGTCATTGTCAACGGAATCACCTAGATTCACCAACAAATTAGCAGAACAGGATCCAGCAGCTGGAATTTGAGGAAAAAATATAAAAGTGATTGTAAAAATACTCTACATACCGTGCCATGATAGTTTCAGGTTTAGGGTGCTCCCACAATGACTTGTACTTAGCTAATTTTCTGGACAGATTTCTCTGAGGCAAGGTGGAATTATTGTTAGGGCTCAAGCTGTTCAGAAAGGAGAAGTGTTAAAGTATCTAATGTAACCAAACTGACAAACAAATAATAAAAATATTTACTTTAAAAAAATATGTAATAATAATGTTATACTTAATTTATGAATCAAAACTATAACTTGGCAATCCCAGCCAATCTAATTTGTATTATTTGGTCGTCAATTGAGTTCTATAAGATAGTATTACACTTCCCCTTTACAAATAACTTGAACTCTAACAATAAATCTTCCTTATCTCTGAGAATTCTATCTAGAAAACCAGCTATGTACAAGGCATTGTGGAAGCACCCTTAGTCAGACACAAATATGCAGAGAATCTTTACCTGTTGATTCTGTTTGATTCTGATGACTCCCTACAGTCTTCTCTGAAGTAGAGGGAGTCTCTGTATTTGAGCTAATCTTTCCTTGAGCCAGATTTTTTGTTGTTGCAGGAATAATGGACTTCTTCATTGGTGCTGTTATGGCCTTCTTAGCAAGCTTCTCCATAGGCTTCTCATTTCTTGGAGTCACAGAAGCTTATTTAAAAATAAAGGTAAATAAAAATGAGCACATGGTTCAAATAATTATTTAAGATAGATGTTGAATAGATGTTCTTGTTCTGGTTACCTTTGGTTGTTTCATATTCCTTGCCAGAGTCCCCCTTTTCTTTTCTTCCTTGCTTCTGGGCTTTTTCATTGGGAGGTTTGTCATTGGCCATATGACCTTGAAAGATATCATTACTGAATGGCCCAGCACTCTCCTGAAAGGCCTCATTGTCAACACCATTATTTACGCCTAAATAGAAAATACATTCAATGTGAGGTAAACCACATTATTAATAATAGTGGATTTCACAAAATTCAAACTTCAGTAAAAAGGTTTAATTGTCTAGTTTTGAGAGCATAATAACACTTCCTCTCACTTCTATTTAGCATGTTCCCCCTCCAAACTTAAGCCAATTCACCAATAAGATAATGGTCTAGTTTACAGGGGGAAGAGTGTCTGATGCTGCTTGCATCAGAACATTGTGGGACCATGCATAGATAGAAACAAATTAATACTTCATGCCTTCATGCTTACCTGTACTTGTACTTCGAAAGAGATGATGCCCCTGATGACGTCCAACAGACTTCTCAGAAGTTGAGGAGGTAGCATTCTTTGAAGGTGCAGACATGGCTTTCTTTAATGAACCAGGCTTCTCATTAGATACCATCTTTTCTGTTCTTAGAGTCACAGAAGCTTCAGGGCTCGTGCTTTGACTTCCTTCACTAATAACTTTTCTTCGACCAGCTGAGTGAGTCTGACTTTGACTCAGGGAAGCTAAAATTAAAAATAAAAAGGTTTCAATGGAAAGCTGAAATAAATATTGTTACAAAATATGTTCTCTGAGTAGTTTCAGAATCATTTCTATGTAACTTTGAGAACCCAAGAAATTTACTTACAAGTATTTGTAAGACCAAACTCTAAACTTCTGCGGGCCTTCGATGGTTGTCTTTTAGAGCGAGTAGCAGAAGGCGTGGCTTTCCTCTTAGTTGGTAGAGGACCTATAAGCAAAATTGAGATTTTACAATTAATTAACTCTTTAGATTTTTCCAATTTCTTATTATTTGATTTGAATGTATTGTGTGCTCACTGAGATCAGAGTCTGAGCTAGACAAGGAACTGCTGGAAGGACTATACGAATCAGATGATGCTGATGAGTTTTGCTTCTCTAACTCCACTTCATTTTTATGATTCCCATCCTCTTCCTTGTCCATACTTTGTTGCATACAATAGACTACATCAAAAGCAGGAACTGGAAAAAAGAAAGGAAAAAATTTTGTTGGGGAACATTGCACTACAATATCTAATTTTCAGTAACTTGTTTACTTACTTTCATATCCAAATGTCTCCTTGAACTCTCGAGCATTTTCCTCCATGGTTTTCATTTTTAGCTGAGTGTACGGAGAAAGTTTGGGTGCTGCTGGCTTTGCACTGGGATGTTGGTTCAAAGCTTTGTTAAAGGAAGAATAGTGATGCTTAGTTTTTTGTATAAGAAGAGTTGCAGATAAAAATAATTACGATGATAATACGCACTCATTTCTGTGGATTTTTTCTTGGCAGGTACTGGAGCTAAAAAAATCTCTGATTGCCGCTTCCCACCTACTGCTGTAAATACATAAACATACTATAGTCAGTTCTTCTGTGCTCATTGCAAAACTTAGAAATTTTCTGGGGGAAGATTTTTTTGTTTTATGAGTGCAGGTTTAGGGACATATTTCTCATAAAGAAATCTCCTGTGTTACACAATGAAGCATAGTAAATATGGTCGGGTTTGAATCTGTTAATCACTACGCACACCATTGGCTGTCATTCTTTTCCTGTTTCAGCTGGAATACATTGAAGTAACTGAAACTCAGGTTCAGAGTATGATCACACACCAAGATATTCCAGTAAAGTATTCTTCCAGTGTGAGAATCACTGAGCATCTTCATTGCTGGTGTGTATTTATAATACATATGAAACTGCCCTTAAGAAAATAAACCCGTCATTACTTTCTGCTGTTGAAATTTCAACACAAGTAAATAGTTTGCACAGCACTGTTTCCTGAATCAGCTTTGATAATGCTAGAGGTGCAGACAACTCTTGGAGAGTTAAAAAACGTAAATTTTCAATTATTTGACTTGAGCACTTGCCAAATGTTAGATGACCAGAGAAATGTATACTTTATGTGTCGAACAGACTCATTGTAAAATGCTTCCAGATTTCATAATTTAGATTTAAGGATAAAGTCATGGTACTCACCCGCTTTTAAAACAGGCTTGCTCATTTCTGGTGGTGGTGTGCTCACAGCATCTTCTCTTTCAACCTCACACGGTTGATCTAACTGTTTTGAGGCATCAGTCTCTGATAAGTTAACTGCTCTTAATTCTGGTGCATCCAATGGCTTGAGAAACAGTTCTTGTTCAGTCTTGTCAATTAAATCCCCTGTCATCTCAATCTCAGCAGGTTGTACCATTTGTTCTGAAGCATCCTTCTCTGATGAGGGAGCTGCTTTTAATTCTGATGCATTCTTAACCAATGGTCGAAGTAACTCTCCTGGTCCAGTTTTATCACCTAAAACACAAAGAATATTTTTTAAAACTAGTGATGAAACAGAGTACAGCATATCCTATAATTAGGACAGGTAAATTGATAGTATATGAAAAAATAGTCTTGGGCATCATACCAAGTGCCAGAGGACGTTTAACAGGGAGTGCACTCAGTTTATTTTCTTTCCCATGAACTTTGTTAGAATCGCCTGTAAATATGGAGGGACAAAATTAAAATACTGCAAGGGTGTTGGAAAAACCAGTGTTGCTTCATCGTGAATTTAGAATATTTGTAGCTTACTTTGATGTGTAGATGTAGATGTGGAGGGGCTGTAGTCAACTATAAAAGACTTCACAGGTTTTACTGGAGTGGCGGGTTCATTTGCAGATGGTATCGTCTTCAGCTCTGCAAGCATAAACGAATAAACATAATGTAAATTACAGCTAAAAATAACTTTTCAGTAAAGTTGTTCAGTCCAAGTTGATGAGATAAATATCGAACCGTCAGTACCTTTGAGATAGTTTTTCTCATGTTTCAACCAGGATTCACACTTGGCAACAGATGAAACATAGTCTGGGTTAAGAAATTTTAGCTCAGACTCAGCAATGGAACTAACGTCATCATCATCAACAGAACTTTTTCGAACACGTCTTTGATGCTTGATACCTGTGAACAGAGTACACGTAATGACAGGTTTAGAAGCTGGAGGTGAAAGGGGGGCGTCTGAAGATTAGTAAACACGAGATATCGATGTAGTTTCCATGTCCCTCTTTAGTCTTATACCTTCCTCATTGACAACAAAAGTTGGAGGTGTAATCCCAAGTTGTTCCAATGACTTGTCCAGAATTCTCTTGGACCGGCTTGACATGGTTATTCCATAAGTAGACCAGGTATACGTTGATCTGTTAAACGATAGACAGATACAATAAAAATGATTAATTTAATACGTAACCATTACCATTATTTGATTATAAATAAAAATCAACATTTTTGGAACATAAGGTTAGGTCAATGGCAAAAACCATCCCCTCAACTTAAGAGCTAACTGCAGATATATTTTCATTTAAGAATTTTGCGTTTTCAACCAAACGACGAAAAATAACAGTGGAAGTCAGTAAACGGACTGAAATATTGCTAATAATAATGAAAGTACTCACCAAAGGAAGTGCTGGGGTCATTGAACCCTGACTTAGAGTCTAACACCAACAGAAAGGCGCGAAGCAGCGTTGCCTGCCGCTTGACAGTGGAACCAACTATCAGCCACAAACTTCTCAACGTGCGATCGACTTTCTTCGCAGACGTAGACAAAGTTTCACACCACCGGAACTGGTTACCTTTCATGCAAAAGTTTGATTACCTATTATTTGATGTAAAAGAGTTTCTTTCTTTCCCGTGTTTATCAAATAATGAGGTAATATTTCGAAATGACTGTTGGCTAATTGTGCTGGCACCTCCTGATGCTCCCACCAGCCCCTCCAGCGCCCAACGGAAAAAACAAACAAACAAACTCTGATCTAACTCCTGCATTTCATTTCTTTAGGGCAAGGATATTCGTTGGAAACGATGGCTGATTTATCTGAGTCACACTACAAGAACCGTTACCTTCACTACAAGCAAAAGTTTAAAGAAATGGAGAAGATTGTAAAGAGGTATAGTAACAACTTGACTAAGCAAGAAACTCTTTTCAGTAACACTATTATTTCTTGATACGATGTAAGAATTCTCCCAGTGTCCTCATTAATGAGGCTTTAGTTTACCTGGTTTACCTCAAGCTCTCGTATCAACTAATGTTGGTGAGGGGTGGTCTGGAATTTGAATCACAAATATTCCAAAATGTATGATGCATTAACATGGCCTCAGGCTTATTGGATTTGGATTTCCTTATTTTAATGATAATACTTTTGCTGTAAATTCAGTTTGTTCTTGATATTTGTGTGAAGTTTGACATGTTTTCCTCAACATTAATTGCGACATGTTCCAGTACCAGTTACAGTCAATAGCTGAGTTTCAAATCCAAAGAAAACTACGAATACTCACTTAAAACTAAATATGAGAATCGTATAAAACTGCACCAATCAACAAATGTTTCATTTCCTTTTTTTAGGTTTAGAGAAGTATTAAAAACATTGCCAATGGAGAGCCCAATACATTCAGACGCTGATTCTTGTAAGTAAACTTTGAAAATAAAATTCTAATTTACTTAAAGGTGATAAAATAAAATTAGTGCCAACATGATTCTTTTACAGCTACTCCTGTAACTCCTGTCAAACTAGAGTCATCTGTTCAGATCAGCCCCATTCTTGGCGGTGGTGCCAAAAGGCGGCTGACTTGCAGAAAAATGGAAATGGAAAATAATAACAAAAGTGATGAAGAGGACGATGACATGGCAAATTTTGAACCTGGCAGCAATAAGTGGGAGTGTATAGAATTGCCAGAAAATGACAGGTATTCAACATGCTGTCAAGCACTATGTGAATTATTCTTTTATTTGACATCTAGTAATTTCAAATTTATCTTTAATATATTCAGTTATGATTTTTCACCTGATGAAACTGAACCACTTGAGAGACTCAAAAGACTTAAAAAGTGGAGTGGGCTTGAGACTAGTACAAAAACTGTGAGTACTAAAATAAGAGGAGCAGAGAGACGTGCGATGCCTGGACAAACCTGTTGGCAATGTAATCAAGTACGTAAATAATGATTTATAGAAACAAGTGTGTGCCATTAAAAGATAGTTAGAAATGTTGCTAATGTTGAGGAAATTGTTTCAGTACTATGAAGCTAACAACTTTGGGACACAGATCAGAAACAAAGTGTCAAGGCACCGATGCAACCATAAACGAGTGCCTTCTCCTAAGGGTTATTGGGATTTAGACTTATAAGTTTATGCCTTCATGTTATGATTACTACTTTCCTTGTAACTTGCAATTATTATTTCATACCATGTTATTATTTTTATTCTGAAACTTCATTCTTAAATATTATGTGCTTGCACCAAGTATTATTTCATTTTACATAAGTATACAAACAAGAATACTATTCTTATAGTTTACCACATGCTTGTTAAATTTCACACCATGAAATTAATTTTATGGATTTTAGTCTTTATTTGTTCCACTACTATCCATACTTTTTCAAGATTATTTTGTAAAAAGTTTTGCCAAGTATTAGAGCACATTGTACTGATGCTTACTACTTAGTGCAATTCAGTCTTCTCAAAAGATTAGCAGGAAGCTATGTAGACCATGGTTCAAAGAACAACTTGATGGCGCTCCCACGTAGCCTTGTATTCAGCTGGATTTCAAGACCGAAATCTTAGAGATGAGAAGGAATTATTGTGAGGGCTCAATTTGTCTACATAGGAAAAGTTTAATAGTGTGCCATGAAACCCAACTCAGCACCAAATAATACAGGTTTTTATTTTTTTCAAAATAGGAATAATATGTTTATACTTGGTTCATGACTTATTATTCTTAACTCTGCAAGCAGTTTAAAATTATATTATTATTTGGTGGTGAGATTGACTTTAAGGCACAGTATTACACTTCTCCCATCTAAACCAACTTGAACCCTCACAATAATTCCTTCTCATCTCTAAGATTTCGGTCTCGGAATCCAGCTACTTACAAGACCCTGTGGGAGCACCTTAAGTCTGGAGGCAACCAAGTACTAGGGGCACTGGGCATTTGCAGTAAAATAATAAGGGTACTGAAACTTAGGTCATGTGACAAACTAATAGTACTGTAAACACATCCAGCTAGCCAGTCAGAAAGGCGTGTTGTATGTCAACACATTTTGATTTTCCGTCTTCTTGGTACTGCAGCCACTCCAGTTCCGTATTCAGAGCAACGGATTTGATGACACTGCTCGAATAACACGTTGAGAGTAATGGTTCCTGGGAAGATTAAACACCCACTATGTTAACACACTCCACACAGTTTTCACTTAATCATGCAATCATGGACAGGGGTATGCAATACCTTTTTATATTGTATCCATTCTGTAGATAGCGGTGAGTGGAGTCTTGAAGACAACTCGGAAACTGCGCAGTTAAGGAGATCCAGTTCACACTGATTCACAACTGAGCGCCCTTCTGTAGGACTGTGACATCACCTGGAAAAATAATGAAAAGGAGTACAAGTATATTATGCTAAGATATGAGTTAGGCCCCTCAGAGGAGAGGGGCGAGCAAAACCTTTGGAACGGTGTGGCACAGCACTTCTACTTTATGAAAATTTCTTTGATTGAGTGAGGTGAGTTTGGACGCAAAATAGGATAGGTGAAGGGCGTTCCAGTGATGAATACAAATGACGAAAACACACCATTTTATTTAACCAAAAAAAGCACTGCAGCCGGACTCATGTTGAAAGATATCAAGCCATTCTATTAAGTCAACAGTTCTCCTTAATAATTAGATCTCCCTCAAAAAATGAGGTCAGGCGACGCACACTTTAACAGTTCACCCACACATTCAGTAATGATTCACGGTTTTTCTAAAATGACACCTTCATTCTTAAACTCAGTGGTTCACTTTATCAGTGCATCGTCTGCTGCTCCGGCTGATGCAGCTTGTTGTCATGCGTCTTTCAGTTGTTTTGCTGTGAATAAAGAGGACGCGATTCGTTTTTGAAGCAAGGCACAGAACTAGCAGACGATTTCCCCTTCTCTCGTTCGTCCAGTTCATTATCTTCTGTGGGGATGATAAAAAGTTGTGTTGTTGCCGGATAATAGTGGTTGTTCTTACAACAAGACCAAGCGGTGCCATGGTTCGTCGCTACCCGAATCGCAAGTGTAGTACATGTCGTCGAATATTTTGAGACGGGCTGCACAAAGTGTTTCAAGAGACCATGGGGGTAACCTGGTCCCGGCGGACCCGGCATAACGGACACAACACTCGGTGAGTAGTTAGGTATCAGCAGCACTGGTGAGTCTCTACTAGAGAGACTGTGAGGACAGCATGCACACAGTAAAACAAGAAAATAGACCGGTTTCGCGAAGCGCTTCTGCTTTAGTAAAAAATGTAAGGACATTGTCTGGACAAGACCCCCACCCACCCAAATGCATTCATCTTTGTATCATTACTGGTTGTAAACAATGGTGATTCATCATGACAATGGTTCTGTACTACAGCAGTATTATGCTACTTAATATGCCATGCTGCCAATAATTATTATTGAAATGTTTATTGTCCCTTTTCATGAGTCTCTGACTCATGGGACCTATCAACTTGCAAATAAACAAATAAATAAATAAATAAATAAATTAATACATAAATAAGCATAAAGATGCACCTGGACTTACGTTCCTTTGTGAAGTTACACCTGGACTTACGTCTGTTTGTCAAATTCTATTAGTGGACTTACGTTCCTTTGTGAAGCTACACCTGGACTTACGTTCCTCTGTCAGATCTTGCTGGTGGACTTACGTTCCTCTGTCAGATCTTGCTGGTGGACTTACGTTCCTCTGTCAGATTATGCCTGGACTTACGTTCCTCTGTCAGATCTTGCTGGTGGACTTACGTTCCTCTGTAAGCTTCTGCATGGACTTAAGTCTCTCTGTCAGATCACTGATGGACTTACGTCCCTTTGCTACTTTTTATACAGACAAAACTGTTGTAGATATCAACCTGCCGTTTGGTGTGTGTGATTGTTAGCAAGTATACATCATTTTGCCACCAAAAAATTAAAATGGCCCAGATGTGGACTTACGTTCCTTTGTCAAATCATCAGTGAA
>JAHWGI010000723.1:1337500-1532177 GCA_029379305.1 Frankliniella fusca | reverse complement strand
CGATCCGAACGCTCCCTCCGGACCCGAACTCGGCCGCCGCCACGAGCAGCCTGCACGTGCGCGCCCTGCGCCAGCGCTACCAGCGCATCCTCGACGCCGTCAAGATGCACAACCACGTCTACGGCGGCTTTCAGATCATCGCCCTGCCGTCTATGCTACTCGAGGGCCTGGTAAGCCTGTACTCCTGGTTCGTGTTCGCGGTTTTCAGTCCCAGTACCGACGTTAACTGGAACTTGGGTGCCACGTGGACCGGGATCTACGGCTCCCACATCATCGCCAAGATCCTCTTCATGTGCTACATCGGCGAGCATGTCAGCTCGGAGGTGAGGAGGGGCACGGGTTCCCGAGCGCTGCTATGGCACTGTATTCGCTATGAGCACTGGAAGCTCTGGTGGACGAATGTAGCACACGTGAAGGTGTCTGAATATACGGAATTGAACATCTTGGTGCCGCGACACGTTTGGGCATTTTTCCTATGTATGCTGTTTATGGCCTGATCGCCAATCTGCGTACGTACTATATGTTAGGTAGCGGTGAGGTGGCTGACACACTTGACCACTTTGTTGTAGAGGATTTGTTGGTTTGTGACGCTGTTATTGAATGTTTTGTTGAGGTGGGTTCGCGTGTTGAGGTTTTCTCTTTCTGCTTGTTGTTGGCTGCGGGGGCTATTAGTTGGGTCGGGCGGGGGCTCGGTGGTCTTCTTTTTCTCCTACTTTTTAAAACTTAGCCGACATCTTAGCTACAAATCTAGGTGTTTGTTTTTTTCTTTTTCAATTCTTCGCTTCGTTTGGGTGTTTTTATCGTTTTTGGGCGTTTGCGTGGTTGGCTTTCGTCTTTGCCAGGTTTGGGGGGCGGTTCTTACTTTGTAGTTTATACGGTTTTTAGAGAGGAGGGGTGTTGTTATTGTTATTTTTGGTTTTTTTTGTGTTCTTGTCTGTGAGTGGCTCAATCCTTGTTTTGGAGGACGTATTGGGTTCTTTTATTTGTGTCCATTATAGATACTAATACCATATGGGACCAGTTCCCTATGATGGCTGTGAGCTCCCTGCGATTTATTCCTTTTTTAATTTCAACGTTACCTCTTCTTGCCCCGACAACCAATACTACTTACCTCCTCGTATCCCATCAGTGCGCATCACATACTTAGTTGTCTTCACTTGCTTACTTTTCTTTATTTCTGCTTCCCCTTGCCTTTGTTTTTTACTATTTATATACGCGCTTTTTTTTTAATTCTCTATTGTTTTCTTTTCTTTGGGGGATGTCCATCCACATCCTACCCCCAGTTCCGGGACACTACTAGATCACATGGGGCAAGGGAGGGGTGGGGGATGGGGGTGGGCATTACTTTTCGCGGGGGGTAGCGAGGGGGGGGTGCTCGGAGGGGCGCGGTAGCTTTCACTATCTGTTTGCGGGCGTCTCGGGCTTCTACCTTTGGGGGGAGGGGGGCGCTAGCCCGTCCGCCGGGGGTGGGGAGCGGATTGGTCGGGTTGATGCTCCTTTATTACTCCACCCCCTCCTCTACCCCTACTCCGCATTTGGCCCCCCAGCGAACGACCGGGCGGGTTGCAGCAGACCGCCCCGGTCACACTCTACGCCCTACACCACAACCACCAGAGACAAACACGCGGGGGCGGGCACGGGGCCCCTCGATAGGGGGCGCCGGCACGCGACGTGGCCGGGCGCTCCACCTGTCGCGGCGAGCCGAGCTCTTGGGGGGGGGGGCACTCGGGGGGAAGGCGTGGCGGCCCGGGGGGGCGGCGGCGTAGGGCGGCGGTGGGGGGTCAGGACGATGCCCCCAGGGGGGGCCTAGGGGGCCGGGCACCCCCCCCGACATCTAACCCCCCCACCCCCCCTCCAAATAATAAACATATTAAACAACTACCCCCAACCACATCCCCCACCTAACCCACCCCCCCAAACCCCACGGGCCGCGGGGTCTCCGCGGGTCGCCCGTCCCGGCAGGTGGTCCGCACAGGCCAGAAGCAGACTCATCCCGGGTCAGCACTGCGGGGCCTCAAGTTAGATGTGGGCGCGTGGCGCGCGGACCGCACTCCCCGGCTGGCTCTAGAGGGCGAGGACGCGGGGGAGCCAGCCGTGGTGCGCCCGGGGGAAGCGGGTGACCCGCATACGTCGTGCGTGCTCATACTCACTGTCCCGTCAACCTAATGCATCCAATCCCCGAAGCGGACGCGAAAATCCCATTAATCATACCCCCTATCCTAATATCAACCCACTCCCCCTCCACTTCATCCTAAATCTCCCACTCAACACACCTCCCCCACTTCCCCCGTAGCTGCACCCCTCTCTCTGCAACGCACGCGACACCGACCCCAGTGCTGACGGCGGGACATCTCCGCAATAGGTTGCTCTCCGTTGCCTGTCCCCCGTCTAAGGCTCTCGGGGCAGTAGTTTTCTGTGCTGGGCCCTCTGCGGGCCTCGTTGGCAGCCTGCCCCCCCCCAGCTGCGTGGCGAAGGCCGGGCGGCGAGGGCGCCCTGCCCCCCGCCGTGCCGGGGACTAGTGGACTCCCCGGGCCGGATCCAACGCTTGTTTGGGTTACTGTAAAGACATTGAATGACGGAGTCCTCAGGGCGGCTCACACGCTCGACTACCGAAGCGCGCGTACTCTATCGCCAACTCCGTTCCCTATCGCCCTTCTACCCGTGCTCCACCGCCTTGCAGGCCTCAACTTCTCTGTCTCTCACTACTTCAATCGCACCCCACCTCTGTCCCGGTCCGACTATGGGGAGACGCACCCAAACTCGTGAGCGGGTGGGCCCCCCATCTCCCCAACCTCCCCCACTCCTAGGCACCCCATCCCCCACCTCCTTCCCTGCACATCTCACCCCGTCGCCGGGCGAACGCACCCTCAGACTCCACTGCCCCCTACCCGCACATGTGCGAGGTCCGCATTCGCCCTCCCCAAGCGCTCGTGCGAAGGGCGTGGTGGGGGGGGAGAGGCGGGGGAGTGCATTTGATGGGGGAGTGAGGTCGGGAGACTCGGGGCGGTGCCGGGCCGTGAGAGAATTTGGCAGCTCTGGGCGGTTGCGTCTTGACTCGAGGGGGGGGGGGGCGGGGTCGTTTGTTATTACTAAACCATAGCACGAGGCAGGCGCCGCTCGCCGAACACAATTCATCCTTTTGGGTGCCGCGCGTGTTGGGTACTGCGGCGTAGCCGCTGTGGCCGTAATCCCAACCAATGTGCGGAAACCCGTTCGGCAGGCAATTTCGCCGGGCGGCCGGGCTAGTGTCGGTACACGCGACGCGGCTTTTACGCGACCCCCTTCGTTCCTCGGTTTCCCCCTTTCTTCGCTTC
This sequence comes from Frankliniella fusca, assembly GCA_029379305.1. Lineage (NCBI taxonomy): Eukaryota > Metazoa > Arthropoda > Insecta > Thysanoptera > Thripidae > Frankliniella > Frankliniella fusca. Next base: position 1,528,863 of record JAHWGI010000723.1, on the reverse strand, counting down.
CCCCCGCCCTATGATGTTCTCGGTATCCACGCCCCCACGGTCCGCCCGCTCCGTGAGGGCCCCCCCCCCCTCACACCCACCCCCCCCCCCACCCCTCCACCCCCCCCTCGTTTACCCCACCCACCCCCCCACCCGGAGGGACATATCCCGTGCTCCCCCCCCCCCCCCCCCCCCTCACGCCTCCTCCCCACCCCTGACACCCTACACCCCCCTATACATTTTAAAACAAAAATAAACAACCTCGGTCTCCCCCCCCGCCCCCCCCCGATCCTCCCCCATGGCGTCCCCGGCCCGCGCTAGCGGTGTCTTTGAAACTAACAGACCCGACGAAAAACCATGGAACGGATTGTGTGAACTCAAAAGCCTGCCGAAATAAAAACTAAACACCTCCTGTCCCGAATTCCTCGCCTTTTCTCACACCCCGTCTCTCGCCTCATCTCTTCTGCTTAACCCTATCACCCAACCCACCCACCCACTACACTGGCCCTGTCACATGCCTCCTCCTCTTTCGGCGCATCACTCCCACGCCCCCCAGCACCCCTCCCCCGTGCGCCCCATGGGGGCGGGGGGGGCCCCCCCGTCTTTTTCCCCCCCCCCTCCTCTCCCACGTCGGCGCCCACACACCCATGCACTGCTCTCCACCATCCGTGTGCGTCCCCACGGATCGCCCGGTCCAGCGGCCCCCCTGGGCGTCCTGTTACGGGGTAATTGCGCTTCTGGGGGCTCGCTCCCTTTGGTGAACCCACCCACCCCTGGACGCTGCGCGCCAACCCTCCCACCCCACCCCCCCCACTCCAACCTCACCCACCCGATACTGGCTGAAACGTACCACCCACCCCCGCCCCCCTGGGGCCGCCGACCTCCACCCCCGCCTTGCCCGGTCCTACCATAGATTGGTTATGCGAGATCCGCTCTCGTGTAACACCCCACCAGGGCTAGGTAGGCCTGACCGCGAGAGAGGACGGAGGTTGTCCACGTCACCCCCACGGGCCCCCGCGCACCGCAAAAGGGCTCCTCTCCCCCCCTTCCCTTCCCCATTCTCATAATCATTAGCCCCCTAACTCTCTGTCCATTCTTTACGCTTCAGCAATTTTTTCCTCTCCCCCACTCCTAGGCACCCCACTGTTCAACGCACCCTCCCTGCACCACCAAGCAATCCCACATTCCCGCCATAAACCTAGCTACAACACACAGCTCGGTGGATCCATCAGGCCACCAACCCCCCCCATTCACCGGCCATGCCTCAGGGAAAACACCGTTCCGCTCCTAGACTTCTGGTAGGACCTGCAAAAGTACGTGTATCACCATACTGGTATGGCCCCGTAGCCAGGGCACCCATAGTCAGGGCATTAGCCGTCACGAAGGTACCTGACGGCACCCGGTCTCGTGGATGGAGCCGGCATTACCTTGACTTCTATCTACAATAAAGTATATTACCAACATTATTTCAGGGTCGCCCGGGTCAGGGGGTTTTTCTTACTCGCAGAGGCGCCCGACACGGGCCAGAAGCGCTCGGCGCCCCTCCCCCGGTACACCCCACCCCCAATGCTGCAGGCCGGCGGTGGGTCCAACCTACTGTATTTCCGGGCGCTCCCTCTTTCCTTTTCTCTTTCCACATCCTTTTTATATTTACGATCCCCCCAAATGAGCACAATGACTGCAGTAAGTATATCTTTAAGTCCGGCTTTGCCTTGGTTCAAGTATCCTCTTGATCCAGTATGAAAAAATTCTCGCGTCTAGATCCTCGCTTCCCTCACGAGCTACCTCGCCGTCTTGAACCAATTCTCAGCCATATTAAAAGAAAGCAAGAAAGGTTCTCTTTAAACGTCGAAAGATGAGGTTCGGATACATCGAGCATCCGTGATTTGTTATGGGCAGCGGGAAGAAGCCCCGAAGCCTTTCAGATCGTTTAACGCCAAAGTAGCTGAAAACTTACTCAAATAATTAAGCATTGTTTATTTTATGCCCTATGAAGATTCCATTATAAATATCAACCCTATTCGCAGTGACGTAGCGGCAGGGGTTTCGTCACAAGGAATAAAATAAATTATGTTTGCAGCGCGGCTGGCACCTGCTCAATGGCTGAGCCCTCTTTAACTTTTAATTTATTTCCATCCCTTAAGTGGAGATGCCACTGCAATCCAAGGCTGCAGCTGCGACCCGTCTTGCGGTAAAAAATATCCAACCCAGAATAGGGCCAACATACCAAACAAAACGAGAACTTGAGGGGAGAAAAACCATTAGAAAAATTTGTTCTGTGAAAAAAGCTGGAATCTGCTCTTTGAAAATAAAATTAAGTATTGTCTTAGCAATAAAATTTTTTGTTATCGCTAACGCTAACGTGACAGCAGACGATAAATACTTAATAATACTTGTTAATGAAAAAATACAATAGTAGTACAATAATGTGAACAATCCTGTAAGCCCCGCCCCTTCTGACGACCCCCTCACGACCACCCCTCTAGGGCTAGGCCCTGCCCCCCTACCAAGCCCCATACCGACGACCACCTACGACTACCTCTCTAGGCCCAGCCACCCTACCAACGACTCCCCTATGACCACCTCTCTAGCCCCCCACCCCCGACGACACCCCTACGACCACTTCCCTAGCCCCCCCCCCCCCCCCCCCAACCGACGACACACCTACGACCACCTCTCTAGGCCCCGCCCCCCTACCGACGACCCATCACGCTTGGCTCAGCCCGGAGGTACACCCATTAAGATTTTCATTTTGATATAGATTTACATTTGGCTCAGGAATAACGATTCAATATTGTAATTTTACGACTCACATCATGGAAATTTTTTTCGGAAACGTACGAATTTTTCCCACAGTGTACGGTTTGTCACGTGACGAAAACTGGAGTCGCTTTTCGTGTTGTGACCAAACCTGGTCAAACCGATTGACGCGAATTGGCGTGACGCATGTCGCATTAGTTTACCCAGCAGTTCTACCCGCGAGGGAACTGACCATCACGCACACAATACTCTTTGCAGTCCATTTAATTAATTCCGTTCTTTATTTTTATTTTCTTGAAAGCGCCAATAAAAAAGGAAAACTACGCAAACGGCGGGAAAGTGCCGTGTTTTTAAGAGTATCGTAAAAGCGGAAAAACAACAACGTCGGCCGTAACAGGACAGAAAAAAATCTCGTCAAAATTGTGCGCCGCCCTGCTGGGGTCCGACCGTGTGCTCCGGGGCCTCCAGCGGGAGCGGAAAGAGCTTTGCGGGGATCTGAGGTCTGTCAAGTTACTGCCACCTGCTGAGGTAGAACGTAGCCATCTAAATAATGCCTTGTTAAGCTTATTGTTGCTTGTAAAGTTTTGCTTTAATTTTTTTTTCTATGCGCGCGTCTTATGGCTCTCGAAAACAAAGCATTTCCCTGAATGCATGTCCACGGCGGCTGCAGTTAACCTGCTAATCTCGTGTTTCATGCATTCAAACCGAGGGGTACCTCACTACTTGGATGGGTGTAAACTGATTGGAGATCTCGTTCATGATTGGAGTCAAAATCTCCGCCTCAATATACAAAAACGTTAAATTTTCTCAATTTTTGTTTTTAAATCGAAGATTTTGTGAAATTTCACGGAGAAATGGGACTTTTGGACGTCAAACTGAGTGATTGCAAAGTGATTGGAAAATGATTAGAGTTAAGGGTGTACACTGATTGGAGACAGTGAGGTACCCCTCGATTCAAACGCTTATTCCTACTCTGGAAATCCATGTGTAAGAATGTCGCAAACCTACCTGTAGGTGTGCGAGGATTCATTCGTACACCTACAAGTGTGCGACATTGACACACTTAGGGTTTCAAGTGTATGGAGGAGAATTGCGGACATCCGACAGAAATTATAACGAAAGTCGAATCGAAAATTTTATAAGCAGCGCGTAATAAACTTTTATTGGCCTGATTTTGATGGTTGACCGAAACATTCTATTGCAACGGCTCAAGGACGGACAGATGCGGAAATAACTTGACGGATCTCTGGAAGCGTCCTTGTCACTGCCAAAGTGTATTATTGGCAGTCCGCGCGAGTACTATAAAGTAACTCCTCGACATTTTTCAGTCAATTTCTGCGAGTCATCGCGAGTGACCGCAAGTATCTTCCGGATTTTTTTCCCCCTCGTGATCGACTAGATTTTTAAAATTTTATTTTGGGGCTGGGGCCCCACTCGGGAGGAGAGATGGGTCATGGGAGAGCGGGCGGCGGAGGCCCACCGCCCACATCCGCCCCGCTGCTCCTACCGGCACCGGATACCGCTGCCTGCACTCGCGGGAGCTTTAAAAAGTCCGGACCATGCGGGTACTCATGCGGGTAAGAGCCGGGTCGACGGGTACCCGGATTACCCAGGCTCCCGCGCGGCTGTACAGACCCGCCTCAAACTGGCGGAGCCACGCCAGCGGGCACGTGAGACACGTCGTGATTGCCTGCACGCTCTGCCAAAAGATAGCTGTAGATTTTCGATATGTTTTGTAGCTTACACGATTCACGACATATTATATGTCTTTAATTTACTACAACTCATTTTTGCTCGTAATTGCATTCCAAGTCGATTCGCACTCCTTAAGAATTTCACGATTTGAAACTGAAGTTTTACAACTGCACTCCAAGAAAGATTTTCCCGTAATCCTATACACAACCATTTCCCACAGTGCACCGCTGGCGTGGTTCAGTGACGCAGTGAGCAATCTTCAGAATTCAGTTAACAGGAGGGTATATACTCACTCAAGCGGGGGCGTCGCCTAGGCCCCGACCTGCCGCCTCCGGCCGCTGTCCTAGAAGGAAAAAAAAAACGAACAGTCATTCAATGACGGGTAACGCAGGGTAACGCACTCAGTCACGTGACAGTCAGAGTGAAAGAGGACGACAGCGGGAGAAGTGGGGGATCGAGCTGCTGGGTGCCAACCCCGTCCAATCTAGCCCCACCACGGCCCATAAACGCAATCCAAATCTCTCTCTCTCTCTCTCTCTCTCTCTCTCTCTCTCTCTCTCTCTCTCTCTCTCTCTCTCTCTCTCTCTCTCTCTCTGTCCCACCCGACTGAGTCCTTACGGTTCATTTACGTCTCCTGGTGATTTGTGTCAGTGCCGATATCCCGCGCCGCCACCATACCCATACCGCCCGAAACAGCGCACACACGGACCAAAGCAAGCCCGCAGAAAAATATATACATTTAAAAAAATATCAAAATATAAATCTGACTGCGTACGTGATACCTTGGCAAGAAAAAAGCCCTGAAACCGTGAGAGATTTTCCTCACTGACGGTACGCTTTCCGTTTGTTTTCGCACACTCCTCTTTTTATTTCATTATTAATTTTTAACTTTCATTTTATTACTTTTATCAGTGTACCGTAGGTAAACTGTGTAGCCTACTGCGTGGGCTTGACAGCGCGGGGCGGGGTGATACCTCAGGGGGTGACTCACGGGACAGGACACGGCTCGGGTGACCAGACGGTGACCCGGGTCTGCGTCGGACTTTGTGGTAAAAGTTCAAACGAACCTGTGGGGGTGACGGCCGTGGCCTAGCCAAAGATACAAGCGCCCCCACACACACACACACACACTCACAGCTTGTCCGAGACTAGTGCCAAAGTTCCGCTCCCGCGTCAATCGCAGGCCTGGCGACGAAGCGTGGCGGCCCATCCGGAATGTACTCAACAAAAACAAAAACAAAAAAAGAAATATGTTTTTAAAAAACATTCCTGTAATTTTATTTGCCCTGATGGGTTTGTCAACCCCACTCATCAAGCCCGCCGGGCTGCCTTTAACGAGAGAGAAATAATCTCGGACTTTGGTGTAAACCACTAATTCAACAAATTTAGTCCAATTCAAACAAATTCAAGCCAATTCAACCTAATTCAAATCTAACTCCAATTCAATTCAAGCCAATTCACACACTAACTCAGTCCAATTCATAGGCAAGTCAAGCCAATTCACAGCCAATTCAATGGCAATTCACATCCAATTCACGAGATTTGTGCACTAAGTTCAGCGGTTATTTCCCCCTCGGCCTTGAAAAATGACACATCACAGGGAGTGCGGATCAGGCCGCTAAAGGGGTCTTCAAACTCAAACTGGCCAACCCGCACCCCCCAGCTGTACAAACATACTCGCACGGTTGACGGTAAAATTTTCCACGATAATTGTCGTAAAGTTACAACTTCCAAGTGTATTGTGACGAGACATTTTTGTTGACACAATAAGTCGACCTGTTTCTCTTGGACGAGTAAGAATTTGCTGTCGTAAAACTCCGTGTCGTAATCAAAAATTACGAAAAAGAATTCGTAATTTTACGAATTTTTTTTTCACAGTGACAAGTGCGACACAGCACGCCAAACTTGCTATATTTTCCTAGCGAGGTGCACGCGAGGCTACCTGGTAATAATAACAATAATGTCTGCATTAAAACTACTAATTGACAAGGGCTACAATCTGAGCAGGCCAGGCACTTTGGGCTACTCGGTTAACGAGCAAAACAAAATGAATAAAAACAAGTGCGGGAGCCGTGCTTGCTGGGGTGCGCGTTCTTATGGCCGAACGGTTTGCTGCCTCCGGACGGGGCCCCGGCTGCTCTCCACCCCGCGGCGCGGCAGAAGCAAAAAAATAATGCAAACCAGAGTTGTTAAAGGAGCGAAAGTAACTTAACTTGATGGTGAGAGGCGCGGCGATGCAAGGGGGCAAGTAGGAGGGATTGCGGCGAAACAGAGTGGGGTGGGGCTATACCCGCCCTAAATGGGGACCAACGATAACTCTACAACGATAACTCGTGCAGCAGCAAGTGGAAGCGGCAAAAGGAGACCAAAAAATTACAAGATTCTGCTCCAGCTGCAAGGTCAGATAGTACATGGTTCACTTCTTTTTTTTTCCCCAGTTTAGCTCTCTTTGCTCTTCACCCCTCTACAGCTCTGTCCCGACGACGACCCCCTTCCCGTAGCCAATCAGGGACGCCATTCGAAACCTCTCTGTGTGAGCCACAAGTCATTAGTCGTCTTTTATCCCAAGGCGAGGAAAACTATTAAGATCTACGAGGTCTCCGAGCGACTCTGACCAGATTACGAAATCTCTTCCTCCCCTCCCTGCCCTTTCACCCCTCTCCCCCTCTCTCTCCCGCTCTCGCCCTTTCTCTGTCTGTCCCTCTCTGTCTCTCTCACTAACATACACAAATAGTCTCTCTCAGGCGGGCAAGGCACCACTCGATTTTCAGGTGACTCAGTAGAAAGAGAAAATAGAGGGGTGGGGGGGGGGGGGGAGTACTGGACGTACGCCGGTCAATCCCCCCCTCCCCCTCCCGCCTCTAGTTCAGGCCACTTCGAAAAATAGTCGTGCGCCCAACGTCCGCAAATAAATCTTTTAAAAAATCATTTTAAAAATCAAAGTAAAATCAAGAAGAAAGATACAGAAAAATCACGAAAATCGAAAACAAATACACAAAAAGGGGAGGGGAAAATGAAAAAAAAATCACAATTAAAGGGGAAAAGATTAAAATTTATCAAAAAGTGAAATTTACCTTGAAAAATAAAAATAATAAAAAATAAATCATTGTACACAATTCAATTTGCATGAGTGATCACCCTTCGCGGCGCCCACTGACGAATGTTGCCAGGGGAGGATAGATGTTTGCGCGAGTCAAACAGAGCCGTCGCACGCATCAAGGGGATAGAATATCAGAGTGGGGATGGATCGGGGGATAGATGCATTGGCCGAGGCGTCGGGTGGGGGAAGGACGCGAGCCACATCTGGGTCAGGACAAGGGCACACGAGTTTTCTTCTGAAGCTGCTGCACTCACAGGGGAGGGAGGGGGCAGTGGGGGGCGGGGGTTGCGATCAAAACTTGAGACGGTGTCAGTCCAGATGTGACTACAATCCCGCCCCGCCCTGCCCCGCCCTGCCCCGCCCCGCCCCGCCCCACTCCGAACCGCTCTGCCCCGCTCCTCGAGTGTTCTGAGAGGAAACCACTGAGCTCAGCCCGGCTCAGCCAGACGAGTCGGTGGGGGAAGGGGAGGGGGCAGAGACAACAGGGGGAGGGGGACTGTTCGGAAATAAACTTTAACAGGTTTAATATTTTTGATTTTCTTTTTTCGTATTATTAATAAAAAAAATTGATTGAGCATAATACTGATAGTTTATAATTTTTATTAAAGCTATATCACTGAGCTAATCGAGGGGGCCACCACTCTTGTAATCCTGTGTACAGTTGTAAGTGTAATCCCTGTGTAATCCGTGTAATCCTTAACAAAATGTTGAAGAATTATCACTAAATTTCACCTAATTGTTCTTATTTATTGGTTTGAGCCCCGGAAATTCATGTGCAATCCCACAAAATTCATGTGTAATCCCTGTAATCACGTAATCCTGAGTACATCCTAAGCTGAAGTGGTGGCCCCCTCGGAGCTAGTAGCAGAGACCTGTACTAGCGTGTTCCAAATGGGAAGTCTGAGCTCGACTTGCGTATGTGCACTCCAGGCGAGGCTTCCTTGAGAAAAGCAGGTGGCTAAATAATCTATCAAAGCAGCCTCGCTCGGTCTGAATCCGAGATCGTGAAACGTATACACTGCAAACTGCGTACTGCAAACTGGTTAGCGTTTCTCTTCTCGGACGCAAAATATTAGCGCCAAATATTGGCGTTCTTCTGCTGAGAACGCCAGGATTCGGCGTTATTCAGAGAACGACGTTTCCCCTTTTATTTTCTTGTTTAGGAAGGTAATGGCAGTCTTTTGATTACTCTGAAGAGAACGCGAAAGTCGCAGCGTTACGAGGAGCAGCGCAGGCTAAGGGCGTTCCAGAGGCGTTCCATCTACCGCAAAAGCCTTTCCGCAAGTATTTGCGTTAGGTAGGGGCTGAGAGAAGCAGCGACGGCACACTCCACGGGACACTTTTGTCAAAATCACTGCTTTACAGCGGGGCGGGGCGTGGCGGGAAGATGAGGGTTCCTTTATAGTGACGGCCCGGGGTGCGACAGCATGTGACAGAGGTTGAAGAGAGCAGCAAGCAGCAGGACGAATAAGACCCCCTGCAGCAGCGTGCCCGAAAAGGGGGAGGGAGGGAGAGAGGGAGATGGAGAGACAGAGAGAGAGAGAGAGAGAGAGAGAGAGAGACAGACAGACAGACACAGAGAGAGAGAGAGAGAGAGAGAGAGAGAGAGAGAGAGAGAGAGAGAGAGAGAGAGAGAGAGAGAGAGAAGGGGGGAGAGAGGTGGAGAGGGAAGCGGGCTTACCCGGCGCGGCGGAGGCGTGCCGGGGCATTCATACTCGGCGGCGTAGGGCCGCCGGCCGCTGGCCCCTTCATATTTCACAGTCGGCTGGCTCTAGAAAATTCCTAAATATATGTATTTCTGCATTCTAGTTTTGTTTTCATCTTTTTTTCAGCCCTTAGGCTTGTGTGGTGGAGTGGCTGAGTTTCTCGCGCGCCGTCCGGCTCTTTTATAATTAAGAGCGTGAAGGGCCGGCAGGCAAAAGGGCGGGCTGAGCGAGTGACGTTACAGTGTGACACATGTGTCACATAGGCAAGTGTGTGACATCCTGCTAAGAGAGAGCTACGATTGCACTTAGATTTCGTTACCTTATGACTCATGGTCATCAAAATAGTCATTGTGCCCTAAAATAGTTTTCGTTTTTCTGCCACAGAAAATAAAGTTATTCCCCCCCCCCAAAAAAAAATATATATTTATGTATATAAAATAAAATTAGGGCACAAGGATCAATATTATCACTCGAGTCATAAGGTAAAGAAATTGAAGTGCAATAGTAGCTCTCTAATGAACCGCCACTTGCCAAGATAGCCCACGCCGTTCCTGAAATATTGGCGAAAAAGTGTGAAAATGGCCAAAACTATTTTCGTTACGTAACGACGCCCTGCTTACGGCACGCCGGGAGGCCGGCTCAGCTATATTTAGGATCCAGGAGTTCTCCGTGAACAGACTCAACAGCAGAGGAGGAGGGGAGATGAGCTACCCAGGACCAAGCAGCGCTCCGCGTGGAACACCCTCGCCCCGCCCCGCCCCACCCCACTGATAGACACCTGCTGCCGTAACAAGCAAACTATTGGTATACAGGTTGGGCCACCGCCGGGGACCCTTAGACTCGACTGTTTGGCTCGACAAGTCCTTTTCTGCCGCCTTCCCTCAAAATAATTCTAGCGCCTTGAATCAAACGAACGTGCCTTCACGGTACAGCCTCGCCTCGAAATAATAGGGGAACGACAAGAAAATCCGGCGGCAACCCGATTGGATTTGAGAGAGGCGATGATTCTGCAAGAGACATGCTAAGGCGCGGCGCCCCTCCTCGCAGCCTTGTCGCCCTGCTGGGGTGGTATGGGGTGCGGGTCCCGGGCCCCGGCCGGCACCGCCTGCTGATTTGTAGTTAGTTGTTTCTTCTCCTGTTGTCTCTGCCACGGCCAGCCCCTCCGCGCGCGGCTACTGCCTTGGCCCCCTCCCCCACCCCCCACTTCCTCCTCCTCATCCAGCCCTCGCGGGTCCCTCCGCACCCCTAGAGCTCACCCGACGGGACCAACCCTCCCCCCCCCCCCCCCTACCCCCACTCACAGCCACACCAAGAGTTGTGAAGTTGTGAATTTCGCTGTAAATTTTCAAAAATAGTGTGTGTGTGGTTCGTTAAGCTATGGTTTGCAAAAAGAACTCTGGAGGAAATCAAAGTGTGAAACAGTCTCACATCTTTTGGTGCGAGGCCAAAATGTCTCACACCACTTAGCTCAATTTTTGTGGTGATTAATTTTTTTCCCGGTATTCATATTCTTTGTCGAAATAGCTTTAAAATAAGCTACCATGAGATGGGTCTGAGGCTGATACCAGCCGGAAGTACCTACGTACCCCTTCGTTTTGTTCAAGTAGGCAGAGGCCGGAGGGAAAATGATTTCAGACCCATCTCATGGTAGCTTCGTTTGAAAGCTCTTTAAAAAAAAAATCTTAAAGAGGGAAAAAATACTAATGCTTTTATTTCACCTAAAAAATCAAGCGGTACGTGTGATGCATTTAAGCTTCGCACCATTTTTTTAAAAAGTGTGAGACTGACTGTCTCACAATTTGATTTCCAGTGATGTTTTTACTAAAACATAAATTACAAAAAAAAAGTATCGCACATTTACAAATATATTTATAGACGCGTGCAGTTTCGTGGGTGCGACCCCAAGTGCTATACGCCCCACCCCAAACCGCACCCCCGCACCGTATAAGCCCTTCCGAACTATAGGAAAATGACGCTAAATTCACAGCGAGCAACAAAGGCTACAGCGCCATAACGCGCCGCAGCAACACCGTAGCTGCAGCGTCACCGCCCCGCCCCGCCCCGCCCCGCCCCGCCCCCCCACCCCGCCCCGCCCCGCCCCGCCCCGCCCTACCCCACCCGCCACACTCCACCGCACCACGACGCAAATTTGAGGCCATAAAACATTCCACAGAATGACGTGGTGGTGGCGGTGGTGGTCGGGACGTGGGAAAGAAGAAACGGCGTTATATGCGGGGGAGTGGGAGAGAAAAGAAAGCGGGGTAAAAGTAGCACGCGGGGAAAGGGGTAAAAGCAGTAAGGGGAAAGGGGGTGAAAGTAGTAATAAAGAGAAGGGAGTAAAAGGTAGGAGGAGGAGGAGGAGAAGGTAAAAGTAGAGGCGGTTGTGGGGTAAATGTGTAGGCGGGGTAGTGGGGTAAAGAGTGTGGGGCAGAAAGGCGCGCTCGTCACCCCGCTCAGCACTCTTGTGCTCGTCGAGCGGAGAGGCGCGCAGAGCCACTCCGGGGCGACAGAGATTTTCTCCACGCGGCCCGGACCGAATAATCCATGTAGAAGAGACCGAAGTCGTAAGGGGAATAAAGAATAAAAAAATATAAAAAAGTCGACGACGGAGAGGAAGTGTTGTCAGTAAAGGCGTCAAAGTAAGGAGCGCCGCTTCTGACAGCCCGTGGCGCGAGCGAGGAATTCGATGACATTCGATCACCGAGGAAAATGACGAACAACCGTCGAAAGGTCAGCTCACTGAATGCTGAATGACTACACTTTGTGTAGCTGTTTTACAAATTCATCATTTGCTTCTAACGAATAGTTTCATAGTTTTCGTATTTTTATTTCACATTTCTATATTTTAGTTCATTATAAAAAAAAAAGGCAAGGGTGAAAATAAGGGGTCGTCACACGCGTCTGGGTTCAAATGTGTTTTTCTCCTCCCTGAGGGCGTCAAGGTGGACAGATTTATGGGGCACCTTTACCCGGGTAATCAACACATTACCCCCGGCCCCGGCAGCCGACAAGCTAATTGGTCAGCTATTACCACACTGTTCGCGGGACAATCCAAACTGTGTAGCTGCACACACAACACTGCTGTCTGCTCGCGCGCCTCCGGCGAGGCATAACCACAATGTGGCTCGTGTTAGGTCAAGGGTGATGACAAGCATGCAACTAATGCATTATCAATAGCTTCCATAGTGAATTGTAAAAAGTAGGAAACATCAGCAAAGCGACACGCGACACCTCACACAAACTAGCACCGATATTTTACAGCACTGCACGCATTAAAAATGCAGAATACGGAAAAAAAAAAATATCTGGGTGCGGGTTGAGGAACAGATAACAAAGAGATGGTGACCCACTCTGTCGTGAAATATTACAAACCAAAGCCATGAGGTAGAAAGAGCAATAAGCCGTTTGTCTACCACCAGGGACTAGGCAAGAGCCGGTTGTCTGCACCTGCCTGTTTTGGAGGTGTCAAAAAAGGTTTTTATTTTTATTTTATTTTTTTCCCCCTGTACGTCTACCGCCACGCTACTAAGTTATATGAACTGCGCTCGCTCTCGACTTTTTCGCCTGCCGTACGCTAAGCCCTCATTAACTGCACTTGCGCGCCAACATCAAAGGCACATTAGAGGCTAATAATGAAGAAACTGCTCCATGTGGTCGTCGGTGAAATTAAAAAAGCGCAGGTCTCTCTGGATGAATAAAAATGCCAGCAGTCGGGAATCACTATTGTGACCCCGAAAAATAAAAACAGTCTCTTGTAATGAGCGCAAGAGAACTATAACCTGATTTTAATACCAATCTGGATAACCTCCATCTCCAACTGCATTCAAAACGATAAGGAAGTTTTTCTTGCCAACATTTTCACAATCCTTCACTGCTAGAAATTTCCACGGTAATTAGTACGGTTTTTCACCGTTAATTTTTTACCAGGTCCGGACCGTTTTTATTGGGTACGGTCCGTCCGTACTACCTATGACCGTATATTTCACATAGGCCTATACTTCAACTTTTTTCGAAGTTTCAAGAAACTGGAAATACGGAATTGGTCACGGAAAACACAGTATTTTTCAGATACGGTCGTCCCGTCACGAAACAAAACGGGTTCTACCGTAGTATTTGGGGCATGGGGGTACGGAATTTTTAAGAGTGATTTTGAATGCTGAAATTTGTCTATTTTTCCAGCCATTATTCAGTGCCAAAGTTTGTGACAAAACTTTTATCTCACGCAGACTTCAGGCCAAAGGTCCAATCCAAGCCGTTATACACAGACTGTTTCTATATTTTCCTCATCCGCCAACTCCCTTACCCACCTCACACCCTCCTCCTCTCCTCTCCTCTCATCCTCTGAAACCGAGGCGTGGAAGACAAATACCTTCTGCGAGGGTCGGACCGGAGTGGAATGAGACGGACGAGCTAATTGAGATAAGTTGCGTTAAGCGGCCCAAGATTGCAGGAAGCACGACATGCTTGACTTTACGGCGCGTGGGAGCGGGCCGTGGCGGGGCGGGGCGGGGCGGGGCGGGGCGGGGCGGGGCGGGGCGGGGCGGGGCGGGGCGGGGCGGGGTGAGGTGAGGTGAGGGCGGGGGTGGTGGTGTGCGTTCCAGCTTGACTCTACCCGGCCCATATCACCCACAGCACGCACCCTGTTAGTACTGCTGAGGGGGAGCCCGACGTGCAAGGACCATTTTTGACAGGCGCACAGCAAGGGGTAAAAAAATCCATGAAATAATTTTCTTACCGCCGGGTCAGCCCAAAACCCAACCAACCAACCCCCTTTTCCATACATGCCACTGTGAAAAAAAAATTCGTAAATTTGCGCCTTTTTTCGTAATTTGTCATTACGACACAAAGTTGTAAAATAACGGCGGCAAATTCTTACTCGCCAAAGGAAACTAAGTCGACACGTGGTGAAAAAATAATAACGCGTAACAATACAAGTGGAGGTAGTATCATGGACATTTTCCCCAGTCACCTTTACGAATATTTTTCACAGTGACATAAGACCGCACACCACGCGTGGGTCGCAATTTGCATAAAACGGAGGATTAAAACTAATTCTATTCAACTTTGCTGGCAGACCGATTTAACATTGGACATATCTTTCAGAATATTAACATGCATTTCAACGTTGTGATTTCTCATTGAAATCGTGCACGAATCGCTTGGGCACGATCGGCTGCAGCCATAAGGGGCCATCATCATCATCATCATCATCAACAACAACAATATAAAGAAACCCTCTCTTCGGCGCCTGAACAATAGGCAACCCCGACAGAACGGCGCGGGGGCTGAATAAATTAAAATGAGAGAGACATGGGCATGGCGGCCCAAAGGGATGCGTGAGCGCGCGACAGGCAGGGCGCGGGGCGGGGCGGGGCGGGGCGGGGCGGGGCGGGGCGGGGCGGGGCGGGGCGGGGCGGGGCGGGGCGGGGCGGGGCGGGGCGGGGCGGGGCGGGGCGGGGCGGGGCGGGGCGGGGCGCAACGCGAGTCGCTTTGTCCCTCGCGCTCCTCGCCAAACAGATAGACAAACAAATAAACAAACGCAAAGGGACGAAAACAAACAGCATGCGCCTGGCCCAGCCTGGCCAAGGCACGAGGAGGAAGAGGCGCAGGCGGAAGGGGAGGAGGCCCATGCACGCCAGATGGGGTGATTCCAGTGTCGTTCCGTCTCTCTGCGTCCCTCTCGCACTCGTGGGGCTCGGCCATATACGGAGCAAGAGAGAGAGGGAGAGAGAGAGAGAGAGAGAGAGAGAGAGAGAGAGAGAGAGAGAGAGAGAGAGAGAGAGAGAGAGAGAGAGGGAACACGACTATGGACGCGGTTCGGAGTCGCCCCTGCACGGCGCGCGCACTGCTGTCGCTCACTGTGAAAAATGTCTTTGTAGATTTACGTTGTATTTTGTTAACGACGACTTTCCAAAAAATGTTATAAATTTACTACAACCCTATCTTGCTCGTAATTGAATTTCAAGTTGAAAGGGCAGTACTTTTAATTTTACGATTTATAATTGTAATTTTACAACTTCGCTTCGTAGAAAATTGGAAATTTTCCCGCAACACGACGACTATTTTTCACAGTGCTATGGCTCTCGCTGCTGCTCCGCAACACAGCTAGGGAGGAGGGCCTGCTGCCTAGGGTTTTAAGTTCGGTAATTATCCAATCCATGTAAAATTACATGCAATTTTTGGTAAAATAACAGATTTTTACATTTTTTAAAAACTTATATCAGTAAAATTGAATTAATTGGTTTGATTATATCCGAAGTAAAACGCATAGTACTTGTACACACGGAAAAAAACATCGTACTGGTTTTCAAGCAGCCCCCGAAACCTTGTGTATTTGGTTTTTCCAAAACTGCTTGGAAACCAAGACGTTGTTTTCCCCGAGCAAAAAGGAACAATCAATATTGAAATACCGAAATAGGTATTAATAACTGCCACTTATACAGAATTCTACTAACAAAGAGTTCCACTACTAGTAAAACTAAGGCGCAGCCTTACGCCCCGTTTTCAAGCGTACTGAGATTACGCTTGAAATCAAGCGTAATGGGTCTTTCCGCTCCTATTCGTCCTATCTAAATGTATGGGAGAATTTCTTTCGTACGCTTGATTTCAAGCGTAACGTCTTCAAGCGTAACTGTATGCTTCATTCAAGCGTACAGTTACGCCTTAGTTTTACCAGTGACTGTTCTGCGAGATTGTCTTTAGTTTCCCCTCCAGCGCCCCCATAAATATAGATTAATAGAATATTGGTTTTAGGCGTGTTATTAGACAAAAGTAATTTCCTCGTTGCTGGTCTAATTCCAACTGTCACAGATCAAACCTATACCCTTTTAAAGCAAGGGACGGTAGGTAAACAAACTGAAATCATACTTTTTGGCAATTTCTATAGGCACTAAAACTTTTTTGTTTACCAAAATTACAAATTTTACCGTATTTTACCAAATATTTTACCAATCTTACGCAGAGAGAATAAATTACTAACAAGTTTAAAGCCCAACTCCCGCCTCCCCTTGCCCGCACGTCGCTTGGTGGAACCCAAGCCCGGGCGGAATGGACGACGCCAAATCATAAAAGTGCTTTTAAAATCCGCGCGCGGAGGCGGAGGGGCGCGCGCTAGTGAGCCGGTGTAACTCCATCGCAGAGATGTTCCATTCCCCCACTGCTGCGCTCCAAAACTTTCCTCTCTCTCTCTCTCTCTCTCTCTCTCTCTCTCTCTCTCTCTCTCTCTCTCTCTCTCTCTCTCTCTCTCTCTCTCTCTCTCTCTCTCTCTCTCTCTCCCCGGCCGGAGGGGGGGGGGGGGAGGAGGGGAGGTGGACCGACCGCAAACGCTCTTTGAGGAGGTTGGGGGTGGGGGGTGGGGGCGATGCATTTGAGAGTTAAATGAGCCTCATAATTAGGACACCGCGAACCTCGTTCCGTCATCGTTAGAAAAGAAAGAGGCGCGGTGTTGGCGAGCCACAGCTATACGGCCTACTCTCTTGGCACAACGAGCTGCCGACACGTGGGGGGGGGGGGAGCAGGGGGTAAAATGGGCACGGGAACCTCGAGGGGTGCGGCGGTGCTGTTCTTACACATTAGCAAAAGCGACACAGCTGAGAAGAGTCCGACCCCGAATTAAAAAAAAAGAGGGACAATTTTTGTTCCTAATTGAGCACTAATCCGTGCATACGCAACATGTGTACGATTTCGAGCCTAATAACGGAGTAAAACTGCACAATAGTGCACTTTTACTTCTTTATTTAGGAAAGAAATCGTACACATCTTGCGTATGCACGGATTCGTGCTCAATTAGGATCAAAATTGTCCCTGGTATTTTAGTGTGAAAGGCGCGAAAATTACAGGGCGAAGCAGTGCCGTGGTGGTTGTAATTTCACGAAAGCCAAACAAAACTTTCCGAACATCAGTTTAGCAGATTTTATGCCTTTGCGCCCACTACACGAAGCAGTGACTTTGCATGCCGTCAGAAAAGGAGGCGCGAAAGAGGAGGAGATTTTATTTTCATTTTCTCAGGGCTTCAGGAGGATAAGGCCTATGCCAAGGACACCAGGGTGGCACGAGCACGCAGAGCAGCAAGTGTGTCGGCAGCAGATTTGACCTATCGTGCCGCAAGCCGCAGGGCGCCATACATTCCTGGGTTCCTTGCGCGCATGTCTTTCGCTCTGCTCACCCGGCCCCACCCCGCCCCGCCCCGCCCCGCCCCGCCCCGCCCCGCCCCGCCCCGCCCCGCCCCGCCCCGCCCCGCCCCGCCCCGCCCCGCCCCACCCCACCCAGCCCAGTCCCGCCCCAGCGCAGAACCCGGCCCGCGGTCTCCCTCGGGGGGCTCGCCACAGCCCCCGCGCCCCGCCCAAGTGCTGCAGGCGCAGTGTATTGTGTTTTCCCTGGCAGTAATAGCCTTTCTATTCGTCCTCGGCGGCGAGACCCCTGTTGGCCCCTTGGCAATGGAAGGCGCAGCGATCCTGGAGTCCGGGGGGAGGTGGGGGCAGTGGGGGGGGAGCATTCCTAAACCCCCAGGACACGCGAGTGGCGGAGGAAGTGGGGGGGGGGGGGGGAGAGAGAGAGAGAGAGAGAGAGAGAGAGAGAGAGAGAGAGAGAGAGAGAGAGAGAGAGAGAGAAGAGGGGGGCGCGGGGAGAAGAAAATATCATCAGGTGAGTGGCTGTGCGAGAGAGACGGGTGAGTGGGATGATGATAAAAGAGCGACAAAGAAGGGATGATCCCATCCACGGCGGGCTGCTCCCTTGAGGGAGTACGCGGGCGAGAGGTGCAGGACGGGGCGCGGCGGGGAAGGGTGGGGCGTGGCGGGGTGGGGCGAGGTGGGGTGGGGATGGGGCGGGGCGGGGCGGGGCGGGGCGGGGCGGGGCGGGGCCCAGTGGACCGTCCTGTTCTACCGCAGACCAGATCGGCCCCGCTTGGCGCGCGGTCGGCCCGACCCGCGCTCATGGAGCACCTGCCGGAGGACCTTAACGACCTGAACGGCGCCCCGCCCCGCCCTGCCCCACCCCACCGCTCAACCCCAGGGATGGAGAGCCCGCCCCTTAGAGACAATAATCGAGTTTGCGCTGAGCGGATGATATAGGATGCAGGCTCTTTCGCGGGAGGAAAGAGAGGGATAGAGATCAGGGGCGGGGCGGGGCGGGCTTAATGCGTCCTGTGGAGGAGCGGGCACGGGCTGGGCTGGGGGACTCGTAATGAAGGAATGGTAAAGAGAACAGTGGGGGATTTTTTTTTTTTTTTTTTTGGGGGGGGGGGGGTCGCACACACCTATCTCTGTACCTTTCGTTAAGTTTTGTACCCGGAGATGCGGGAGGACAGACAGATAGACACACAGGAACAAGACATATTTGGCTGTGGCAACCATAATATACTGTACTTAGCTTAGGCAGCACTGTAGCGCCTATCCTTTGCATACAAAGAGAACGTGCGGCAGACACATAGTAGCAGAGGAAGTAGATGTATGTTTGTAAACAAACAAAAGGGACTGCCGTTTAAGTAGGCAACCTACGTGTCAGGCCATCCATAGGTTTTAGGAATAGTGGAGGGTGTCAGGAGGGGGACTGCTAAAAATAGAATTGAAACTTTTTTTTTTTTTTTTTTTTTTTTTTTTTTTAATGATTTCAATGCTTATATGACTATCTTTTAGTAATATTTCTATGTTTTAAAAAGGCTGACTTAGTGTTAACCCTCTTAGCATGACTAATATTTGACAAGTTCCGTTTCTCACCTAATTCCATCCACGGTATTGCCCCTCACATATGTTAGAGTTCTATCTCTTTCAGCTAACCACCTTTTCAAAAGCATTATTAATAACTTTAAAGAGCAACCTTTCTCCTATCCAAATACATTGGAATGAAAGATCGAGCAGAATCTTTGGTGCAGAACATAAGACAATTTTATCAGAAATCGTGTCAGTGGGAAGAACAACTTATGTTCCGAGCAAACTGCGACAAAATTTAATTAAATTACATTGAAATTATTTTGTTTTTCTTGTTGGGTTAAAGGGAATACTTAAATCACACTCTTTTGAATAACTTTTTGTAAATTGTGGAACCAAAATAATAAGTTAAATTTTTAAAAACTCATTTTTTTCTTTAACTGCGATTGTCTTGTCACAGGTCTATAAGGAGCACACTTCCACTTATCTAGCCCAACGTCAACACCAGGTGAAGGAAACTGCTTGGCTGATAACTTGTGGCAGCTCATTGAAAAATTAAAACACTGAGCAAGTGAGCAAAGGTAGAAATCAAAATTACTCCAAATATAAGGAAATAATATTACGGTTAGTAACTAGTACTTGTGTGGTCAAGGCGTTAGCCGATATTAACAGTAAGATCATACTCAGCTGATTCTAAAACAGTATCGGAGCTTCATGGTAAACGGTATTACCCGTGCTGCTAGGTTATGTCACTCACCCAGATTCGAGGTCAAGAAGTAAGTTGAAACCGTAGTGGCCGTCATTTCAGCACACATCCGAGTAGTCCATTTCACAAATCCAACACAACCGAACGTATTTTGAGGAGAACTTGAGGCACTACTTGTCCACGTAAAGAGCCACCTGACAAATCACTCGCACCCACACTTCTACACAATGGCGACACTTGAAACTTCACAGCGCGACCTTCTCCACTCTAACACCGACTTCGAACCGCATATTTAATCGAAAAGACTGTTAATTTTTTTTTAATTCCGACATAGAAATCCGCCGCGGTGGGCACCGGGCCCGCCTGACGAGACTGAAGACTGAAGTCCTGCGCCCGCCGCCGCCAGGGGGCGCTGCCTCCGCTCTGCCAGCTGATCCTTGATCCTTCCAGAAGGAGGGAAGTCCAAAGTGACATGCTGCATGTCCGACCCCAAGTGTACTACATCAAAACACTTCTGTAGGCACCCCTTACACGCTCATGAAATATGTTAATTCGAATAAACTAAAACATCCTGTGTACGCGGTGATTTATACCGCCAGCTGGTGTAGGTACATATTTCCTGCACGTGGTGCACAACGTGAATATTATTCTCCACTGTGATTTATACCCCCTAGTACACTTACACTATACAGCCCCCCACCCCACACCTCCGGCGTTGTAGCGAAGATATTAATCCCCACACAGTGATGATTTAGACCCCACGGTAAATGATATCCCGGTCGATTAGGCCTCCCCCCCCCCCTCCCCCGCACTAGAAGGGTAATGACACCCCCTTTCACTACTGATTTCTGTGAAATGTACGGTGCTTCTCGCAAATTGTTCCCTGAAGCAAAATTTTATTGGAGTGAGACGGTGTCACGTGCCGAGTGACAGTCGGGAGGAGACGGTCCCGGGTAGGAGATGAGATGAACCGGAGGGATTCAACGTGCTCCTCTCAGCTCTTCTCCTCGGCTCGGCCTTGTCTTGACTGCCACGCCGCCCCACCCCACCCCACCCCACCCCACCCCACCCCACCCCGCCCCGCCCCGCCCCGCCCCGCCCCGCCCCGCCCCGCCCCGCCTCACCCCACCCCGCCCTACCTTATTTCTTTCTCCCTTCGCAGGAAGGCAAGGGTTCCGTCTCGCCCAGAAGGGCTGCTGGACCAATACCCCTGACGGATCAGATCGGCGGGGATCTGTATCGTCTGTTGTTCAATGCGAGATAAGGAGAGGAGCGCACGAGAGAGAGAGGGAGAGAGAGAGAGAGAGAGAGAGAGAGGCGACCGTGTCCCTCGCTCCCGCTCCTCCTCGAGGATCGGGCAGAGGGTCCCAGTGAAGCGCCTGGCCTGTACCGCCGCGCGCGGGGGGGGGGGCTCTTTGTTTTGGGTCATCTCTCAACGCTGCGACCTGTGCGACACACCGGCCCGCGGGGGATGCAGTGGGGCAGTGCGTTCACAACCCTGCTGCCACCCCCAGCCCCCCCCCCCCTCCCCGGTCCAGCGTGCGGTGTGTTATCGTTCGACAGGTCTATTCCATTACCCTCGCCATTCCCGCGGCCATGGCATACTGGCGGCAAACATGTCTTCCACACCCATACACATACACATACACACACACACTCACACACACACACACCGCACTAACAGGGGAGGACAAGCACGCGACTTTCTCTCGGACGGGCGCACGCGCAAACTCAAATTCAAACGTGCAAAAATAGTAAAAGAAGAAAAGAAGAACACTCACTCACTCACTCACTCACTCACTCACTCACTCACTCACTCACTCACTCACTCACTCACTCACTCACTCAATCACTCACTCACTCACTCACTCACTCACTCACTCACTCACTCACTCACTCACTCACTCACTCACTCACTCACTCACTCACTCACTCACTCACTCATTCACTCAGCTCACTCACTCACTCACCTCCTGAGCGAAGAAGCGCACGACGAGCTGAGGCTCTGTCCGTCCTGTGGTTCCCGTGGTGTCCATGTCGGCCCCGTTGACGATCCTATCGGCGATCCTGTCAGCGATTCTGTTGACGATCCTGTGGACGGTCCTGTCGGCAGTCCTGTGGATAGTCCTGTTGTCGGCGTCGGCGATCCTACTGGCGGTCCTGTTGACGATCCTGTGGAGGATCCTGTGGACGGTCCTGTGGACGGTCCTGTTGGTGGTGCTGCTCGCCGTGCTCCTGCTGTCCCTGCCGGCGGCCAGCTGCAGGGTGATTCCGCACAGCGGTGTCGTCACACTGTCCTCGTCGCACTCATAGGGCTCGGACGTAAGGAGCAAGAGAGAGGGATCAGAACTGCTGCAGGTGGTGTGTTTCCGGGGCCGCCCCGGGGCGCGCTGCTCCGGGCGCGCTGCTCCGGGCGCGGGGCGCCGGACGTCGCTGGGGGCGCTGCCAGAGGGAAGTCCCCGCCGGCCCGGCCTGGCTCGCGTGCTCGGCTCGCCGCTCCGGTCCGCTCCGGTCCGCTCCGGTCCGCTCCGGCACTCGGCTCCGGTCGGTGTTGCGCGCGCTGCCAACTCCGGTCCCGGACTGAGCGGCGCGGCGGCCAGCGGCGGCAGGCGGCAGCAGGCAACCGGAGGAGCAGGAGCAGGAGCAGGGCCGGAGCCGCTGGAGCCGGAGCCGCCGGAGCCGGACCAGCAGCAACAGACAGGGCCAGGAGGCACGCTGGCTGCGGCGGGGGCGGCGGGGGCGGCGGGGGCGGCGGGGGCGGCGGGGGGTGGCGGGGGCGGCGGGGGCGGTGGGGGGCGGTGGGGGCGGTGGGGGCGGGGG
Organism: Frankliniella fusca; assembly: GCA_029379305.1. Classification (NCBI taxonomy): domain Eukaryota; kingdom Metazoa; phylum Arthropoda; class Insecta; order Thysanoptera; family Thripidae; genus Frankliniella; species Frankliniella fusca. The sequence continues at coordinate 1,506,450 of JAHWGI010000723.1, read as the reverse complement.
GGGCGGCGGGGGCGGCGGGGGCGGCGGGGGCGGCGGGGGCGGCGGGGGCGGCGGGGACAACAACGCGATGCCCCATGCCGCAGGGGCAGGGCTGCGAGATGCGCCAGCAGAGCTCGGAAGTAAAATGTATAAGGAAAAGTTTTGGTCGAATGGAGGAGCGGTGTTATCAACAGTGGCGAGGGCGAGGGCGACGGCGAAGCGTGGCTGCGGGAGGTAGAGGTAGGGATGGAAGCAGATGGAAGGAGAGGAGGTACGTGAGGGAGCCTGAGGCGAGGCGGAGCGGAGGCGACCACGGCCGCGACGAGGGGCCAGGGCCGCTAGGGCCAGGCTGCAGGCGACAAGGTGGGCGTTTGCCACGCCGCGTGGGGTAGCGCCGGCGCCCGCGGCGGCGTGGCGAGGGTCCGACCGCCAGCGGCACTACCCCGCGCGAATAGATGAGGGGTATCTCCCTTTCACTCGGTGGCCGGTGAAATGGGTAGTAGTAGTCTGGCTGTCTCAGTGCTCCGTGTCGCCAGAAAAGTAGGCAAAAACCTCACAGCACTCATAGCTGTCACCTGCCTTTACCTGTACTGTGACGACTGGACTGAACTATGGGTAATCCTCAATAGACCCTTTCAAAATGTGAACCTGTTGTTGCGAAACCTTTCCACCCCTCTCCTGTTCTGATCAAGCGGCTCGATGAAAAGTATCATGCAACAGGACATTCTTGGAATGTTCAGGTTGCTTGGGTGCCACAACAGAGAATGCTTTAAAAAGGTCTGTGCACCAATCTACGAAGAGACAATATTGAGAGTGAAAGAGAGGCAATTCAGGCATTTCTCTAAACCATGATTTATTTTTAACAAGGAGAAAATCAAGAAAAGTTTTAAAATTTTTGTAATTTCTTTTTGATATGAATTAATAATAAATAAATGAGCTTACTACTTACATATTCACAGATCTTTCAGTTTACTTTAATAACAAATTAAATATCTTAAGTAATATTAACAAACGAATGGAATTTTTCCAAAATAAAATAATGAATCAGAAATAAAACTACATAACAAAAATATAATCACGTAAGTTCTTATTTATGTGCAAACATAGGCGTAGCTATATACACAGATGTCAATAATGATGAAGAATTAGTGCCTTATTTGAGGTTGTTCAGTGTTATCAAAATGATCTCTGAAAACAGAAATCATTATCACAAAGAATCTTATCATTGTTCTATGTACATTCAGTATCAGTCAAAGATATTTTAATAAACATAAGAGTAATAGCCCACTCATATTGAACAAGTAGCCCAACAAATCTCACCAATTCATTGTACAAATTATAAAATGCTAATAACAGAGCAAATATAAGAACAACAATGTACTACAGGAGGTTTGAAGTGTGACTAGGTTACTCTCAGATAACACACCTGAGAAAGAGTTGAAAATGAGAGCTCTTTGGGATGTGTCAGACAAAATAGACTATTTGAGATGTACTACAATCTAGGATTTTAAAATAATACAGTTTTATGACTTAAGCATTATATTTTTAGTCAAATCTAATTGTATAAATTTATATTTTATGAGCATTTACACCTACAGGGACACATAATTACAGGAAAAGATGCATCGTATTAAAAAGAATTGATACTAATTGAAGTCTGCGAAGTCTAACAAAGATCTAGACCCATGGTTCCAAACCTTTCCCCCCTCCCTAAAGCAACAGTCACACCATTTTTTTCTGGGATAACTTAAGTTTAAAATGAAGGTACATACGTAGTGGTAACATTACAAAACAAACACAGTGACGAAATCATTCCACTTTTACCATTCCTACAGGTCTGCAATAAATTAACTAGTGTAGAATTCTTGGCACAAAGTTAAAAGTTGGGAAACTTCAATTTAAAAATTAACATTAAGTTTTCATACTGAAAAGGAAAGTGTGGGAAAATAAAATGACCCCTGAACAAGTCTTATTTCACTTTTTTTTAGGTGACTTTAAAAATACGGCGGGTTTTACTTCACAGGCGGAGTTTTGTTGCCCCATGCTGTGGCCAGACCAAAAGTAATGTAAGAGATACTGACTGTATAATCCACTTAGGCATTCTTTTATCTTCCATTGTTACATCAGACTGATATTGGAACTTAAGAGGAATTTAACATTTAAAAATATACATACCACAGAGAGGTCAAATGTTAGGATCCTAACAGTAATTTCTTGGATGATTTTGTTCTAGAGGGTGCTACTGGAACTGATTCTTTAATGACCTTCTTGTTTCGAAGAATGAAGTTGAGGTTGAACTGGGTATTCACTGCATAGTAGACATTAGCATTTGGAGGAAGAAGCATCTCTGTTTGAGGAAAGAACAAATTAAAACACTTTTTCAACGTATAAGCCCCTCCTAACAACAAAACAAAAACACTATTAGATCACATCTCACCTTTGTCTGGTAAAATTTGAGAAAGTGTGTAGTGATCTGGGTTCCCTTCGATTCCCAACTTGAGCATGGCGTTCCTGATGACTTGCGGCGTTCTCTCGTTATTGCTGAGCATTATACTTTTGTACATAATAACTCCTGCAAACAACACAGGGATATCAAGTCACACAAAGACCAAACAACTAAAGAAACATGGACCAGCAGAATTCTACAATCAATCACCATCATTTTTTTTTAAATGAACAACAAATTAAAAAGACAATCTCAAAATCTGAATCTGAAAAATGGATTTAACGCGCACGCCTACTAATTCGGAAGGTGGCTGCGACCGAGGGGGGGGATCACTATTCATACAAAAGGTGTGCAATGATGTTTTGACTTTAGATTTTATTGACTTTGCATTTTTTTAAAACTTTGAACTTTGTTGACTTTGGACTTTTTGGACTTTGTATTTATGAAAATTTATTTTATTACATTAAATTTGTTTTGGCTTCAGATTTTTTTAGCTTTGGATTCTTTTTCTTTGTTTTCATATTCCTTTTAAATCTTAATGGTATATTGAAAATTCCTGCCCCTTTTTTGATAAATATTGTTATTTTTTCCCCTCATGATTCTTTTCGGGCGGTAAACTGATTTTTCAAAGTGATCCCCCCCCCCTCCCCCCGGTCCTCCCTAGGCATCGTTAGGGCGACACGCGACATGACATACCTTCCGTCTCCGGGCCGTCGGGCTCCACGGTGACCCGGATGATGTAGAAGTCGAGCGGCGTGTCGAGCGGGGCCGAGAGGTTGAGCTGCGCGTTGAGGTGCGGCGGGTGCGGGTGGTGGGGCGGGTGGCCCGCGTGCGGCGTGTGGTGGGCGGCGGGGTGGGGGTGGCCGTGCCCACCGTGCCGGCCCGGCGCGCTGTGCGTGCTGCTGCCCACCGACACGTCCAGCGACGGCAGCGACGAGTTGCTCGACGAGGAGGACATCTGCGAGGGCGAGGCCTGCGCGACAGGGTGAGTGAGTGAGAGTCGACCAGGTTCAATAGTTCCAGACGCTACGCTGCAGCGACCCAGCGCGCCTGGAGGGTAGGCCAGCCCGTTTACACGGCTGGTCGGCGGGCGTGCCTATCCTGCGGCCGTCGGGCGCCTCGCTCCAGCCGCCGCCGCTCCACCTCCGTCCTTGTCGCACTCACTCACGGGGCCCAGCCGTCACCAAAATAGAGCACACCGCCATAGGTGCGACAAGGACGGAAGCACGAGAGCGATCCTCGAAATCAGTCGGCTGCTCCTGACCCTGCCCTTGCCCCAGCTCTTACCTTTCTGTCCAGCGAGTTGTGAGGAGAGGGGGAGGGCGGCGTGCTGTCGAGGTCGCAGTAGAACTGGCTGCTAGAGCTGCTCGACGTGCTGGCGATCGAGTCGTTCTTGCGGTGTCCGAGACTGTTTGTAAAAAAAGAAATGTAACAAAGCAAAAACAAAATTAGAAAAAATGTTTAAAACAGAAAATGTGAAAATTCGAAGCAGTGCGCTCGCGCTTACCCCGGTTTCCTCCGGTGCCTGGGGGCGGCGCCGCCTCCGCCCCCGCCCCCACCGCCGGGGCCGTTGCTCGCGGGGGCTGGGGCGGGGGCGGGCTCGATCTGGCACGAGAGTGCGTAGGCCTCGCGGTCGTCGAGCACCAGCACCGAGTCGAACCACGCGTCGAACAGCGGGTCGTGCGGGATGTTGTACGCGTTGGCCGCGCCCTGCAGCAGCTTGATCTGCGCCAGCACCTCGAACTCCTTGCGCCGCTTGTCGAAGTTGATCATGCCCTCGCCCACCAGGTCCGGGATGGCCGTGTCTATCATGGTGAGGTCGGTGAGGAACGTGCCCAGGTACGGGATGGTGCCGTGGCTGATGTTCTGCACGAGGGACACGATGGTTATGAAAACGTTGAGCAAACATACCCGAGAATAGTTGGATCCGAGGGTGTATGTAAGGGGAAGGGATCACTTCGAAAAGTCATTGAACGGCCACAAAAAAATCATTTTAAAAATCAAAAGGAATGAAAAAAATTTCAAAAGAAAAGCAAGCAGAAAGTTGCCGAAAAATCGAGAACAAATGATCAAAAAACTCTAAAGAAATGAAAAAAAAAAAGTCAGAAATAATGAGAAAAATTAAAACATCACCATAAAAGTGACAGAAATTTTCATTTTCTCTAGAAAAATCAAAAGATAAATCAAAACAAACAAACAAAAAAGTCAACAGTAAAAAAAAAAATATCAAAGAACACATTTTGTATGAGTGATCCCCTCCTCCGTTCGACCAGGTTTGGTCATCCAGAAAATTGAAATAGTCTGACAGCCATAATTATTGTACATTGAAAAATAGTAATTTTGAAAATCAATCGTGCTCAACTGTTCTACAACGGTCGTATTCCGTGAGGCTGCTTTGCTTACCCCGCTGTGGGTCTGCTGCCGCTGGAAGACCTTCTGGAGCTGCTTGTCGTGCTCGCCGACCGTGTCCGCGAACTTGGCAGTGCCCTCGCGCATGAGCAGCTCGCGCTGAGCCCACTGGTTGTTCTCCTCGCTGAAGATGCGCGCCAGCTCCTCGTACACCGCCACCTGGACACGGCGATGTAGAAGTAGAAGTAGTACGCTTTTACACAATACTTCTCTTTCGGTGAAAGATTTACGCACTTTCTCCTTGTTGATGGTCTGCCACGTCCGCTGCAGCCGGTACACTGGGTTGGACTGGAGACCAGATATGATGGCTTTGAGCGATGAAAAGTTTTTCAGAAATCGGAGCTCCTATTTTAGAAAAAAAAAGCAGACACAAGCAAAATCAATGAGAGACGCCGGTGACTGAAAAAAGAAGAGGAAGAACAAAAAAGAAAGTGACACGTTAGAAACGGGAGACAACTGAGTGATGGGAGATTCGAAAACCGTTTGAGCCTCGACTGGCCGGGACATAGCTGACATTGTGATACAATTTGACAGAAGTTCAAATTGAGATGCGAGGAGATGTCGACACACCGAAAAATGTAAAAGCCATAGCTCATCGGAAAATTTGTTGTTTTTTTTTAAAGCAAAAATATAGAAGTTGAAAAAATATGCAATTCTTTATTTAAAAAAAAAAAACTGACCTGCGCAATGTCGATCCAGGTGGCGATGACCTTGCCCCGCTCGCCGGGCTTGAGCTCGGCCTCGGTGAGCACGGTGCTGATGACCCGGAAGGACACGGCGTTGAACTGGTTGACGGTGGCCAGCACCGTGGCCGCCTCCTGGCTGCGGCTCTTGTCGCGCCGCGACCACACGGCGCCCAGGCACTGGTGGGGCACCAGGGCGCGGAACAGCTCCATGTCCATGCGGGTCAGCTGCTCGGCGAAGTGCGCCTCGGGCACGTCCGGGAAGCGGTAGGGCGGCCGGCCGTTGGCGGCGTGCAGCCGGCTCAGGCACAGCGCGTCGCTCGCGTACAGCCCGGACGGATCTGCCGACAAGAACAATAATATTTCAGGGATTAAAAAAGAATGCGTCTTGTGCCCCCCCCCCTACCCCCTATTTTTATTTCCCCCTCCACCCCAGTTTGTCTGTGTGTCCGTGACGCACCACTCCGGGCAGGAGGGTCGTTAGAGAGCTCGCGACCTCCCGGCGATGGTCTTGCGAACGAGCTACTTCTCGCCACTGTTCGAGTTCGAGATCCCACATGGATTCTGAGTCAACCCGCCCGGGAGCAGCCCGTTCGAGACTATCGTGGTGGGGACCTCCCTAATAACCCTCCAGGAGGACGCTCAGGAGACCAAGGAGCTCAACCCAACCCCTGTTAGGGCAGTGGTCAAGGGGAGGAGGACACCAAACTTGCTCCAATCATTTTAAAAATCACAATTCTCATATTTTGCTCAACCAGTACGTCTTCAAATCTTGGAAACAAGTTTTCCTCAATTACTCCTCCCTAAACACAATGTTCCAGCCCCAAGATCTTCACAGAGAAATTTTATGCACTATTTTGTACAGCTGACGTAAAATTTCCAACACAGTTATGCACGAATTTTAATACAATTAAGCAAAATCTGCGCATACAAGTACTTAAGAACTTTGTACATAAGCAGTTTTAAGCATGAGCACAAAATTACATAGCTATGTATAAAATAAATAAATTTAAAAAAAGAAACTTGGTTTAAAAAAAGATTTTAAAAAAATTAGTGTGTTGAAGAGGTCTGGAAAGCGTCGCATGGATGACTCACCGAGTAGCTGCTCGTCGCGCCGGAACCTCTCGAGGCGGAAGCGCACCTTGCAGTGCAGCTCCGAGTCGGGCAGCTGCTGCTGGCAGAAGTGCAGCAGCTGCTGCAGCACGGGGTGGTGCGGGGGGCCGCGGAAGTCCTCCGGGTACGAGTCAAGCCAGACGTGCAGGGCCAGCACCAGCGTCCTGCCGCACCAGACGACACGTCATGTGTCAAAATAATACTCGCAGCTATACAACTCCAAGTAGGAACTTTACGACGACATTTTTCACTGATTTTTTTTCCCTTAAACCCCACCACCATATTTTTCAGCTTAATTCTCCTATTTCACCCTACGACCCCCCCCCCCACCCCCTCCCGACCCTACCGCTGCGACTTCTTTGCATTGCCGACGTCGTATATTTAAATCAATCACTCAGAGCAGATGAGAGTGATGATAAAAACACGCGCTGAGTCCCCGCCTGAATAAAGAGATCCGAAAAAACTTTTCCTGGCCAGCGCAGAATTGTCCATAAGGCCGGCGTGGTGTCGGGCTGAACACCCTGGAAACCCAAGTGTGTGAGTGGCACACACTTCTAGGTGTGCGAATGCCCATTCGTGCACTTGGATGCCAAAGTCTGCGAATTTCCAAAGAAAATTGACACCTTTACTCCCTTAAGTGTGCGAATGAGCAGTCGCACACATCCAAGTGTGCGACGCATTCGCACACTTGCTTTTCCAGCAGTGCAGGTACGCAGTTTGGTATCTGCCGCCCAGCAGGACTTACTTCCGGTGCTGCTCCAGGATGGCGTCGTCAGCCTCCCCACCGTCACTCGATCCCGACAGCAGCTCATACCTGGTAAGTAAAAAGAGAGGTACAATAGAATTCCATCACAAGGGACATGAGCTCCTTGACCGCGAGTTTTTGGTGGTTTTAACATCTAACCTAACCTACCTCTCGAGCAGCAGGTCGAGCACGGTCTGGGTGGAGGCGAAGGTGCGGTACGTCGCCAGAAACACGTTGATGTAGGTCGATTCGAGCTCGCCATCGTCCGTGGCCAGGCTCTCCACCAGCTTCTCGAGCGTGGCCGCCTTCACGAAGCGCACCCGGACAGTCTCCCACTCCAGGTGCGAGATGCCGTCGTCCGAGTCCTGCGGGCAGAGCAGCGTGAGTGAGTGAGTGAGTGAGTGAGTGAGTGAGTGAGTGAGTGAGTGAGTGAGTGAGTGAGTGAGTGAGTGAGTGAGTACGTGAGTGAGTGAGTGAGTGAGTGAGCGAGTGAGTGAGTGAGTGAGTGAGTGAGTGAGTGAGTGAGTGAGTGAGTGAGTGATAAGTGAGTGAGTGAGTGAGTGAGTGGGTGGGTGAGTGAGTGAGTGAGTGAGTGAGTGAGTGAGTGAGTGAGTGAGTGAGTGAGTGAGTGAGTGAGTGAGTGAGTGAGTGAGTGAGCGAGCGAGTGAGTGAGTGAGTGAGTGAGTGAGTGAAGGAGTGAAGGAGTGAGTGCGAGGGGGAAACAACTCGGAACTTTAGTGTTCGGACATGGGGGCGGCCCGTTAACTCTGAGGGAAAACTACCTCTAATCATATTTGGAGATAGATTCTGTTTTGTGCGCAATAATTTACCTCCCACTCCATCATTGCCAAACTACCTCCAAGGAAATCACCTCAAAAGTTTGAGGTACATCACTACCTTGCAGTATGTAGTAGTTGTGCGTAAAATTTTAGAGGTATTCTGCGTAGAGGTACCGGTTTTATCTCAGCGATCGAGTCGAGGAGGCTTCTACTCTGGCAATCCGGTGTCCCTCTAACCGGCAATCTATAGTGGCACTGATGACAATCTTCAAAAATCCGTGGACAATGCCATGTGCTTATTGCCTACGAACAGGATGAAAGTTCGACGTTTTGCCTATTTTAAGGCGTTTTGTGAGGAACAATCCGTAATATTCGGCTAGCCATCTGGCAATCCTGGCAAACCGGCGTTCCTTCAGAGGAGGAGTCGAGGCCCCCTCGGATCGAGCGGACAAGAGGTATCACTCTAATTTGATATGCAGCGTTCCGCTGGACCTGACAGGTCGGCGCGGCGTAGAAGACCCATAAGGGCCCAGGCCATGGCGTCAAGGGTAAGGGAGGGGTAATTGCGAAGTGAAATCCGGTTACCTTCCTGATGGCCCTGCTGGTGGTGCCAACGCGAACGCGATGGCCCGGGGCCGAACAAGCGAAGCAGCCTACAATGTCGGATCCACTATTTCCCACCTCCACCGTCTCTCAGATTAATTTGAGAGAAAGGAGAGAAATGTACACGAGCTTGGCGGCGTTTGTTCACCCAAGCTTCTACGCGAGGGGGCCACCACTCCAGTTTTGGACGTCCACAAAGATTACAAGGATTCCAAAGACGTTTTTAAGTGATATACACTTAAATTATTTGAAATTTCTGGAGATGAAACCCCCCGATTTTAATAAAGATGAAGTATGATATTTACTCACCGAAGCTATGGTCCTGGTGGGCCGGTGGTAGCGGACCTTCTTGAGGTACACCGTGTAGATGGCACCGTCGGCGCGCTCCTCTCCCCACAGTCTCCACGTGGGCTGCAGGCACAAGAGAGGCAAGAGTGAGAGAGAGGGGCGGGGGGCTGAGAGTGAGAGGGAGCGAGAGACGGAGAAAAAGAGGGGCGGGGGAGAGCAGACGGGGTGGCGAATAAGTTTTGCCCGGATCATTCGTGAAGGAAAGGAATTTTGTTTTGTGGCACGAGTCTGTCTATCATCAGGCGCACGGTATAGGCAATGTCTGATTTTTTTGAGGAAAAAGGGAAAACTTTGAGGAACTTCCATAATTTCACTCTCAGCCCACTAATGACTTTTTCTTTCGTAGACGACTAAAACTTTTAAACTTTCGGAAAATATTTAGTAATTTCTAAGTATTAATTACAAATTCGTAAGTGTTTTACGAACTTTTTTTCTAAGTAATTAAATAGGTAATATTCTAAATAAATAAATAAGAAATTGTGCTTATTACTTAGTAATTTCCTAAGTATATTACTGCTGCACAAAATTTTTAGTGGTTACTTACAAAATGTACGTAAGTGGGCTGAGAGTGTTGAGGGAAACCCCTCAGATTTTGAGGAAGGCTCCTCAAAAAATAAGGGAAATCTCCAGAAATTCCTCAAAATCAAAGGAGCTTTCCTCAAAGTATCCAAGGTCCTCAAAGTTTCCCCTTTATCCTCAAAAAATCAGACATCGCTTTTACCGTGCGACTGATTCTGCGACTGTGTCCTTATCGCACTTATGAGGCCCTGCCCTGCCCGACTTTATGGCTCCGCCATGTGCGCCATGGGTACGACAAGGACGAACAAGGCACGAGAGCCGCGAGCGATCGTACGAATCAGTCGTCGTGTCTGCTTAGTCTGTCGGTCCCGTCTGTCTGCTATGCCCACCGCTCTGAGAATAAGTACTCAAAGTAGCCGTCCTTCCCTCCCGCTGGGGTGGAGGAGGCTATTTCCAGGACCACGGCGCGGGGGTCAACCTAACCATCCGTCTGCGTAGTCATCCCGCCCCGCCCCGCCCCGCCCGCCCCAACTCCACGCGGCCCGCTGCTACGCTACGCGCCGCAGGCTCTCAACCCAATATCGATTGACACAACGTAAGAGATGAGGCGGTCAAGTCTAAATCTGGAATGTGGCCGGGGGGGGGGGGCGGGGGGCGGGGTACCGAGCCCCCCAGCGCACCCCTCTGAGAGAGAGAGAGGGGATTCCCCTGGGAGGGCGCGGGCGTGGGCGCGGGTCGGGTCGGGTCAGGTCAGGTTGGGTGTTGAACCTGTCCCCCTGCACGTGGTTGCTGCGCTGGGGTTCAATGTCGAAGACAAGGGTCGAAGATTCTCTTTCAAACGAGTATATGGTTGATAGGGTTGCGGCTTAAATTGAAACGGGTACGCAAAAGAATACGAATTCCCAAAATTTCATTTAAGGACTCGTAGCAGTTTCAATTTAAGGCGCAACCCTAAACTCTTAAAGTCGATGGACTTTTCTGTAGACTTTTTTGTCCACAGTTTTAGTGATAAGTCCATTGTTACCAATAACATGGTCTACAATTTTGTGAACAGCTACAGACAAATTTGTTTATAGCTGTCAACAAAATTATCCTATGGACTTTTTTGCGGACAGATTAGACGCAATTTTGCAGACAGGCTGTCCATATTTCTGTGCGTTACCAAACCTATGGACAAATTTTAATTGTGTCCAACTGTACACAATTTGTCTAATATTATGGACAAGTTGTCGATAATTGTCAACAAATTTGTCACCAGCTTGGAAAGGCTCAAAAATGTTTCCAATTCGTCAACAAAAAAGTCCATAGCCATTTAGTGTGTATCAACCATCAACTCGTTTGAAAGAGAATTTCAAGACGAAGATGATGGTGTCCTCGGGAAAAATATTTTCCATCTTGGTCAGAAAAGTGCACTTGCATCTGCAGAACTTTTTAGTTCTACACTTATAACTGTCAAACAGTTCGTCACTTGGACTTGCAGAGCGACGAGCCTGAATGGGCAGTGGCAGTCGTACATTTACAACATTTCTCGTAAATCAAAATTACAAGAAATGTTGTAAATTTGCGGGGATATTTCTCACAGTGTTCCAAGTGCAAACGGGCGAGGTCGACACTGGCAATAGTGTTTGACTCCTGTACGTGTTTGACGGGAAGTTGCACACGTTCAAGAATTGAGCAGTTGCACACTTGGTTTAACAGTGGAGTGGAGAGTGATACACTACGAATAAACGGCAGGCCCCGGAGGCCTCTCACTCCGGGAGGGACTTCCCTGCTCTGGAAATCCAAGTGTACGAATGTCGCACACTTGTAGGTGTGCGAGGATTCATTCGTACACTTGGCCACTCAAACGTGTGAATATCCTAGAAAAATTCACACGTTTAAGTGGCCAAGTGCACGAATGAATCCTCGCACACCTACAAGTGTGCGACATTCACACTCTTGGGTTTCAAGTGTGACGGGCACGCGTCCCGCACCTGAAGCCTCCCCACAGCCCGCCCGCCTGTCTGCCTCCCCCTGCACACTGTGAAAAATATGTACGGAAATGTCCGGCTAATTTTTTTCCGGACACTGCCGTACTTGACGAAAACGGAAACGTCCGTTCAGATGTCCGTAGTATATGGTTCTTTCTGCAGTACCGTAGGAAGAAAAAGTAGATCACGGCTTGGAAGGATTCGTCCGTACCCATCATGGTACGGAATGTTTCCGTCATCGGTTCCGTACTAGTATTCTCATTTTTTACAGTGCACGTTTGTAGATTTAAATTTAGCAGCTCAACCAATTAATCACGTTATCCAGATGAAAAGCGAGACTATATGAAGCTCAACACGACGTCCCCTTCAACCAGCTCAGTCAGAAACAAATGCGTACATTGTACACTTTCAATGAAGTATTTGCCAATATAATAAGTGTATATTTGCTCACTTGTATGCATCTTCACTTCAATGACTGTTATACATGACAATGCATCCATCTTTTTAAGGGTAAACAAGGCATCTAAGGAGATAGCAGTTTGTGTATTCTTTCCGCAGTGTTCATGGGTATGTCCACGTCCACATTTACAGACGTACACATGGGCATATGCGCTACGAAGGCCCACAATAAAAGTTTGAGCTCACTGCGCGGTGTGTTCCTCATCTCGAATTTGGACCATCTGTGGCTGTTTTTATAGGTAATAAGAAGTACTTCATAAATAAATAAATAATAAAACAACAACAACAACAACAACAACAACAACAACAACAACAACAACAACAGTTGGTGGACAAATCTTGAGTGACGGAGCCCGCCGCGCGACGAACTTAAACTTACATTTTTTAGCCACCCTAATTTACGCATTTATAAATGCATACATGGTTTGTGTACGTTAGGGTATATCGAAGAAACAACTCTGAATTTTGATGCACAAACTTTGTGAGTTTGTGTAAATTTTTATCGATTTGTTTGCAAATTTCCCTAGAATTTCTCAAAAATTGCAGTGAATTTTCCTGAATTTTTCCTAAATTTTCTGCATTTTTCAAATTTTTTTGTTTTCTTTTTCTCCTGAATTTTTTGTTTACAGTATGCAATGTACGCATTTATGTTGACAGAGCAAGTGACGTTGACAGTACATACGTCCCAGCATTTCCACGGCAGCAGTTGGCGCGAGATACCCACCTGCGAACAGAAGAGAAAAAGAAAAGCGTTAGCTGTAGTCGGTCAGGTGGAGACGGACGACAACGAAAGTCGGTTCCTGCTCCTTTGAAAATAAATAGTACCAACAATCAAATAGACAGAGCAGAGCGACAACACTTTAACAACAGAAATTTTACAAAAGCAAAGTAATAAAGAAGCAGTAATTGGTACCCCTAACGGGAACCTTCATATGGTTACATTCCGTACATGGCATCAGTCATTGCGAATCTCTCTCTCTCTCTCTCTCTCTCTCTCTCTCTCTCTCTCTCTCTCTCTCTCTCTCTCTCTCTCTCTCCCGAACGAAAGTCGGTTCCTGCTCCTTTGAAAATAAATAGTACCAACAATCAAATAGACAGAGCAGAGCGACAACACTTTAACAACAGAAATTTTACAAAAGCAAAGTAATAAAGAAGCAGTAATTGGTACCCCTAACGGGAACCTTCAAAAAAAAACATAAAAAAATAAAATAAAAATGGTTACATTCCGTACATGGCATCAGTCATTGCGAATCTCTCTCTCTCTCTCTCTCTCTCTCTCTCTCTCTCTCTCTCTCTCTCTCTCTCTCTCTCTCTCTCTCTCTCTCTCTCTCCCTTACTCTGTCACACACAGATATATCTGACAGTTGTCACAGAAACGCTTTGCGCCGAGGAGTAGGTGGGCGTGCAGCAGGCAGGTTCCACATGCAGGTGGTGTTGGTCGTGGAGGTCCAGGCGGGTCCAGGTGGGTCCGGGCTGCTGCAGGGCCGGGCCGGGCCGGGCCGGGCCGGGGTCCTCTTACCTTCACATACCAGGTGGCGGCGGGCTTCTGCCCCTGCTGGCTCTTGCGCCTCAGCCCGAGCGGGCCCGTGCAGGCGCACTGCAGCAGGAGGCTCTTGAGCCCCAGGCCCTTGGCGGCCACCTGCGGGGTGAGCGGCGACGGCGTCCAGTCCGAGGCGCCGCCTGGCGTCACCGCGGCCGGGACGTTGAGCGTCTGGCGGACGCCGGCGGCGGGCTCCTCGGGGGCCGGAGCCGGCGGCGGCGGCGCTGCCTGGGGCGTCGCGAGCGGCGTCGGCGTCCCGAGCGAGCCGTGCGGCGTCTTGACGCTGTCCATGGAGCGCTGCATCACCTCGATCAGCTCGTTGCGGAGGCTGACGAACCGCTGGTCGACCTCGTCCATCTCGCCGTCGTCGCCGTCGTCCACGTCGCCGTCCCCGGGGCTGGAGCCGACCGTCCCCGGCGGCGAGATCGGGATGATGCCGAGGTCCGAGGGGCGGCGCATGGCCAGGCGCACCGTCCTCGCCACGTCGCGCTCGTCGACGACGGCGTCCTCGAGCGGCGTCGTCGGCGTGGTCGCCGTGCCCGGCGGCGCGCTCGACGGGCGGCGGGGGCGGCGCCGCGGCGACGGCAGCACGTAGCTGATGTCGTCCGAGCAGGGCGCCAGGTACGACATGCGGCTGGGCGGCCGCTCCGCCTCCGGCGTCGTGTCCCGGTCCATGCAGACGTCCTCGCTGGGGGTCACGGACACGACGGGCACGGGGGAGACGGGCGGGCGCAGCGGCCGGCTCGTCCCCGGCGGCACGTGCAGCGGCGAGCAGGGCGACGTGCTGCCCCCGCCACCGGGACTCCCCGGACACACGGCGCGCCGGACGTCGAAGCGCAGGAAGCCGAACTCGTCCACGTCGAAGCCGCGATCGTCGACGGGCCAAGTCTGCCGGCAGCCTGGGCAGCAGCCGGGCCCGCCGCCGCCCAAGTCATCCACCAGCACCATGGGGGTCTTGGCGCGCAGCAGCTCCTGCACGGCGCGCACGCCGCCGTTGAACGCCGCGATGGAGCGGCGGACGTGTCCGGGCGACGGCAGCACGCCGTCGTCGGGCGCCTCCGGGGCGAGGTGCGGCGGCTCGGCGGGCGGCGGCGGCGCGTCGCGGAACTCGACGGGAGGCGTGATGGCGCACAAGCTGAGCGGGGTGCCGGCCTGGGGTGTGAGAGAGACGGCTGGTTCCCCTGCGCGCGCCCCGGGCCCTGGCGCGGCTGCGACTGACGGCGGGGAGGCGGTGGCCGCCACGGCGACGTCGTTCGGCTCCGGCATGTCGGCCGCCTCCTCCTGGAGGTGCAGAACACCGCGCGCGCCGGCGCGTTAGGCAGAGGCAGCGGCGCCGACAAACTCGTTTATCCCCCGAGACTAAACGCAATCTGCGCATCCCCAAACTGAGAGTAGCTAAAGGGCGCCCCCGCCCCCGCCCCCACGCCCCGCACACTAAGCCTAACCCACCTCGCTAAGCTCAACGGCGCTCTGATAAAGCGACTCGTAACATCCTGCACCGTCAAGATGTGAATGAGAGGTACATATATAGGGTCATTCTCTCTCTCTCTCTCTCTCTCTCTCTCTCTCTCTCTCTCTCTCTCTCTCTCTCTCTCTCTCTCTCTCTCTCTCTCTCTGACCCTTGTGGTATGGGTTTTACGCCAATGGGGCAAATTAATTTCGTCCCTTTTTGTAATGTTTTCCTAAAATAAAATAAATCAAATACTCTCTCTCTCTCGCTCTCTCTCTCTCTCTCACACACACACACAAACACACACACACACACACACACACAAACACACACACACACACACACACACACACACACACACACACACACACACACACACACACACACACCGCTGATCAGCTGGGCCTCCTGGTCCGGGCCCCCGCCAACCTGAGGGCAGGCCAACCCGCCCAGCATTGCTGCACTCGGTGGCCTAACCAGCAGGCGCTACCTTCAAACACGCCGTCAGGGGTTCAGCTCAGCTGTCAACGTTTCACCCCTTCCAGTTGGACGACCGTCGGGAAAACTGCCCTTTAGAAAGTTCATTCAGCATTTCAGCAGGTTTTTGTCTTGGACAAAAACAAAATAATTCAGTAAATCATCGGCGATCCCCTTAGTTCCTAGCCCCGCCGGTGTCGAATTGGACCACCAGATTCACTTTTCCTGAGTGTGATGTCGGGAGGCGGACACACGGAGCTGCGCGAGCCTCCTGTTTCACTGTGCTGCGTCGAGTTGCAGATTGCAGACACACTTTAAACAGATGACCCCACACGTGCGATGCACCAGCGGCCCGGCCACGTGTCATCTGCAGCGCGCGCCATAGGCAGGCAACCGATACAACAAAGGCTGCCGTCTGTATTAGCTGGACAAGGACGATCCAAGCAATCAGTGGTTGACAGGGAGGAGGCGTAAACACTGCAAACCCTGGAATCCAATTTCTCACCCAAAATGGGAGAGGACACTTTTCCATACTAAATTAGAGTGAGAATTTTTAACCTCACTCTTTCCGAGCGAGATTTTTCTGAGCCTCGCTCTATTTGAGTAAGGATTTTTTAACCTCACTCAATTTGAGCACGAATTCTCACTTTATTTGGGCGAGGTCTCAAAATTCTTTCTCAAAAAGGGCGAGGAAAAAATTTTTTACTCTCCAGAGAGTAATAAAATTGCCCTCAAATTCTCACTCGTATGGGGGCGAGAATTATGACTCGTAGATTTTCAGTGAAATTGAGTGTAAATCTAGTAAATCAGCCGACAAGATCACATTTCCTCTTTTTCTTTTCTTTTCTCTTTTTTTCTTCTTCAAAGATCATTACGGTGACACCACACGGGCGAGAACAATTTACATAAGATAAGGCCTTTGCCTTCATAATAGAATACCTTCAGTTTTGTCTGACACGCGAGAAATAAAATAATGCAGCAGCACGGGGGACTCTCCTCCTAGAGGGTGAGGCAAAACTTGACCGCAAGGCCACACACACACACACACACGCACACACACACACACACACACACACACGCACACACACACACACACACACACACACACACACACACACACACACACACGCGCACACGCACTAGTGTTCTCCTGCTGAGGTGACGCGACGGGGCGTGTCGTGCCGTGCCGTCGCCGCATGCAACAGTGAGTCACCCGGAGTGCGGCGGGGCGAGGCGTATGTAGAGAGAGAGAGAGAGAGAGAGAGAGAGAGAGAGAGAGAGAGAGAGAGAGAGAGAGAGAGAGAAGGGGGAGGGGCGTGCGATCGGCTCTAATCTATCTCGCCCTCGCCAACCAGACGCGGCTGCCGCTCTCGCGTTATATTCTCTCTGCACAAAGCGCATCCCGCACAATGACGCGGGCTACTGGGCTGAGTGCAGTGCAGCTGCGCCGCGCAGCGGATTACCCTAACCTCACTTTGCTGCACGAACTGGCAAACAGGATTATCGCTATTCTAGGTTTTTCTAGTGGTCTTTTTACTTATTTACTTTATTTATTTATTTTTATTACGGCATGTGCAGTGGCGGTTTTAGGGGGGGGGGGACCGGGGGTAATGTCATCGGCCCTAGATAGTCGCCTGGAAAGTAGGCAAATTGCACGACAAAACTCCTGTATGTAGGCAACCTGAAGTGCTTCGCCCCCCCTTCAGACAGACTTAAAACCGCCACTGGGCATGTGCATTATGTACGGCGCAAAAACCGAGTCCAGCCGAAACCTCTCGTCTTTTTTGGTATTGGCGGATTCAATAAAAGAAAAGAAAAAGAAAACATTAATCGCACGACAAGAAACAAACCAAAAAACAGAACTAACATATTCATACAGACATTCACATATGAGAGCCGGTCTGGTGAGGTGCGCGGCGGGTTACGAGGGTCGGCGAGTCAAGATACAAGACGCGCAGCATTGTTTCCTTTCCCACGGCCTTGTTGGCAGTGTAGGCGCGGGGGCGGGGCGGGGCGGGGCGGGGCGGGGCGGGGCGGGGCGGGGCGGGGCGGGGCGGGGCGGGGCGGGGCGGCCAGGTAGCACACTGTCCTTCCGCGTCTACACTGCACCACTGTACCACACCACGGCGCCGGCGCCGACGGGATGAGGTCACACCTTGTGTCGTCGCCGCTGACAACTCACAGCGAAAAGGTTATCGATCATCATCTCTCCGTGTTACTTTTCCTTTCATTGCCTACAAACACCAAGCAATCCGACCACACACAAAACAAGGGCCAAATAGAACACAAAATGAATTTTGTGATAAGTATGGAACTCGTTCTTTACATAATTATGTGCTACAGAGGTAGGAGTGTAAAACGTTATGTGAGTCGATTGAAGACATTTTCATCTCAGATTTCATCACCGTTCGTGTGTGCAGGAAAGGTTTTCCCGGGACACTCGCCCTTGCTCGTCTCGTGTGCTCGGGCCTTCTTCGGCCCTCCCGCTCGGGTCCGATTGTTGGGGCGCATAAAGGAGCGCGAGCTGGCGCGAGCCGACTCGGTCTACGACTAGACTCGGGGACTTAGAATGAAAACTCGCACAAAATTTGTTAAGAGTTCTCAAAATAATACTATTAAACGTTAAAAAAGGTTCATTGCTGCAATGCAGAGGAAGGCTTCTAGCTGAGATCAGCGCAAGTTTCATGTCTGTGGGTATTGTACTTGCTGAGATTGAAAACTCCACTTATAAGTTGGGTTATGGACTTAGAATGAAAACATCCAAAATTTGTTAAGTGTTCTCAAAATAATACTATTAAACTTGAAAAATAGTTCATTGTTGGAATAAAGACCGGCATTTCCAGTTTCGAATGGTATAACTATTATGCCTGTAGGTATTGTGAGATCTGAGATGAAAGTGTGGACAGTTAAGGGTTACACTCGACTGAGAACAATACTCGTTCTTTTCACCACTCAGGAGAGAGGTGGTGGTAAAGAACGAGTAAAAATAAATGTGAATTACCCTTAAAATCAAAATTTACGAATGGCGCTCTTTTACAGCTTACTTGTTGATGAATGAGAAGTATTGGCTCACTTGTATAAAGGTGGGGGGAAAATGCTCTTCAGAAGGTGTGCTCATTAAACTTCGCTCACTTCGAGAAGTGCGCGAGAGAATTCGCACACCTGCAAGTAAGCGAATTTAAGTGCGATATTACACATTCGCAAACCTGCACTGCACATCCGGAGCGAAGTTTTATTCCTCCACTTGCAAGAGTGCCAATATTTTTCACTCAGCATAGCAAGTAAGCGACACTCATACACTTTAAATCCCGTATTTGAAGAAAATCGGTACACGTCCGGAAGATGCAAGGGGAAAACAACTCTGAAATTTTGGCAAACCTCCTGATTAAAAAAAAAATAAATTTAAAAATAATCAGAAAAATTCAAGAAATTTACCAAAAAAAAAATGAAAAATTCAGGAAAATTCACAAACATTCACGAAAATTGACAAAACTTGTACACCGAAATTCTGAGTGGTTCCGCCCTTGGGAATATGGTCAGAATCCCAGGCGAGTGTGTGAGAGATCCATAGCCCGTAGCAAGTTGCTCTGGTGATGACGACTTGACAGCCGCGCCCCCAGAGCAGCCCTGCGCGCGAACAGGTGGTTTATGGCCATCGAGAGCCAAGCCGGGGGCAGAGAGTCCCTCACGCGATAGTATCTGAGTCCAGCACCTCGGCCGGCGCTGACCACCCCGCAGCCACACGCCGCAGACACACGCAGACACACACGCAGACACACACGCAGACAGACACGCAGACACACACGCAGACACACACGCAGACACACACGCAGACACACACGCAGACACACACGCAGACACACACGCAGACAGACACGCGGACACACACGCAGACACACACGCAGACAGACACGCAGACACACACGCAGACAGACACGCAGACAGACACGCAGACACACACGCAGGCAGACACGCAGACAGACACGCGGACACACACGCAGACAGACACGCGGACAGACACGCGGACACACACGCAGCAGACACGCAGACAGACACGCAGACACACACGCGGACACACACGCAGACACACACGCAGACACACACGCAGACACACACGCAGACACACACGCAGACAGACACGCAGACAGACACGCAGACAGACACGCAGACAGACACGCGGACACACACGCAGACAGACACGCAGACAGACACGCGGACACACACGCAGACAGACACGCAGACAGACACGCAGACAGACACGCAGACAGACACGCGGACAGACACGCGGACACACACGCAGCAGACACGCAGACAGACACGCAGACACACACGCGGACACACACGCAGACACACACGCAGACACACACGCAGACACACGCAGACAGACACGCAGACACACACGCAGACAGACACGCAGACACACACGCAGACAGACACGCAGACACACGCAGACAGACACGCGGACGCAGACGTCCACACTCACTGGGATGACCACACAGCTCGGCGGCCCCGCGGCCAGAGCGCACTCGCGACGAGCCAGCCGACGGAACACTGAACACCCCGCGGCTGGCGCCGGCTTACAGGGGGGCCCGGCCCATAGCCCAGCCGGGCGTGGCGGAGCGTGGCGGGGTGGGGCGGGGCGGGGCGGGGCACGTGAACACGCTGGGGACATGCGGCACGCGGCTGAGTTTGGAGAAGTCAACCTATCGGAAATTATTACTCGCTGGGGCGGGGTGGGTTGGGTTGGGGTGGGGCCAAGCGAGGCTCGCGAACAGAGTCAATATACAGAGATATTAAATGCGTCGGAAAAAAAAGAATTAATTGTGAGATTGCGGAATATTGGTTTGCTCATCAACCAGAAACCGTCTTTTACACCTGAAAATATTTGTCCTTTACGACAGCACGCCCGGTACCTGGCAAGTGGCAATGCAAACAGTTTAGTCAGAACTAAATCAGCAAAAAAAATAAAAAAAAAATAAAAAAGTACGGTCATTGACAATATTAAATACGCTTCTTTGTCGACGGATGCACTTTGATTCCCTTCATTGATGCAAAAAGGAATCAGAATCATCGATACCTGAGTATTATTGCGGGTGGTGTCTTCAGGTGAGACGCGTATCACGCCGATATATCAATAAAAAGCGAAAACAATACAACAAAACTAAGCGAACAGGACGAGGCCTGGTAGGGCGGCGCGGTACGTCTGCACTGACTGATCTGTCAGGCACACGCGAGGTGCTGGTCCTATCACTACGCGATAAGGCCGGAGAGAGAGAGTGAGGGAGGGGGAGAGGGAGAGGGAGGGGGAGAGGGAGGGAGGGAGGGAGAGAGAGAGAGAGAGAGAGGTTAGGCAAAGTACCTCTGCAAACTCAATGAGACAGTTCAGAGTGCTTACGATGGTGAAAGGAAATTCCAGTTCAAATATTGAATAACACAAAGCGAAAAATAAATGATAAAATTGAAAAAAAAATCGCGTCATTTCTATTACCAAAGGATGTTGTCCATTCCGCAAAAGACGGAATGAGAAGAGGAATGCAGCATGAGGGAAAGAAAGAAAAAGAGACAGACAGAGGAGGAGGGGGAAGGAAGATAAAGGGGAAAAGGGGGAGGGGGGGGGAGTATAGAGAGTGAGAGTGGTACCCCGCTCCCCGCTCGGTACCGGTCCCCGCAGAGGCTCAGGTGCGCGGCGCTACTCCACGCCGCAGAGACTCTAGCAGGACGCGGCGAGCGGCGCGGCGAGGCGTGAGCGGAGAGGAGAAAGGGGGAGAGAGAGAGGTAGAGAGAGAGAGAGAGAGAGAGAGAGAGAGAGAGAGAGAGAGAGAGAGAGAGAGAGAGAGAGAGAGAGAGAGAGGAGAGGAGAGGGGGAGGCGGCAAGATGCCGTTGCTGGCCCACATCGCTTCGACACGTCGGCATAGCACACCGTGCCTGAGGCGAGGCGGGCCTAAGTCACGGCAGCCATGGGCTGGTCCCGCCGGGTCCCGCGCACCGGCCGCCCCGTATTGACAAATAACGCGTGTCAAAGCCCTATGGCGAGGCGGGGCGAGGCGGGGCGAGGCGGGGCGAGGCGGGGCGAGGCAGAGCGGGGCGGGGCGGGGCGGGGCCGGGCGGGGCTGGGGTCGACAACTCCGGTGTATTCCTCCGCACGCGCAGGCCGAAAATACCTCAATAAGTATCACCCGAATAACACTACACTGCAATAATTCAAAGTGAATGCGAGAACTGCGTCGCTCTCACCACCTGCAGATGAGTGAAATTTATTATTCGCTCACTTGCAGGTGAGTAGTGAAAAAAAATTTTTGCGCAGGTGTTTCGATGAGAATTATTATTCGCACATTTGCAGGGTGCGAATGAGTGCTGGGTCAGTTAAATTCGCTAATAACGCTGCCGTTGTGCCAATTTTCATTCGCACATACCTAATGAGCGAGTATTTTTCACTCAACTACAAATGAGCGGATTAACTCCTTCATCTGCAGGTGTGAGCGCGACATTCGTACACTTGTGTTTTCAGTGTACGTCTTTAAGTGGGATTATTACACAAATATTCCATTTCTTTCTTGATTTCCTCTGCCAAAAATCATGTAATTATAATGCTTAAAAATTGAATAAATTACCGGGACTACTAATTGAATATTCCACAGCGTACGCATTGTAAATCAATAACTGTGACGCGGTCACATTCCTTATAATATATGTGAAAATTGTCACATTGACATTCATCCCGACCTCTGTCAGAATTTTAAACCTAACATGTGTCTTTTTTTCCCCCCAAACCCTTGAGATCAAATGGATGAAGACTTGACACCCGCGTGCTGCGGCAGTAAGTACATCATTCTTGGCAGTGTAGCGAGATGCAGCACCGCTCGGCCGGGCACAGTGTTACTGTACGCGGGGTGACATTTACCTGCGCGGACGCCTCGCCTCGCCCGCTATTTCAGTTCCAGTCCACTCCGCAGGTCAATGCCAAACCCGCCGGACCTCGCAGTGGGGTACCTAGTACTCGTACACGCAAAAAATTAAAATTTAGTTCAGTATTAATCGACTGCTTAACTGAGTTAATTTTAGCAGCCGAGCTAAAAACTTTGGCTCTAGGAGCCAAAAATTAGCAGTACAGCTAAGTGGGATTAGTTGTTCAGATAGCAGTTAGCTGTACAGCTAAAAATTTGCACCGGTGCTAAATAAATAAGCTGAGTATATTTGAGTAATTTTTTGCTCGAAAACTAAAAACTTTGCTCGGAGGCAAACTTTTTTTTTCGTGTTGTATTTGTGAAGACTTTTTGTGAGGGGGGCAAGAAATAGCCCGCGCCCCACCCCGGCCACACTCAGAAAAGAAAGAGAAAAAATCTCGTCACTGGTTTCTAAGACATGAATTCCCCGGAAAAACAATGCTGCAAAGCCGTGCTGCGTATTCCAAGGGTATACTCAACACATTTTCAGTTTCAGTATCGTCGTGCACTTAAAAGTTTGTATACAAAGGCACTGAAGATATGTCCTAAAGCTGCTGAACGTGAGAGCCTCTGAAAAGGCGCTTAACCTCTAACATCACTGACAGGCAGGACTTCACTTAGCAGGTTTTTTTTTTCTAGAGCTGCTAGCTCAATGACACACTTGTCCGGGGGTAGGGTTAGCACCACTGTGCCTATATAGACCAACGAGCGGATGCTACAACGACCATCTTGTTGCAGTAGCCCCTCGTTGTGAATGTTTTTGTTTAATATTTTTTTGAGTGGCCGGTCTGCCACCTTGCCCCGCCCCGCCCCGCCCTCGCTAACCAGCTCTGCTCTGGGGGGGTTCATGACGGCCCTGTTAGCGCCCTGGTTCGTTGTCTCTCCCCCCCCCCCCCCCCCCCCCCCCCATCCTGCACACAGGCGCCAGCGCCTCAACGCACGAGCTACGAGTCACACTCCCAGGGGCGGTTTTAGGGGGGGGGGGGCAGTGAGGGCATTTGCACCCCCCCCCCCCGGTCGCGTCCTAAAGGAAGCCTGAAATGTAGGCAATATGAGGTGCAAAACCCCTGTCTGTAGGCAACCCACATCACATCGCCCCTCCCGTCATCTGGACTTAGAACCACCCCTGCACACTCTTCGAGATACTGTGTCGCATGCTGAAATAAGGGGGTGGGGGGGGTGGGGGGTATAATCAGCAGCTAATGATTGCCTACTTTTGCTTCAACTTCACTTTTTCCGGGGTGAATATAAAAGTCATAAGAAAGACTAGTCATTTTCGCGAAGCATATCATCCGCTAGACGTGTAGCGCCGACGTACACTGTTAAAAATATTTGTCAGTTAACGACACTGCCCGTGACGACTGTGTTGTTGGTTTACAACAGCATTTGTTGCATTGGTATCACTGAGCAAAGAAGCTCTAACGCTTCCTATTTCAATCGTAATGGTCCATTACGGAACAAGTACCTATCAACTTGTTGTAACGTTACAACAGATTCGTAGTTCAGTTTGTTAGCAACACATGTCGTTTCAATAGAACCACATTGTTTGGTTGTTTGTGAACACACACTTTTTCCAAGTGCAAAATATGTTTCATGAAATTTTATGAACATTTTAAAATTACAACATGTTCGTAAAATTACGCCATATGTCGCTAACAAACTTAACTACGATTATGTCGTAAATTTACGACATATTTTTTCACAGTGTAAGTCATTTTTAGGGACTTAGCTTCTCATCTCAGGCTATAGGACAGACACAACAGGGCAGGGCAGGGCAGGGGTGCCAACCCGACGCTCTGCGGTTGTGCGCGGGCGCAGGGCAAACAACGTAGCGGACACGCAGAGTGAGGGGGTGGGGTGGGGTGGGGGGCGCCACTGTCTAGCGGGACGAGCGCGCCAGCGTTCTACCTGGTTCTACCTCACTCCAGACGGAGAGAGAGGGGGAGGGGGGAGGGGGAGAGAGAGGGAGGGGGAGGGAGAGAGAGAGAGAGGAGCCGCGAAGGTGAGGACAGACATCTTCTCCGCGCTCCTCTTACCCGCCCCGCCAGACCGACTGTTTCATTGTGGTTTGCCAGCCGCACGGGCGGCGCTTTCCAAAAACCATGACGACTGACGACTGGTAGCGCCGAGCCGAGCCGAGCCGGCCCGAAGCGGTCCGAAGCCGATAATCCCACGACGCGACGGGCTGTCTGTGACAACCCTCGGACGCTCACAACCCCCGGAAAAATAATTTTAGCCGAGATATGTCGGGACACACTACGGAGTCAGGCTAGGCCTCCTGACTCCATTGGGATAGCACTGAAAACAAAAAAACGACATCTGCAAAACCATGGGCGCGACTGCAGTCGCAACTAGATTTGATCAGGAAACTGTCTCATAAAGTTCACGATCCATGCACTGCAAAAAATAATCGTAGGTTTAGGAGAACATTTTCCACGAAAGCGAAGTTGTAAAATCACAATTTTAGATCATACAATTAAAAGCACTACCCATCAACTTGATATTCAAATACGAGCAAGAATGGGTTGTCGTTAATTTATAGCATTTTTCGTGAGTCGTCATTATTTACAAAATATTTCGTGGTCTACGAAGACATTTTTCAAGCGGAGAGGTGAATGACTGAGTCGCGAGTTGAAGGAACTCGGGTGACACCGCGAGATGCGTGTTTAAACTTTGCAGTGTACGAAAGGCGTGCGGCCTGAAGGTGTGGTGTGACACACACACACACACACACACACACACACACACACACACACACACACACACACACACACACACACACGCACGCGCGCATCGGTTTGTGAATGAGTTCCTCTCGCGAGCTCTTCGGCCCCGTCAGCAAAGCGCTACGCACGCTACGCTCGCGCCTCGAGTTAAAAATGCTGAGCGCGCACCGCTGTCGTCACCTGGGGACGCCCAGCGTAGCCCAGCGCGGTGACGCACGCCGGCACGCTATGGGAGAGGTGGACAACCACACTGCAAAACATAAAATGAGAAAAAGAAAATCTGCGAATGTCGATAGCTAAGAGTGCCACGCCAAAAATGTTCGAGAGCATTTGTCTCAATACCCGAAAAGGGAAAGGTAGTAACACCAAAAATAAAAAATAAAAATTGCTACATGAATCGACTGCGTTGTGGCCAAAAAATACTGTTAAAGATATAGTTTCGCTGTTAAGAAACGTGTTAGCTTTAGCAGCAGCTGGTATCATCTTTGCAAGCTGCATTGAAAATTTGATGTAAAACTACAAGCTTTCCCTTTTCTTCTTCTTTATTGATTGCTACATGATTTTTGCACATTCATAATTTAGAGGAAGGCTAACGACGTGGCTCGGATCAACATGAGTAGTCGCCGAAGCGTCAGTATCAAAACAGACCCATCAGTGTTCGAAACGGTAAACGAAGTTTTTTGACTGTGTCCGTTTCGCACACCGGATTTCCTTCTGAGTACCTTTTCTTTCCCATGTTTATTTTTACCCGATTCTTTAGCGAGAGTGATACCTACGCGGGCTTTCACACGGGGGGCAGGGCGGGGCGGGGCGGGGCGGGGCGGGGTATGGGGCGGGGCGACCCGGGGGCCCCACATGGAGGCACTAGAGGGGGCCATAGCCGACCTGCCTCGCTCGGGTTGGCGCCACATCGGACGCGAACGCCCTGGGAAGCAGTTCGTGTGGGCCCAGCAGAGGCCTCCGCCCCGCCCCGCGCCCCGCCCCGCGCCCCGCCCCGCGCCCCGCCCCCCGCCCCGCCCCGCCCATTGTGAGGCGCCAGTGTCTCTCCGAGCACCGCGGGCCGGCGCGCGTTAAAAGGCCCGGCGCGAGTTATTTAGCGGACGCGTTTCACTCGGCCGCAGCCATCACGCGGGGGAATGTCAGAAGTCACTCGCGGCCACTCGCGGCTGTCAGTATCGAGGAGCAGAGCGACAGCTGCGGAGCAGCAGACCATCACCGCGCCGGGCACATCTGCAGGATTGCAGTTTTTTTTTTCCCCCCTTCTGCCATCTCAATTCTACTCGCGCTTGAACTCTCTCTCTCTCTCTCTCTCTCTCTCTCTCTCTCTCTCTCTCTCTCTCTCTCTCTCTCTCTCTCTCTCTCTCTCTCTCTCTCGGAATGCCGCTGCCGCGGTGCGTTCAGTACTTTCCTTTCATCCTTGACCTTGTTCTGGTCTGTACGCCGCCACCTCTCACCAGCCGCCGAGCCATAGGGCAGCAGACCAGCTCAACAGCACGCCGTCACCAGCGCGGCCAGAGATGCCAGCACTTCAAATGAAGGGAAAAGGAAAAAAAAAATAGAAAAAAAAAGATGGGCAAACCTGTTCAATGTTGCACTGGTAAAACAACTGTGCAATAGTGCACACTTAAAGTGTGCTTCCTGACACTTTGCGCATTTCATGGTGTTTAAACATATTGCACACTACATGGTGTGCAAAGTTTAGACGTTTGGCAAGTGTGCAAAGTTTGCACACTTGTTTGTGGATAATTCTTAATCGTAGGATAGCAAAAGGCGGCAAAAGGTATACCAAGTGTCGAAATGTTGCCCACTACGTGGTGTGCAAAGTTTAGACGTTTGACAAGTGTGCAAAGTTTGCACACTTCGTGATGTTTAGTTTTGCTCGACACCAGGAAGTGTGCAAAGTTTGCACATTTGAAAAGCACGCCAATTGGTGTGCAATATTCTACATTTGTTTTACCAGTGTGTACACGTTTCTCCAGCATCTATATGTAAAAACGATATACATTCCCTCCGAAACAGAAAAATTTGTATGAAACATGGATGCAGGAATTTGTAACGACAGCTTAAATTTATACAAAAGAAAGATACTTCAATCTCAGCAGACTAGTTTCACTCCTTCTTATGCAATGACGGAATCATAACCAAAACAAGCCCCATCAGGCCAGTCCTTGGGTGAGTTCAATAAAAAGGTTTCGCTCAAAGAGAGAAATGCAAGTCATGCAAGTTATTTCACCCCATCTAATTCCCACTAAACATCAAGCGCGTGTTTTCCTCTCTTTTTTTCCCCTACTTCTCCCACCACTGGACCGTAACCTACTCCCCTGGGCTGGGCGTGCCCGTTCCGCGGCCCGCCTGTGCTGTGTGCGATATTTTGTCAGACGGTTGGCAGCAGTGTATGATCCCACATCGTTCGCGAGTCTTACTCATGTGCCTGCTTGGATTGCCGAGGCTGACGATCCATATGCGTCACTTTTCGCCAATTCACACCCGGCGAAAACCAATGTGACTTGTATGACGATTCATGATGCGGTCTCAGAACAGACACACGCTCATGTGATGTGATGCACCAAAAAATCTCGAAAGGAGGGGATCGAGAGACGCGATCTTTAGTAGAATGCATCATTGCATTTTCGAGATATGCTCATCTTCGTGTACTTTCACACTCATCCTTTCAAACTGACCACCTGCTTCAAGATCTGAATATATTAAGTAAGATGCTGCATACCTGGAATACTACACGGAAAAAGAGAATTAGTCCTCAGAACTAACAAATTAACTGATTTGGGGATAGATAGGCCCGAGATCGCTGTGGCAGCTAAGAGTTGGCAGCCACAGTCAAGAATTAGTTGCCACAGTCAAGAGTTAGTTGCCACAGCGAAGCTGTCGCTGCAGGAGACAACCGGTCTGTTCTGACAGCGAAACACCCCATTAGTTCTCAGAACAAACCGGTTGGCTCCTGCAGCGACATCATCGCTGTGGCAACTAATTCTTGACTGTGGCAGCCAACTCTTATCTGCCACAGCAAATTTCTTGTCCATCCCAAAATTCGCTAATTTATTAGTCCTGACAACTAATAATTTTTTTTTTCGCGATGGGCATGCACTGCCTGGGGAGGCCGGACCGGAAGTGCCGGAAGTGAGCCGAGGAGGGTATCCCATCCCATCCCACGGGGCGGCCGCGGGCCCCTGTATACCCGCCGCCGCCGCGAGGCGTGCGGATGGATTTCTCATTGTTCTACTTGAACTGGCGCGCGGCGGCGTGGTGCGGCCCGGTGCGGCTCACCACCACTTTCTTCTCCTCCGCCAGGGACCGACTGTGAACGATGAAAGTGGGCCGGCCATGCGGCTCGGCGGGACAAGTGTCCTGCACGACGACGCGACGGCGCGGGGTCCTCGTCCTTGCGCACAGATCTGCCCGTCTGATGCAGAAGATCGCGCTCCTTGTCGCACTTATGGGGCCCTGCCATTCCCAACATAGGGGACCGCCACAGGTGCGACAAGGACGGAGGTACGAAAGCGATCTTCGGAGTCAGACGGCTGATGGCACAGCGGGGCGAGCGCACCTGGGCCCCTCCCCTTACCTCCCAGCCCTGACCTGTCCAGTGTCCAGTCCTCAGGCCTAGGGCCACGGGTCAGCACAAGCAAAAGTAACTCCGGCTGCACTGCAGGAGAAAACATAGATGGACGGGCTCACCTTAAGTAACTCAGTGAAATCCGTAGCACTTTGGTCAGAACACCGCGTGGCTGACAAAGATTATTTTCACAACACTAGAGTGCAACACGCAAAAAATAAAAATAAAAATTTAAAAAATCAGTTCCGTGTAAATCGACTTAACTGGGCTAATTAAGCACCCGAGCTAAAAACTTAAGTGTAAGAACAAAAAAAAAAAAAAAAAAAAAGCAGAACAGCTAAGTGGGATTAGTTGTTCAGATAGCAGTTAGCTGTGCGTACAGCTAAAAATTTGCACCGGTGCTTAATAAATTGGCGTAAATTGGCCGATTCTAGGTACCTATTTTGCTTGAGAGCTAAAAACTTTGCTCGGAGGCAGGCAAACAAACCACGACCACGACCGCCGGCTCTGTTTCCTGCTGGACTGAGACTTGTCAACGTTGACGTTACTTATTTCGCCACAGCCAATGAGCGCTCGGGAGGAAGCAGAAGCAGCCGGTGTGATGTTTTCATAAGGTTCCGATTTGCGTTTAAACGGAACACCTTATGCGAGATGACAACAATTCTCGTCCGAAGGAGGAGCGCACGATATTTCGCACGAGTTCTTGACAGAACTAGACTGGCACTTTTTCAGACAATGTTACAGTACGTATGTGCAAATCGAAGGGTCCTGAATTTTTTCTGATTTTTTTTTTATTATGATTTTGTTTTAGGGTGTACTCTGATTATTTTTTTTTTTAGTGAAGGACCCCTCAGTGCTCATAGTCCTCTGAGCGATGCAACAAATCGTGGTGGTTGTGGCAGTACCCTCCACGAGCAACACGTTACTCCCACCCCACGCGGGGCGAGACGCGGGGCCCCGAGGCCCCCAGTAACCCCCTCCCCCCCCCTCCGGACTGGAGCAGCAGCGCCCCAGACGCTCGGTTGCGTCACTCCCCTGGACTTAACCGAACCTATAGGTCGAACCGGGGAGAGGGAGGGGGGGGGGGGGGTCAGGGGGGCAGGAGAGGGGCCCAAGCAACAGGTCCACCACGGGCCCGCGGCCCGCGCTGGACAGGGCCTGACCCGGCTCGGCTCGGCTCGGCTCGGCTCGGCTCGGCTCGGCTCGGCTCGGCTCCGGGCCCAGCCGACGCAAGGCGCACCTCACCTCTCCTCGGGCTGGGGCCGGGGCCGGGTCGTTGCACAAGCCGTGCACAAGGACGGAGACGGTAGACGGGGGCCTAACATTCACCGGGACGAGCCCAGCCCAGCCCAGCCCCGCACCGGGCGGGTCGGGTCGGGGATACACGTTTAGCACCAACGCCGGCAGCAGTTGTTGCGTTATTTCGACACTTTCGGAGAGAACTTTAAGCACAGGAGTAAGACGTTCCACCGTCTCATTAGTTTAAAATTGAAGAGGAGTGTGGGTGGACACAAATGCGTAGAAAGTATTCACAGCGGTACATAATTTTATTGAAATAAAAAAGAACACGAAAAAGAGAATTTTTTGTGTGGTTTTACAATTGGGAGAGAGAAAAGATGGTAGTTAAGCTTATCGTAAAATTATTAACCTAACGTATACAATAAACCACTCCGAAACTCCCTCAGAAAAGAATCTAGGAGAAAACAGCTTTGTACTTAGTACTCATCACAAAATTCACTGACACACAAAAAAAAAATCAAGAAAAATTTGAAACATGCAGGGGAAATTCAGAGGAGAAAAAAAACTAGGCCAGGAAAAGAAAAATACAATTTAGGATAAAAAGTTACTGGTAAATTTATGCTTAGAGTGGGTGTTTTTAAGGCATCATCAGCTGAAACATCACGTCGTATGCACACCCAAATTTGATGGGCGTTTTTCCTTTCCCCTGGCACTACTCTACCCGTCTCGTCACCAGATGTCATGCAGCCCGCCTCTCTCTATCACGAGTCACGACACTCACCAGACTCTCCACATCCAAGCTCATTGCTCCTCGCACATGGTTCGGGTCAGGGCGCCGCGTCCGCCCGTGCAGCGGGGGCGCCCGGCAGGGGAGTCCGCCCGGTCACCAGGATGGCGCCGGGAGGATGCTGCTGCAGGCCGCGGCCCTGGTAATAATCCACGTGCGGGGGCGGCGCGGCGGCGGCGGGCTGCTGGCGCACACCGGCGCGCACATCACCGCCAGCCTTCTGCTCGCGAGCACACTCTTTTGCACTTTGCACTTACACACGCGCGCGCGAGAGCGAGGAGGCTGGAGCACTACTTGTAGGCGGGGAGGTACCGCTACACGACGGCTCGGCGGGCGGAGCAGCAGCAGCGGCGGCACGGCACGCGGGGAGCCCGACCAGCTGCTTACTGTCAGAGTAGGCACACCGGCCACCACCACCACCGTGCTGCGCTGCCTGCCAGCTCGGGCGTGCCGCCGCGCCGCGCCCGCCTGCAGGGCCGGCCCACAGAGCGCGCTGCTCACCGCGACCGCCGCCGCCGCCTCCGTCGACGACGCCGTCGGGGACGACGACGCCGGTCAGGGGAACGACGACGACGCCGCGACGCCGCCGCCGACGCGGTGGGAGAGGGGAAGGGCATTACTCTCCCGCGGGGCCGGGGCCGGGCAGACGGAGCTGGCAGGCAGCACGCGGCTCGGCGCGGCCCGGCACGGCCAGGCACGGCGGCGCGGCGCTCCTTTCCACGCGAATGACTCCGGCGGCGCGGCCGTCGAGGTAGGAGCTGCCCCCGACACCCGACATCATCATGTCCGTAGTGACGGCGGACACCCTCGCCTCGGCGCGGCTAGAGGAATTTCATACAAATTTTCAGGACCCATCATCAGCATCCTCATCGACCCTTAACGGTTTTCACAACGCATGCAGTCAGCACTACGATCATTATTGGTTTTCGTCACAAACCTTTGGTCACCGAGCCGCCGTTTTCAATTCATTTTTAAGTGCTTGACTTTTCCATGGTATATGAAATGGAAGTCCCCATCCATATTTTCTATGTATTCTTTGGGCGTCGTGGAAATTCCTCGCCCATATCATGGCTTACTCTTCCCCCTCCCTCTCTCTCTCTCTCTCTCTCTCTCTCTCTCTCTCTCTCTCTCTCTCTCTCTCTCCCGCTTCCACGGGTCTCACTCTCACACAAGTCGTTCTTGCCCGAATTGGCCGTGGCCGGGCGGGTGCGTGGGCGGCCTGGAGGCGCTGCCCCGGCCCCGGCCCGGCCTCGCAGACGACGAACGAGGAAGAATGGCATTCCTGCTCGCGTGTGGAGGGAGCCGGGAGCCTCCCGCGCCCGCGCACCCACCACCCGCCCCTCCACCTCCTTAAATAAGTAGGTGAAGGGAACACGAAATAAGACGGAATCACTGTTGGCATTGATAAAACTTAGAGAGGTGAAATACGCGAGGGGTCCCTCACTCGCCAACTCGTTGTACACTTGCTCGAGCCCAACTCGCTTTCAGCTCGGGAAAACTCGCATTCAACTCACGAGAACTCGCTTCAACTCGCGTAAATATTGCATTCAACTCGCAAAAAATTGAGTTCAACTCGCGCCCAACTCGCCAACTCGTCGTACATCTATTTTGCGAGTGGAGGACCCCTCGGAAATACGTCATAAGTTGTGGTGAAACCTTAACATTGTTAAGGTTACTCTGATAATAAAAGAGTGTACAATGTACACTGATTAATCAGTGTACATGGATGCTTGCTGATTTATCAATGTACATTGGAATGCTTGCTGATTAATCAGTGTACATGCCATGTACACTGATATATCAGTGTACATTGATGTACACGTTTCGGCCTTTTGCTTCTCATTATTCCCAAGCACAAAATTGATTCAAAATGGGTTACATTTCCATATTCCTTGTTAAAAGAGCTTTTAAACGAGCTACCACATCATAGGGTTCATTTCATATAACAACGGTCTATTGGGTTTTGATGGATGCTCACGTGAGCACGTGCTCACGTTTTGGTTTATTTCTACTTCAACCCATCTGTACAGAATTCCTTTGCTACGAACCCCATCACATGGTAGCTCGTTTGAAAGCTCTATTAACGCGGAATTTGGAGATGTAACCCATTTTAAATCAATTTTGTGCTGGGGAATAATGAGAAGCAAAAGGCCAAAACGTGTACATCAATGTACACTGATATATCAGTGTACATGGCATGTACACTGATTAATCAGCAAGCATTCCAATGTACACTGATAAATCAGCAAGCATCCATGTACACTGATTTATCAGTGTACATTGTACACTCTTTTATTATCAGAGTAAGTTATACTAGGCGATGGACATCGAAAGCAGTACGCCGCGGTGGGCAGATCTGATCACCGCGTGGCTACAGAACTAAAACAATCAAAAAATTGCCAGCCAGCTGTTCGCTGCACGTGAATGGCGGCGCGGGCGCTCGTGTGGGGCGTGGCTGCGGCTGTTTGGTGAAAGGCATGTGTCACGGACGGAATATTAATAAAATAAAAACATTGGAATCAGGCCACTTTTTATTTTTCATGACAAAGTTTTCCGACAGGGTGGAAAAATGTAAAGAAATGTAGGCAAATATTAGAACAGTCGTCTCAATAACATTACAGTACATACATTTCTTCCAGATTAGGTACAGTGAGTTACTTAAACTGGAACGGCATTGCACTTAACCCGAAAAACTCACTAAAACTTGGCATCAGTAGATTATTTGTAAAGTATATATTTTTAAAAAGACGATTTTAAAACTTAAAGAGTGCACCTCTGGTACACAGGACACAAGGGTGTCCGGGAAAGCAGGCAACAGACTTTACGGGTCTATACACTCAGCACCAACGAGTTATGCCGCCGCTCCTACATTTGGCAGACATAGAGTCCTAGACTGTGACTACAAAGTCTAGGACACTAGACTACCAGACCGTTCCGTTCCCCCGAACACCCTGGGAGCGACAAACTCACATCATGTCGATAACGCAAGACGCCGAGGCGACAGCATCGAGTCCACGCGAGAGGAGGTAGGGAATTATGCAGAGGTCTCCCTTCCCCCGTTCCATAGACAAGAGGGAATACCAAACGAGGGGGATTATTTTTTCAAATGTGGGGCAGTGTTTTAAGAGGCAGAAGTATTGGCAACAGCCTTCATGTTAAAACCAACGCAACAACTGACTCGTTTCTTGACACCCCGCAATAACGCGCCCGATAGACGGATTATTTGAGTTGCAGGTTTTTATGAAATCCTGTATTTTATGCGATCGTTGAGCGATCCTCGTTTCTCGGGGCGTGCGTCTATTCTTGGATGGAAATTTCGCTTTCCAGGAGGCCTCAGGTGCACATGGATAATTCTAGGCAGTATGCCGCGTCACAGGCATGCATCACACACGACACACCACATTGGTTATTTTAACAGTGTAGGCTGCGCGGCCACCCGATTGAACGTGTCACTGCACACAACGACATCAGCGCCTCCTGCCGACAGCCCGTGGCAGCAACTGAATCGGCGTGCGCCGCCGAAACAAAACAAAACAAAACAAAACAAAACAAAACAAAACAAAACAAAACAAAACAAAACAAAACAACAAAATAAATAAATAAATAAATAAATAAATAAATAAATAAATAAATAAATAAGTAAATAAATAAATAAATAAATAAATCCTTAAAGTCACCTTGAAAAATAACTTCTATATTCCACAGGACATTTTCCCCAGATGATTAGTGAGAGAGTATGTCTTCGGAATGCGGACAATCTTCCATGGACCAACAAAACACAATCGGCTAGGGCAATTTTACGAGGCATTCACAACTTATTTTCCCTGTGTACGGAAGATTATATGACAAATCACTCGTAATATTTGTTATTTCGTAGAAAATTGCGCGCACTTGACATGAGAAAGATGTTTAATATTTTTGAAATATTAACGTTTACACTATATGTGCATAAAATTGACGAAATTTTTGAGGTATCATTCATTAGAATGTGTGCGGAGGAATATTGAAGTTGTTGACGACCCCTCTCACGTTAACCAAAAGGCGGGGGGAGGAGTTGCGCGGTAAACTCTCTCGGCGGTGTACTTCAGAGGCAGCACGCCGGGCGGGGGAGGGGCGCTGACCCTATTTCTCCATCTGCAGATGGCAAGGCGCGCGCGAGGCAGGCCAAAGTGCTCCCGAAGCGTCAATGAAGATGGCGCACGAAAGGGCTGCAGCTGAACTACCACGATGCGCCATGCCTGGCCTGCCGCGCTGCGTTTGGAGGTCTAATTGGGCCGATTCCCCGACCAAGCGCCCCCCTTCCCCCGAAAACCTCTTTCCTCGTTCGGAGAACCGAAGGAGATATATCTTATGGACTAATTGCTGCTGTCCCTTGGCAGGCGATAGGGCGATACGTCATAAAAAGTACACACGAACACCACAACTTGCAACTGAACAGTAAGCTACACATCTCCAGCGTGTGTAATGACAGAGCCCTGTAGAGAACGAATTTCTTGACAGAAAATTGCTGGCAATAAAACAAAAAAAGGCGTCAATTATCACCCTTTCGGCGTTCCCGTTTTTCTTTACCAAGAGGTTCCCCAGGGAGGCGGCGCGGGAGCACTTTGACTGCTCATCAGTACCGACGACTAATTGTCTGGCTGGCTCCTGCCTGATCTCAAAACTATTGTCGCACCGAAAGAGGCTACACTCCACCTTCTGGAGGACAAAAACGTTGCCCGGATCGTAACCAAAAAAAAATATATATATATATATAAAAATAAATCAATAAATCAATTCAAAATACACTTAAATACGCACATACTGTACTGTTTCGGCAATATTACATCGTTAGGCTTACAACGCCACGGATAGCTGAGCAAATTGCCGAAACTTTATCAGCAACTGAAATACATGAACCGGGGATGCATGTTGTTTGTGTGTCCACGCTCAATTAAATACGAGGTTTCTTCTAGAGTCGCGATAACCATCAAAGGGGAGGAGGAGGACAGTCTGAGGACGGCTGCGTGGGAGGGAGACGGCCTGCAGTCACACGGTCGGCGAGGGAGGGAGAGGGAGAGAGAGGGGGGCAGAGGAGAGGGGGCGTTACCCCCACCTCGCTCACCCACTACTTGACGGTGAGCCCCAGGTAGATGCGGTAGGTGCGCTGCAGGTGCGGCGATACCCCGCGCAGCAGGTCCTCCACACACACCGCGTGTACCCGCTGTTGTTGTTGATGTTGTCGATATTGCTGCTGCTGCTGTGGTTGTTGTTGATGATGTTGTTGTTCCAAGGACTGGTGCCGAGCGGGGTTCAGTCTAGCGGCAGAGCGTGCCCTGCAGGGGATAGTTGAGTGAAAATTAAAGTCAAGGAAAATAAAGTTATGGTTTTTGTGACTATGTTATTTTAAAGAAGTAGGTGATGATTTGTTTTATATCCTGCGGGCCTGCGGGCTATTGTCTGTCACCCAGAGAACAGAAATTTGTCACGAGGACATCATTTGCAAAAAAATTTAGTCATCTTGACCATTAAGAAAGAACGTATGCGAACATCATTAAACGTGTCAGTAATGTCATTTCTATCTGTCAGGTCGACGAAATTTTTGACAAATGACGTCAAAGTAGTGACGTCTTGATGACAATTTTCTTTCCATGGGAGGGACTGAGCTGGAGACTTCGGGGGCCGCGACGCCGCCGAGTTCCGGACGAGAAAAGGACAGACTTTGGAGTGACGGAACTTACATGTTCCTGACCCTGGCCGCCCGCGCCATGCAGGTGGCCGATCTGCAGTAGGGGTTGGTTCGCTCGGACAGGACTTCGGACGGGCGCGGCTGCCACTTGACGGCGGACAGCGCTACCTGCGGGCACAACGGGTCAATAACTTGTCTTTCAAACTAGAAAATTTTCAAAAATAAGAGCCAGTCTAACATCAGAGTTGCAAATCTAGGAGATTGTTTCTAGATAAACCCTGCCTACTAGGCAGCTTGCAACACAGTGGTGTCCGAATGTTGCCAATGTTGCCTAGTAGGCAGGGTTTGTCTACGAAAAATTTCCTACATTGCAAATCTCCTGTAGGTGTGAGTTGAGGGGGAAACAACTCAGAATTTTAGTGTGCAATTAATTAATTTTTTTGTAGATAAATTTTTATGAGTTGCAATTTTTGCTTGAATTTTTGTTCATTTTTTGTAAATTATTGTGAGTTTCTCTGAATTTTTATACATTTTTCTGAATTTTACTGAAATCTGAGGTGTATCAAATTTTCATAGAGTTTTTTTTTCCCTTCCCAGCTTATCCCTGCAGCTCACCCTGGACGTCAGGGGGTGTCGGGGAGGTCGGGGGCGGGGGCGGGGGCCGGCGGCGGCGTGCCGCGAGGTCACCGCCGGGCAGCAGGGGAAGTACCGGCAGGGCGCCGCCGCCCCCGCCCCCGCCGCCGGCCCCGGGGCGCGGACCTGGTGCTGCTGCAGCCGCTTGGCCGCCAGCCACTCGGTGAAGCGGCGCTCGTTCTCGCCGCGACGCTCCTCCTCGAGGCGGCGCCGCTGCTGCCGCTGCTCGGCGCGCCGGCGTCGCGACGCCTCGCGGGCCTGGCGCCGCTCCAGCAGCTGCTCGGCCGTCAGCCCGTACTCGGAGCGCAGCCCGCGGTAGGCCGGCAGGTGCGGACCCGGACCAGCGGCGCCCGGGGCCGGGGCCGTGGCGGGCCGCGGCGCTGCACACGGCGCTGCCGACCACCGAAATGTCATTTTCAGCCAGAAAAAAAAACATCAATATTTCAATTCCCCCCCCCCTCCCACTTTTTTTTCTAAGGAGGAGTCCTTCACAAAAAAAAATGTACAACTTTAAACAAAAGCAGAAAAACCCCCAGAAAAAATCAGAAAATACAGAAGAAATTAGGAAAAAAAAATCAGCAAAAATAACGGAAAATCACGAAAAACTAGAAAAACTTAAAAAAATCGGTGTACGCTTGAATTTCTAGCGAAGAACCCCTCCGTGCTTCCTCGCTCCTCGACTCACCTGTTCGGGCTGGCGCCCGATGCAGAGTGGTGGCCGCCCTCCTGGGCGCGGGGGTCGGCGCCGTGGCCGGCGGGGAGGGGAGAGCCGGGGCCGTGGCCGGGGTCGGGGCCGGAGTTAGCCGCGGGGCCACCGGCCTCGGCCCGCAGGTCACACTGAGCGGAGACTCCTGGCAGCTGTCGCCGGCCTCGGAGGAGCTCCCCGGCGCGCTGCTGCCCGGGCTCTCCGAGGCCGTGGCCGAGGCCGGGGGCGACCCCGGGCCCGCGGTGACCTGGCCCGGCCTCCGGCGGGAGGCGCTCTTGGGCCGGCCGATGCGCGCGGCGGGCACGGGCACGGGCACGGGCACGCTGAACAGCGTGATGCTGGTGACGGTGGGGTCGTGCTCGGGGCTGTCCGGCGCGCTGTCCGAGGCGCTGTCCACCTCCCGGGGGCTGTCCCCGGCCCCGGCGGCGCTGTCGACCGGGCTGTTCCTCCCGCTGTCCGCGAGACTCTGCGCCTCGGAGGCGACGTCGCCAACCTCGTCGACGTCCTCGTCCTCCTGGGAGGTGAGACCCGAGCTGACGTCGCTGTCCTCGCACACGGCCATGAAGGGCGACCAGGTGGCCTGGTTCCTGCTGCACACCAGGAGGACAGACTAGAGACGACCGGGAACTAGACAGCCGTCTGATCGCTCTCGCGCCTTCGTCCTTTGTCGCACTCATAGGTCCCTGCCATCCCCAGCGAGGGGCACCGCTATAGGTGCGACAAGGACGAAGGAACGAGAGTGATTTTCTGAACGAGACGGCGCAGGGAGGCAGGCGCGGCTGGCCAGGCCCGGGCCCGGCGCGCTGCCCCGTACGATGGGTTGCCTACCCTGCGACTGACAGGCGCGCGGCGGCGCACTGCCCGTCCGCAACAACAGCACCCGGTGCGTGGCCGGCGCAAAACAGTCGGGTCAAAGTCTCACACTCCGAAAACGCAAACTAAGATTTCAAGTTTGAAGCACGTTCT
Source organism: Frankliniella fusca (assembly GCA_029379305.1). Classification (NCBI taxonomy): domain Eukaryota; kingdom Metazoa; phylum Arthropoda; class Insecta; order Thysanoptera; family Thripidae; genus Frankliniella; species Frankliniella fusca. The sequence continues at coordinate 1,467,689 of JAHWGI010000723.1, read as the reverse complement.
TACCTACGTTACAAAAATGGAAAAAAAAAAGGAAAAAAAAACAAGTTAATAATTGAAAAAGATAATAAAAAGTTTCAAAATCAAAAGCTCTGTTGCTCAGCCAGCAGCAGCGACTTATCGCCAAGGTTCGCTGCCCCCCTTTTTTTTTGGTATTTTTTTTCTTCCGTGTCTATTGCCCGTTAGCTTCGAGCTGCTCACCCTGATGGTGGATCCCTGGCTGCTCCTACGTCCTCCTCCTCCTCCTCGTCGAGCGAACAGGCCTTCACGAAGGTCGTGAACACGGCGGCGTCGTCGTCGTCGTCGACGTTGTTCTGGACTCGCGCCCCTTCCTCGTCGACCTTCGCCGCTACCACCACCACCCCCTCCTCATCGGCCTCGGCCGGCGCCACCTCCTCCGCCTCGGCACCGACCTCCTCCACCTCGGCGCCGACCTCCTCCGCGAGCTGCTGGTCGCACTGCACGTCCGCCCCGGCCACGGCCCCAGCAATGGCCCCGGCAACGGCCCCGGCCACGGCCGCGGCCCCGGCCGTGCACTTCTCGACATCGACCGCCTCCTCGTCCCGTTCGACCTCGACGGCGTCCTCGCGAGCCGCGGCGCTCATCCCACCACCTGTCCCGACGGCCTCATCCTCTTCAGAACTGAATCCGTCCTCTGTCCAGAAAGCCAAGGGTCACAATGCAGGTCGTGAAAGACTTAAGCGCGCCAGGCACTTTCGATGACGCACTGCGTGTTCATCAGCCGTCCGCCTTCCCCAGCTTACCCGAGGCGAACTCGATGACCGTGTCCTGGAAGGTGACCCGGCGGCGCGCCGCCTCCGCGGAGGCCTCCCTGGCCTGCTGCAGCGCCAGGACGCGGTTCGCCTCCACCAGCTTCTCCGCCATGTTGTACGCGTTGAGCGACGGCTGCAAGACTGCAGAAAAGGCAGACAGGGAAAACGGTTAGACCTGCCCGGCCGCGGGGCTGGGGGTAAAAGAGACACTGTGCGAGAGAGACGGGGGGAGTGCGCGCCCCGTAAGACAAAACCGGGGTTGCGGCGGTGGCGCGGGGTGGTGTAGTGCAGGGTAGGGGTCAGGAAGGAGTGAAGGGGGGCGGTGGACCAAGGCGGACCGGGCCGGGTATACAGGGCTGCTCAGTGATGAGATCCATGAGTTTTAGGCCCCCGTTAGGGATGCCTATTGCTCACGCCCGTGAGTTTTTTATTTTTATTCTTGACGATGGCCCCTTATGGCCGCGGCCAATCGTGCCGAGCCGAATCGTACAAAATTACAATGAAAAATACTACGAAAAATTAGAAATTATTTTTTTTCATTCACCACACTCACACATGCAGTGGTCCTCGTCCTCTACGTCGTCCTCCTGCAGCGGTGACGGCGGGTGCGGGCCACCCCCGAGGAGGTCCTCGGCGCCCACAACGACGCCGTCCTCGGCGTGCGCCGGGCCGGCACCATCGAGCAGGAAGGACGACGACGACGACTCGGCAGAGGCGGAGCGGAGCGCGGCGGCGTCCTGGTGGTAGAACAGGCCGGCGCTGTCCTGGTGGTGGAGGGTCGCCGACGGCGGCTCGACCGGCTCGCTCGCGCCCATGGCCACCTCCAGACTGAGCCGGGGCGCGCGGGGCACCACGCGGGGCGCGCCGTGTTTACGTCTCCATGGCCACGGCCTACGCCACCCTACGGCGGATCCGCCCCCGCCCCGCCCCGCCCCGCCCCGCCCCGCCAAGGATCGGTGCGCCCATGCCTTCCGGACAATGCATTAAGTAAACCAGTCCACCAACCGTCATCATAACTAGGCGGTATAGATCGAGGCACACCGGGCCGCATCCAGTTGCGCCAAGAGTTTTTTTGGGGGGCGGAGCTGCTTTTTGTAGGATCCCTTTCACTCCGTTTTACCTTTATCCCTTTTACTCCTTTTTACCACCGTTTAACCCTGTTCGTCCTCTCCCCCTTCCTCCCTTCATTTTCTTTTCTTGCCCCTTTCTTCGACCTTTTCACTCCTCCCTTATTCCCCCTTTCACTCACATCCGCAGGTTTGCCTGCGGGTACTCGGGAGCGCCTGACTGCACGTGCGCAAAAGGTATTTCTTTGATTGGATGCGTATCAGCAATGTTGCGGATTTTCCTCGCTCCCAAACATGGGAGGGTCATATGACCCCCGCACGCTTAGGGCATGTAAGTATGACTGTACTGGAGTAGCAACTAAGTACGTTGAAATGTGCGCCGCGCTCTCTGGCGAAGCTATCTCCTCGAAAGCCAATGTGCTTAGAAATCTCACCCACTCAATTTTTGAAAGCCAATGGTCTACTGCAACTAATGGTGCCCTTGTTTTGAGTGTAGCCTCATTCAAACCGGACCTACGACGCCTGGTACGCCGCAGACCCGTTTTCTGCCATCTGCCCCCGGTGAATGTAGAAAGAGAGAGACAGAGCCAGGGCCATGTAAGTCCATGAAATAATAACAGTTTGAGACTGTGACGTTCAGGGGCTTCACGGTTGTCTACAAAAAGAAGGATTTGAAGTAAAAACTTATAATTCAGTGGCCCCTTTCGAAGAAACATGACCCTCACTCTCTCTGTCTCTTTCTACATTCACCGGGGGCAGATGGCAGAAAACGGGTCTGCGGCGTACCAGGCGTCGTAGCTCCGGTTTGAATGATGCTACACTCAAAACAAGGGCATCATTAGTTGCAGTAGACCATTGGCTTTCAAAAATTGAGTGGGTGAGATTTCTAAGCACATTGGCTTCAGAGGAGATAGCTTCGCCAGACAGCGCGGCGCACATTTCAACGTACTTAGTTGCTACTCCAGTACAGTCCTACTTACATGCTTAGGGTTCCTCGCCTTACGCCGAAGTGAGGAGAGGCATTCACACACACCCCAGAAAAAAAAATCAACATACAATCACGAAGAAAGGTACAGGAAAATCCGAAAAATCGAGACCATATACTAAAAAATACTTAAGAATCTCAAAAGAAATGGAAAAATATCAAAATTTATAAAAAAATGACAGAAAGTTTCCTTGAAACTTAAAATAAAAATAAAAACCCAAAGAATAAAAACAAAATAAAAACATTGTACACATATTATATTGCCTGTTCCTCCGCTCTGCGAACGACGCCCGCCCGCGCCCCACACACAACGCCGCCCTGCCCCCTCGCGCCCTGCGCTCCACGCCCCAGCCGGGCACGCCACCGCAAGCCCCGAGCACCTATAACGCCCCACCCCCTTCACCTTCATCAGACTCACAGCGCCTGCTGACGGCGTCCGGCGGGGACCTGCCGCCTTATTCCGAGGAGCGCTCTCCTCGCTCTCTCTCTCTCTCTCTCTCTCTCTCTCTCTCTCTCTCTCTCTCTCTCTCTCTCTCTCTCTCTCTCTCTCGCACCTATACGGCGAAGCCCATGAGTCCGAGGGAGACAGGGCGAGGAGAGCGCGCTCTTCGGAATAAGTCGGCTGATCTGCCCGGCAGAGGTGCGTCGCCTGAGCAGCACGCTGAGCACGCCCTCCTCGCCGACACCCGGACCCGGGCCGCGCGCCCGCCCCAGCAAGGCGATTCGGCACGGCCACTACTTCGTCTCTCTGTCCTTGTCGCACTCACGAGGCAGGCCCATATGGAGCGAGAGAGAGGACATATAAAAGAACGATACCCTGAATCCGCCTGCAGCCCGCCGGCCCGCTCCACCTCACCGAGGGCGTCACTCTGCTGAGGATGCTGCGCGCCGGCAGCACCTGCACGCTCACGCCCTTGCAGCACGCCCAGGGCCTGGATAAGCGCCCCAGAGCCGCACCCTCATCCTAGCGGTGGCACCTGTTCAACCACGGGCAGGCGCGGGGGCGGCGCGGGGGCGGCGCGGGGGCGGCGCGGGGGCGGCGCGGGGGCGGCGGAGGAGGCCTCGGTCCTGGCCGCCCCCACCCCCAGCGCGACCCACCCCCCACGCCTGCAGCGTCGCCAGCTCCCGCCTCTCCGGGCAGGACTACCCGACGGTCTGCGCCAGTCGCGTCTCGGTCCGGAGGCCAGGAGGTCCCACCTCCACCATGTACGGCATGCTGCTCGAGAGCGTGCAGCACTTCATCCAGGTGAGCCGACTGTGAGGCGGGAAGCGCGGGAGAAGGGGATGAGTTACGGCTTAACTCTGTGGCCACTTTTTAAACTGTGAGACCGGGTCGTCAACTGCCTTTAGCCGTGTACGGAGGAAATATTGGTGTTATCAGTAATATCAGAATAATATTAGGGTAATATTGTAATATTGGGGAGATATTGTAGGTAATATGGGTAATATTGATGTAATATAGGCAAAAATATTGATGTAATATGAAGGTACTATCGGTAATATTGCAGTAATATCGGGGTAACATCAATTTCGTGTACAAAGGAACACTATGAAAAATATCCTCGTATATTTACGACATTTTTTTGTAATTTTGATTTTCAAAATATGTCGTAAATTTACGACTGCCCATTCTTGCTCGTCGGTCAATTCCAAGTCGATAGGGAGTGCTTGTAAATTTACAATTTCAAATTGTATAATTCTACGACTTTTATCCTGGAAAGTTTTCCCGTAACCCTTACGAGAATTTTTCACAGTGAATATAAAAGTTAACGACCCCCTGGACCTATCTGACACTCCAGAAGTACCTGAAGTCACGTTGGAGAGTTGTATGGGCAGCAGCGGCTATGCTCCCCACTTCGTATATCCAGTATTATTTTGGTTTACTCATATCGCAACTCAAAGCTTTGAAAAGCATTTACTTTAAACAATGACCTAAGCACGACCTTGTGTCTATTTTTCTGTAATGTCTAAAATTATCTCAACAAATTAAAGGTGAGTTTTGGGAGTTTGAAAATACTCCTCAAGTGCGATTTTTTAATTTGATTTTTATCTTTGGCCACCTTTTTTCCGAAATGCTGCCACTATGCAAACTCAAGTTTAGTCCGACATTTAGTCCTGAAGTTGTATTTTTAGGACTTTGGATACCCCTTGTTCTCCTACAATAATAACTGTTTGACCACGGTCTCTGACCGGCGGCCAACGGGTCATGGCTATGGACAGTGCGTGGGAGCGAGCAAAAAGGTCCGACTCTGTCCGGCCCGCGCGGCGTCTGCTGTCTGAGACCCCTGGGCAACAACCACAATGACGTAACTGTACGCTTGAAAAAGGCGCACTGTTACGCTTGAAGAGATTACGCTTGATATAGGGCGAGGGGTCGACTACGTACGTCAGGCGTACGTCAGAAATTCGCCCATACATTTAGATAGGGCAATTCGGAGCGGATGGACCTATTACGCTTTATTTGAAGCGCAACAACAGTACATTTTAAAAAAAGGGGGCGTAAGGTTAGGTAAGGTAAGGTTACTAGTAAAGAAACTGCATCAAACTTGCGAACGAAGCCAACATTTCTTGAAAAGATGGAAGACAGGGAGTTTGCACACTAGTTTTCAGTAATAATTTAAAATGTACCGGTTGCGAGTCCTAACATAAGGACTGGGACTACTGGGACTACTCTAGTACCGGGTGTCCCGGTGAATACACGACAGCGTTGCGGGTCTGCCTACCCAAGGGGCCAGGGCGCCTTACGGGCAAAGTGAATAGGCAGACCCGCAACACTGTCGTGTATTCGGAGGGACACCCGGTAAATAAATATCATTTCATCTCGGCAACTGGAATATGTTGTAAATTTACGACAGCCCATTCTTGCTTGCTCCGGATTGAATTTCAAGCCGTTGCGTAGTGTTTATAACTTAACAAATTATACTTGTAATTTTGCACCATCTCCTCTTCGTGGAAACTTTTCCTGGAAATCTAGAACTATACTTATCGGTGGACGCATGAGGTCGCGCGTCATCAGCGCGTCACCCTCGCCCGCGGTCTCCGCGGGGAAGCGCCTGCTATTAGGCGTGAGGCGCCCTTTCACGGCAGGAACCACCCAATCCCCCTTTTCATTGCACGGCACTTGCGAGCTGGCGGGCGGCAGGACAGGTGACAGCACAGCTTTATGGGGAGACGAATATTGGACAGTGTCCTCCGGGCCCGCTACATCAGATAACGAGAAAGCGCTGCTGCTCAGCCGGCAGAGACATCGATTGCCAGGCGGACGAGTTGTGTTGTGCTCAGTGTTGTGCGCTCACAGTCGTAGAGATGACCACCGTCTTCTTGTTGAACCTGCTCCTTGCCGGCACGCCCGGGGCGCTCGGCGCAGTGCCCGCCCCGGTCGCGCCCGCCGTCACCAACGAGGCCGCGAGCGCCCTGCAGCTGCTCTCACCGTTCCTGCTCCCCCAGAACTCCACCCTGCTCATCTACGGCAGCGCCACCTGGACGGGCTCCTTCGTCCGCGCCCTGCCGCCGGGCGTCGCCAGGACGCTGCTGCCTGATGCGGCGCGCTTCTGGAAGCGGAGGTTCAACCACCGCATTATGACGAAGAACCGCGTGTTTCTCATCGTGGCTGAAAGCCCAGCCGACCCGCGCCAGCTCCTGAAGAAATACCTAATTTACGAACGGACCCTCTTCTGGTTCAGAGGGGGCGGATTCGACGCGGTCACGCTAGCCAATGGAACGCACATAATCTGCGGCCATCCGATGGCGTTTGTCGTGACTGTTCCCAACGGAAGCTCGACTGTCTACGCAGTCAACGATAGAACTTGTTACGATCGTGTTACATCGCAGTTCCATGCGGAGGACCACTGGTCGCCGACTACTCGGCGCTGGCAGCACGGCGGATCACTGTTCACATATTTTCACCCTTTTTGCTCTAACTGGCGGCCCCCGCCCGCCGGGGAGCCCCTGCGCGTACTGGAGTATGACATTGGCACGTCATCGCCAGTTTCTAAGCTGTCTCAGGCTGTAAAGCAGGGCTTGAGTGGTGTCCTCTGGAAAACAGAATGGAATACATCATCAAGATGGAGTTCGTTAGTTCGACTTTCACGTGAGTGCAGATTAGATGCACTGTTTGTAGAGGCCGGCACATCTGACTTTGCCCGCAACGAATTCCAACTGCCGGATACGGAATTGCACCAAATCATGGCGATAGTCCCCGCCGGGCTCGGCCCGGTGGTCAACCCGCTGTCCGCCGTCGCCCTGGAGTTCTCGCCGGCGGTGTGGCTGGGCACGGCGCTGGCCGCGCTGGGCACGGCGGCCGCCCTGGCCTGCACGCTCCGCCGGGACCGCGGGGCCGCGCTGCTGCTGGCCCTCGCCCCCCTGCTGGCGCAGCCACCCCCGCCGCCACCGCGCCCACCGGGCCCCGCGCTGCGCCCGCTGCTCGGCGCCTGGCTGCTCGTCTGCGTCGTGCTGGCGGCCGCCTACCAGGGGCTGCTGCTCGGCATGCTGTCCTCCGCCCGGCCCCGCGGCGAGATCGACAGCCTGCAGGCCCTGAAGGACAGCGGCCTCTCCATCCACTTGACGTGGGGCGTCGAGATATACATGCAGGACTCCGACTTGTTAGCCGATGTTATGGAGAGAGGAACCATGCTTTACTTCTTCAACGTCCCCGACTTCCTGCTGAACATGGCTCTGCACAAGAACTCCGCGCTCATAGTCCCCTATGACCGGAACGTCCAGCGCTTCGTCAACACGCTCTCTATAACCAACAGAAAGCTTCACACGTTCCCGCTCGACTTGCGGTACATGAAGATAGTCGCATTTGCCACAAGCGGCTCCCCACTCGTTGGCCCCATCACCACCACCTACCGGCGGCTGGAGGCAGGGGGGCTGCTGGAGCACTGGGAGAACGTCCTGGACGAGCCCGGCTTCCGGGCGCGCGCCAGGCACCTGGAGTCCCTCCCGATCGCCGCGCCACTCACCCTGAACAACATGAAGCCCGCGTTCGTGGTGCTCGCCGCCGGCCTCGCCCTGGCCGGCCTCGTGTTTGCCATCGAACAGCTGGTCGCGTGGAGCGGTCCCGCCGGGCTCCGGGCCGGGCCCCCGACATCGACTGGCAAGACGCCGAGGGGGAACAACTGAATTTTAGCGTACAAGCATCGTAAATTTTTCAAAAAAAAAATCGTGAATCTTTTCTGAATTTTTTGCAGTGTTACCTTTGAATTTTCGAGAACGTATATGATTTTTCTCTAAATGTTCTTGAGTTTTTAGGATTTTTCCCCCGAAATGTTTGAATCTTGTGTGGCACCTGGTTGATCGTAGAGAAATAATCACCCCCGTCATCAGCGTTCGCGTGCCGACCGTCTACACTGTAGAAAAAAACTACAGCAAATCGAGATAATTTTTATGCCAGCCTTCACTGTAGTTTCTTTTACAGGATTTACTGTACTTCCTGACAAGATTTGCTGTACTTTCCGAGGCAGTGTACAGTGTTTACCGTATTCTATCTCTAGAAGTACGGCGAATCCTGTTAGAAAGTACAGTAAATCCAGTAAAATAAAGTATGGTAAAGGCTGTCATCAGAACTAATTGGATTTGCTGTAGTTTTTTTTTATTTTTATAGTGCACCGTGGACAGCCGTGCAAGGACCAAAGTAGGAGCCAGCCTAGCGCAGACGCGGTGTATCCTGACCACTAGCTATTTTAAAGTAAAATTTCAATTGATGATTTCCTCTTGTTCTTTTAATAAAATAATAATAATAATAATAATAATAATAATAATAATAATAATAATAATAATAATAATAATAATAATAAAACATAGTAATAACGGCAAATCACGTATGATGTCCTGAAAATCATGTACTTTCCTTTGGGATTGGATTGCGCTCTGCTGCAATGTTTTGCAGGGAAACATTGTGTGGCAAATGTGTTGCGGATTAAATTATATGTTTTGAGACAGCGTTGTTACTGAATATTATGAGAGTCTTTCTCTCTCTCATATAACGGTTTAAACCTAGGGGGCCATTTCACGCGTTAGCGTAACTATACGTATCAAATCAGAATCGATCAGTGAGCAACAAAGTCGAAAAGCGTGAAGTTGTACATGTACGAGATATGTTGTACATAGTGAATTACAAAATATGTATTGTACAGCTACGGAAATATTTTCCACAGTGGCTTAAACGATTGAATCGAATTTCGCGCATGCATGCAGATGGTATTTCGGAACACTCTAGAGCAGCACAAGCATGGCTCCGCCCGCATAGCGACAAGAACCGAATCCAATTTAGCAGGTTGCTGTCGTGCGGGTTTCAGGGTGCGAGGAGCAGGGGAGGGGGAAGGGCGCAAGTGGTGGGTCGCTAAAGCGAAAAGGGGTGTTCAACCACAGATGGGGGAGCAGGGAGGAGAGGGACATTCCCTTTTCTAAAAAAATTTGTTTAAACTTTTCCCCATACACTTACATCAATATTGCCCTAAATTTTCTGAAGTGTTGTCGTAACATTACTCAGTAGGGACTGCTCTCTGCAGCACAACATTTTTTTTTTATACATAAAATTTGCTGCTATAATGATGGCCTTTAACCGATACTTACAAAAATATCGTTCTTAGGGAAGCGAAAAAAAAATATGGGGGCTCTGAAAGTGTACTTGATATTGCCTATGTCCGCAGAGGAATGGGTACGTTCTCGGCCGCACACGATCGGTGCGGAGTGCATTGCATGCCGTAGTCCAGCATAATATCGGTAATGGAAGCTCGCCCCGGGTTCTAGGAAAGCACTTGCTCATCCACGGATAAACGAAGGAGAACAGAGAAGGGATAGGGACCGAGGGGAGGGAGGGAGGGAGGGAGGGAGGGAGGAGAGAGAGAGAGAGAGAGAGAGAGAGAGAGAGAGAGAGAGAGAGAGAGAGAGAGAGAGAGAGAGAGAGAGTAAATGAGCAGTTGTAAATGGCGTCTGGTATGGCTCCCACAGACAGTTGCCGACGATTCAACGAGAACGCGTAGAATAAGTGGATAATATCACACAAAGTTTGAACTGTTTCCATTGTTTTCAAAATCCATTTCAACTTTTCATTTTGCAAGAGTGTTGGGTTGTTTAAAAATAATAAAAAGTGCAGGGTTGTCTCAGGCTCGCTTTGGTAAGCTGACAGCCCCGTTCGGCTTTGCCTGATGGCTGGCCGTGGCCAAGCGAATACAATACACAAAATGACTGTATTGAAGCTGCCAATTGAATATTTCTATTAAAGCAAGGGCAATTATTTTGTTTTCCATAGGCTATGAAAATTCCATCGAGTAAAAAAAAAAAAATTCTGCCTACTGCTGAAGTCATCTCTAATCGTTGGATAAATTGACCTTACTACAACCGACAAATTTTCAGTGGAAAATGTTACAGGATTAAACAGAGCCATTTACTAGTCGTACTACTGAACGGTCCGGTCCAAAAAAAAAATATATATATAATAATAGTTTGTTGGCCAATCTGTTAGTAACCTGATTTGTATTAAAAATAAATTTCGCCGCTGTTATGTCTCTCAACTACACTTAATGAACTTGCAGCTGCAGTTCGGGGAGGCCGCGTGGCGCGCCGTGCTGTCCAGGGCCGGGTGCAGCCACTCGGTGTACTCCACGCACCACGAGTACCCCGACGACACGATGCGCCGGCTGGCTGCGGCGGCTGCGGCGCTCGTCGCGGAGGGACTGCGCCCGCTTCCGGTTCCGCAGCCGCCGAGCGGAAGCGGAACCGGAAGAGACACCGAGACCGTCGCAGGTAAAGCGACGGGGAGTTACTTCCCTGCACCTCGTGTGGTAAAATAGCACGTTCATTTCACAAATCCGCAACGCAATAAAAAGTATTTTCAGGCACCACCCATCTCACTCCTCCCCAAGCCACAGACGTGAACAAACAACAAATCACTCGCGAACCCACACTTCTACACAATGACGACACTTGAAACTTCGCGCAGCGGCGTAGGCAACCTGAAAAGCGACTACAGACTGCATAGTACAAGAAAAAGACTACTGATTATTCAGTCTAACAGACAGACAGACTCACGAGCGTCACGACCAAGTACACTGCTTACACTTCCGATCGCCTGCAGGAGCAGTAATCTTCGCTTCGCTCAGCGACTATTTCACAAACCGTTTTGGAGTGGCTGGTTGCAGCCGGGTCCGCTGGAGCTGAGGGGGGCGGCGCGGTGCCCGGCGCGGTGCCCGGCGCGGTGCGGGCGGCGGCCTGCCCGGCCACCGAGGACGACTTCATGTCCTTCTTCGGCCGGTGTTTCGTCCGCTTCTTCTCCAACTTCGGGTGAGTCGATACGAGATGGCGCCCGTCACCGTGCACGCCCCTCCAAGCTCCGTCTCTCTCGCACTCATGAGGTGCGCCGTTTCGCAACAGAATCGCTCTGCAGGTTGGCAGGCCCGCATCGCGGACTAGCCGAACTTAATCTGCCAGCACGGAAAACAAAAAGGACATGGTTCTGATGATCGACTCTGTCCGATGGGCAAAATTCGATAGCTGCGGAATCGAAAATACGATGTCGAAAAACCATCTAGTTGTCAATACCAAACACTTTCACGATAAAAACCAGGCTGTAGTTTATTGTCATCCTACAAGTAGTGTCCGGTCGTTACAACCAGCTCCTGGGTGTGGGTATCAGATTGTCCGACTGTCTTCTGTCTTTCTCACTCCCATGCGTGTCAAGTGAGAGAGAAACACAAAGACAGTCGGGTGCAGCCAGTATGCTGCTGCAGGTACGACGACCTGGTCCGGGCGACGGGCCGCCACTTCTGTGACTTCCTCGGCGGCGTGGACAACATCCACAGCCAGATCCGCTTCTCGTACCCGCGCATGAAGAGCCCGTCCATGTTCCTGGCGGGCGCGGACGAGGCCGGCGCCGTGCTCGTGTACCGCTCCAAGCGCACCGGCTTCCTGCCCTACTTCATCGGGCAGCTGCAGCAGGCGAGTGGGGAGGGGAGGGGGGAATCACCGAGGGGATCACTCATACAAAATGTGTCAATGACTTGACTTATTGTTTTTCCTTTCATTTTTCAAGGAAAAATTCTGTCGTTTTGATAAAATTTGATCTTTTACCTCTACTTCTGTTTTTATTATTATTATTTTTTTATTTTTTTAAATTTTAAATAGAATTTTTTTATTTTATTATTTTTTTTTATTTTATTTTGATTTTTCTGTCAATGAGTTTTTGAGGGCCGTACGTACGCTGCTGAGTTTCCGAAGTGACCCCCGCCTCCCCCTCGACAAGCAGGTCGCCGAGACCTTCTACGGCGCCGAGCTGGCCGTGGAGACCCTGTCGCTGGTGGAGCGGGACGAGCGGGGCGGGCACCGGTGCGAGGCGCGCCTCCGCCTCGACTTCGACAACCGCGCCTACATGGAGGCCGGCGCGCAGCTCGCCCAGCGCCGCCACCGCGCCGGCCTGCACCTGCCCGCCGTGGACGCCGGCCTACTTCTGTCCCTCTTCCCCTTCGGCGTCCTGCTCCGCCCCGAGTCCAAGGTGAATCCATCGCCACACCTACAAGCCTACACTGGTAAAACAAATGTGCAATAGTGCACACTTAAAGTGTGCTTCCTGGCACTTTGCGCATTTCATGGTGTTTAAACATATTGCACACTACGTGGTGTGCAAAGTTTCAACGTTTGGCAAGTGTGCAAAGTTTGCACACTTGGTTGTGGAAAATTCTTCATCATAGTACAGCAAAAGGTATACCAAGTGTCGAAATGTTGCACACTACGAGGTGTGCAAAGTTTAGACGTTTGACAAGTGTGCAAAGTTTGCACACTTCGTGATGTTTAGTTTTGCTCGACACCAGGAAGTGTGCAAAGTTTGCACATTTGAAAAGCACGCCAAGTGGTGTGCAATATTCTACATTTGTTTTACCAGTGTACGGTTTTTTCCCACACTGATAAACCAAGTGTGAAAATGCACAACTGCCGAGTTACACACTTGCGTTAAGAGAAGTAAAGTTATTGCATTGTGTTGAGCAGTTGAACAATTGGTTTATCAGTGTACTTGTTTATTACTAACTCTTCCAAGATATTGGCTTCGTTATATTGAAGTAAGAGATATTAAATAACGTTCAAATCTTTAATTTAGCGTCTGCTGTTTCAAATTACTCCAAGGATGAAATTAATTTTAACCCATCGAAGTTTTGTGAAATAAGGTATTCTCAAACCAGTTTAAGCATCGAAATTTGTCTAGAGAATTTTCTAGTCACTGCTGCGCTTCGAATGCACGCACGTAAGTCACCACGCAGTACAACTCGTACCTTGAAATGAGTCTAGCGGCTAGTTCCGTTCTATGCGTTCTAGATGGAAGTCCTCCGGCTCCAGCCTGTCCGACAAAGTTATTCCGCCCACTGTCCCCCGACAGCCTCGCTGACTCATCTCTCGCGCGCACCGCGCATGCGCAGGACCCCGGGGCGCCGCTGCTCCTGCGCCAGGCCGGCGAGAAGCTCCTGGAGGTCCTGGGCGCCTCCCGCCCCGTCCTGGACGTCCCCGCCGGACAGCTCATGGACATCCGACGGCCGCAAGGCGCGTTCTTTACCATGGCCAGCGTGAGGAATTCAGAGCAAAATCAGTTCACTCTTTTGGTTTAACTCACACCCAGAAAATTGTTTCCTTGAAACAGACTTTTCTTTAAAGTTTTCCATCGAATCAAGAAAATTTTTCCGGAATTAAAGCAAAAAATAGATTAAAAAGGCAAAGAAGTGTTGTCCTTGCAGGAAAAAAATACTTTCATTTAAATATAACCCTGCTAACAGGAATGATTATGTCAAAACAGTGTAAGCCCTCTTGAAAATAAGCGAAAAATTAGCCAAAAATAAGCGAAAGTTATTTCATTACATATTTTCAATTGAATCACTTTCCTGAGTGAAGAGCCGATCACACCACCATCAGGCTAGAACCTGAGGAACATTTTTCATACGCGGCTAAAGATTTCTTTCGACATGCAATACTGCTCATTTGTTTTCCTTTACGAACACGCGACAGGCTGTCCCTACTTTACCAGTTAAACTTAAACCTTTCCCATGGTGTAAATTTGGCTGGGGTCAAGTGGATAAAAACACAAAGTCTTCCTGTGTTTTGTTATTCCGCTGTTGCAGATCACAGAACTGCAGTCCGTGCTGTTCGAGGTGGAGGTGCTGACCACTAGGCCCACCGCGGCCGCCGCGGCCCCCTGCATCCTTCTCAAGGGCCAGATGCTCTACCTGGAGGAGGTCGAGGCCATCGTCTTCCTCTGCTCGCCACTGTGAGATGCGGACCTCAAACATTTTCACCCGCCATATCCCTCCTCCTCCTCAGCCTTCTCCTCCTCCTCCTCCTCCTCCTCCTCCTCCTTCACCCCCTCCTCCTCCTCCCCGTCCTCGTCCTCCTCCACTCCTCGTCCTCCTCACTCCTCCCCCTCCTTGTCCTTCTTCTCCACCTCCTCCTCCTCCTCCTTGTCATCCTCCTCCACCTCCTCACCGTCCTCCTCTTCCTCCTCCTCCTCCACGTACTCCCCCTCCTCCACTCCAGGTCCTCCTCCCCCTCCTCGTCGTCCTCCTCCCCCCCCCTCCTCGTCCTCCTCCTCCGCCTGCTCCCGCGCGGAGCGTGTTTAACATTCGGGGGGTCCTTGGTCTCCTCAGGGTGAGCGACCTGGAGGAGCTGGGCTCCCTGGGGCTCTACCTCAACGACCTGAACCTGCACGGCCTGAGCCGCGAGATGGTGATGGAGGGCTGGCACCAGTGCGCCCGCCTGGAGCTCATGTGCATGTCCTTGGTCTCCTCAGGGTGAGCGACCTGGAGGAGCTGGGCTCCCTGGGGCTCTACCTCAACGACCTGAACCTGCACGGCCTGAGCCGCGAGATGGTGATGGAGGGCTGGCACCAGTGCGCCCGCCTGGAGCTCATGTGCATGTCCTTGGTCTCCTCAGGGTGAGCGACCTGGAGGAGCTGGGCTCCCTGGGGCTCTACCTCAACGACCTGAACCTGCACGGCCTGAGCCGCGAGATGGTGATGGAGGGCTGGCACCAGTGCGCCCGCCTGGAGCTCATGTGCATGTCCTTGGTCTCCTCAGGGTGAGCGACCTGGAGGAGCTGGGCTCCCTGGGGCTCTACCTCAACGACCTGAACCTGCACGGCCTGAGCCGCGAGATGGTGATGGAGGGCTGGCACCAGTGCGCCCGCCTGGAGCTCATGTGCATGTCCTTGGTCTCCTCAGGGTGAGCGACCTGGAGGAGCTGGGCTCCCTGGGGCTCTACCTCAACGACCTGAACCTGCACGGCCTGAGCCGCGAGATGGTGATGGAGGGCTGGCACCAGTGCGCCCGCCTGGAGCTCATGTGCATGTCCTTGGTCTCCTCAGGGTGAGCGACCTGGAGGAGCTGGGCTCCCTGGGGCTCTACCTCAACGACCTGAACCTGCACGGCCTGAGCCGCGAGATGGTGATGGAGGGCTGGCACCAGTGCGCCCGCCTGGAGCTCATGTGCATGTCCTTGGTCTCCTCAGGGTGAGCGACCTGGAGGAGCTGGGCTCCCTGGGGCTCTACCTCAACGACCTGAACCTGCACGGCCTGAGCCGCGAGATGGTGATGGAGGGCTGGCACCAGTGCGCCCGCCTGGAGCTCATGTGCGAGCGCGCCGAGCAGCACTCTCGCCAGCTCGAGGACAGCCTGCGCCTGCAGGACGAGTGGCGCGCGCGCGGCGACGCGCTGCTCACCTCCATGATCCCCAGGTAGCACACTAACTAGATTTTATACGTACAAATCGAGGGGATAAACAACTTCGATTTTTAGTGTAAAAATTTTCTGAACTTTTGTGAATTTTCGCTTGAATTTCTCGTAAATTTTTTGTTAACTTTTGTGAATTTCCTGAATTTTTCTCACTTTTTTTTCTGAATCTTTCTGAACGTGCTGACAGAAATTCACACACTTTCAAGGGTGTGAACTTTACATTTTCCGGCTAAATAATGTCCATTGGTTTCCGATCCGCGTCCAGGTCCGTGGCGGAGCGGCTGCTAGCCGGACACAGCGCACTCGACACATGCCAGGTGATCAGGGGGGGTTCCTGCTTCAGGGAAATAGTAACGCAGTTCATGTGCGTGACAAACTTGCAAACCTCACATCCACACTGAAGCCAAATTTATGAAAAAATTAATTAAATCAAATCATATGATAACTTGTGCTTTGTGATTCCTTCGATCCATCGCATGATAATTATGTTATCACAAAATTATCTCAAAATAAGTATGATAACCACGATGTCACTTATTATCGCAAAAACGAGCGCGAACAAATGGCGTTGCGCACCAAATCTTGTAGAAAGTGATCTTATTTACATTGCCAAAAATTTCTCATGTATATTTTACGACATTACTTTTGTCATAAAAGATTATCATGCTCTCTAAAATGCGATGAATCGAAGAAAATCGCAAAACTATCAGCAGTATAGGTCACCCCTAGTGGCAGGCAGCCATCTTGGTTACCCCGAGTGGCTGGTGACCCCTAGTGGCGGGTGACCCCTAGTGGCGGGTGACCCCTAGTGGCGGGTGAGTAAATCACGGCATGGTGGGTCACGCGGGACTAGGGGTAGTGAACATGGCGGTCCGCGCCACTAGGGGTCACCCACCACTCGGGGTCACCCGCCACTAGGGATCACCTGCCACTAGGGGTAACCAGGATGGCTGCCCGCCACTAGGGGTAACCTCCTACCTTTGGTTGTCGCATGATTTTGTGACGAGAGTATGACAGCTCTGGGCGGGCGAGCGCAGGCCTCAGGGTTTTCGGCTTTATCAAGTTAAGGAAAAAATTAACGATCAACGTCAACGATCAACGTCGGTCTTGGTATACAGATGGGGGAGGGGGAGAGTGGGGGGATAAGCAGCGCTCACTTTTGTATACCAAACAATACGTCGTTCGTTGATCGTTGACGATGATCGTTGACGTTGATCGTTGATTTTTCCTTAACTTGATAAAGCCTTAATTTCCGGCGGATAGCGGTACTCGGACGCATCCGAAAATGACAGGCGGTGCGAGCAGGATAAAGCTATGGTCCGGCTCGGGCATCTCACTCCCACTTGTCGTTCCCGGACGCGTCCGGGTCTTTTTTACCCGCCTGGCGCAGGCCTTCGACGGCGTGACGGTGCTGTTCTGCGAGCTTCTGGGCGGCGGCGACGACGACAGCGCCGAGGCGGCCGCCGAGCGCGTCGCCAACGTCAACCGCGTCTTCTCCCAGTTCGACCAGCTGCTCGACGAGCACCGCGTCTACAAGGTTGAGACGGTGGGCATGGTGTACATGGTGGTGAGCGGGGCACCGGAGCCGCACCGAGACCACGCCGCCAGCGCCTGCCGGGTCGCCCTGGACCTGCAGCGCTGCGCCCAGCGCCTGGGGCAGGCCGTGCGGCTGGGTACGTCAGGCGTCAGGCACGCCGACCGAGGAGTCGCTATCTGCGTTGGAAAAAAGCAATCATCCTTGTCTCATTTTGTTGGCGGACATCTTGGCGCCCAAGTTATTCAGCGCTCTTATGGGACATAAACCGTTCATATTTTTATTTTTTTAAAGCAAGGAACCATCTAACACCTTCATTTTTTCCGTGTAATGAAATGGGTATAAAATTGTTGTCAAAACAAATTTCAAACTTAAATGTTGTCACTTTAATTTTAAAAATATCAGGAAGGGGCTTCCCACGTATGACGAATAAGATGACGATGACCGCCAACAAATGAGCGCTACCGCTGCTACAGCCTCATCGGAATACGACCTATTAGCAGATCTGCTGCATGCTTACAGGACCTATTCCACTCAGTCGTTTGGGAAGAATCCCACATATCTGTGAAGCAAATCCGCTGCACGCGACTGGTATTTTCCCTACACAATCGTGTAATAAAAAAACAGCGCAATGCTTTTGCAAATAACTTATATACATTTGAGTGATTTTTCCGGGAGAAAAAATACAGTGCGGTAGCTTTGTGGACATTTGTCTTGAACTGTTTTAACGCTCTCATCGCATTTTTTGAAATGTCTATTTCTGTTCGCATTGCGGGGAAAAAAAAAACATTATTCTAGAATTACGGTGTATTTTGTATTCACTTGGTGAAAACAAAAATTTAAGCAGCAAGTACAAGACAGCCCAATCCTGATGGGCAATGAACTCCAAGTCTTTACAGCACGCGTCGTATGGAAACATCGTCCTGCAAGTCTATCCTGTGCGGTAGAAATGTGACTGCGCTGCGCGTCGGAGTCCAGAGTCCGGAGGGGCCGGGGCCGGAGGGGCGCGAGCGGCGGGACGGAGGCGCCCCCTGTGGGGCGCGCGAGTGCGGCTGGTCCCGCGGCGCGGCGGGGGGTAGCGCCGCCCGCGCCCCGCAGCTCACCCTGGCACTACCCCATGTCTGTGTGCCGCAGGCCTGCACTCCGGCCCCGTGGTCACCGGCGTGGTGGGGCTCAAGGTCCCGCGCTACTGCCTGTTCGGCGACACCGTCAACACGGCCTCGAGGATGCAGGCTACAAGCATTGTAAGCGTCCTCGTCAAAAATAATCATAAAAAAAAAATACATGATGCGCAAATTAATTATTTTAGCTTTTTTCAGTATCGGCGCGGGTAATGAGCGCCCGTCTTTGTTACAGCTGAGCGCTTGACCTAATCTTTTCTTCTTTCCCCCCCCCCCCTCTTATTTCATCATCCCCAGTCTGGGAGCGTGCAGCTGTCTGCCGCCACCCAGCTCCTCCTCAAGGGGAAGGAGTTCAGGACCCTGCCCAGGGGGCAGGTCTGGGTGAAGGTGAGCTCATGATTATATCAAGCTTCATGACGGCGCTGCACCGGTTTGCAATTTGCGGTCGCTCCAGCGAGCTGCGACCTTCTAACGCCATTCCGTTCTTTTCCAGGGTAAAGGTCTGATGAGCACCTTCTGGCTGCTTCACGGTGATGAGGAAGCAGATCTGGAGGCGGACTAACATGCAACTGCATAAGCACTAACTTAGTACGTGTCCTGGGCGTTTTAGAGAGCACCGAGCAGTATTGAGGGTATTGCCTACTGTATGGGCCACAGTACCGATGCGGGTCGGGTACCCCACTAAAATACTCATCGTACACGAGAAACAATTACTTTACTCGCGAGTTGCTCGCGAACACTCGCCAATACTCGCGAAAAGAAAAGAGAAAAACTGGCGAATACTCGCTGATACTCGTCAATACTCGCCCAGCTTTAAATCCCTTAAAGAAAAATACAATGGAAAATTTTGTTCTGGGATAAAAAATCCAGATACGATAAATTCTCTTGAGGAATTGAAACACTTTTCCGTATGGAAAATGTATAGATTCCAGAGTCCTTTTTTCCAGACGTTTTTTATGTGGTTTTTAAATCCAAAAGGCTTATTAGATCCAGAGTGGTGGTATGGAAGTTTAAAGCACGAACACCACCAAGTGCCACAATTAGTAAAAGACACCATGTCCCTACCAAAATTCGCTAAAAGCTCTAAATTCGAGCTCTAATTTTCAATACGTCTACTCGTTTTAGAGATACAGGGGGGTTGAAAATCACATTTTTCCGTTTAACACTATAATGTTTTTAATGCGATGCGACTATGTTGATACTCTAATCGGCATGCCTATATCACTTTTTGATAAAAGTTCTTGATGATTCCAACATTATGGATTTTTTTTCCTGAATGGAAAAATGTCACGGAAAAAAATCCTTAGGGAAATATAATCAATCCTTAATAAAATTCCAGAAAGAATTACTCTAGAAAAAATAAATCCAGAGTAAAGGTTTTTTCCATTGTGGAAAATTAATTTTCATGAAAGAAACCAGATTTTCTATCTGGAATTTAAAATCCAGATCGATTTTCTTTAAGGGATTTAAAGCTGGGCGCGAATGCTCACGAAACTCTTTGTACACCCTCTTGGAGAGTACAGTGGGGACACCTAGCACAGCAGGATCGCCTTCCGGCTGCAGCGAGCGACAAACTTCTCTATACCGTCAGGCGCTCTCTGAAATACCCGGTACAATTAGCTGTTTCACTTTCAAAGTTTAAGAAAGAACAATTAAGCGCGGCACGGCGTGAAGTGGGAACGCCTTTTAGTGCTAAGAGTTCATGTCTTCTTTTTGCCCACTTCTGTGTCCCTAATGCAATGTAACGCGCTCATACAATACCATTTGTGAACGAGTTACTCAGAGTGATCCAGTGGCCTACATAGTCCTTTTACAATCTTGGCCGCTTTCGCACAGTGCGACGAGGGTTATTGCCAACAGAAACTGTCCAACAGGCGGCAACCTTCTCGCATTTCTATATGCGTAATGTAAAGTATATGACCAACGGAACCATTGTGGTTGGTTTGTAGGCTTTCTCTGTGTAACCGCCGTGGCGACGTAGAAGAATAAATACATTACAACCCTGCTTTAAGCGCGCAATACATCTGGCACCCTGCAGCCCTGCAGCCCTGCAGCCCAGCGGCGTGCGCCTGCAACAGGAGCCTCACGCTCAGATCTCTAACTGACTTCTTTCACTGTAATGTGTAAGGACAATGAAATTTGTCTACAGATGATAGATATTCGTTTTTAGACATTTTTAGCTAAAGACAAAGACGTCAAGATCTAGAAATTAAAATGACGTAATGTATGGACTAAAATGTTTATTCTAGGGTAGTACAGTTTTCTTTTTTTAAAATAAAGAAAACTGTACTACCCTAGAATAAACATTTTTGTCCATTTAGATGACATTTTTCTGTATAGCTCCGACTTTTTTCTCACTAGAAAATAAGCTCTGTCAACAAAAAAGTTTCCTTTGAAGACAAATTTCATCACAAACCTATGGATATTCCACTCTATAGTGAAAATAGTCCATTTCAAGTCTGAGAGTGTGTAGGGGCGTAATCATGCTCACAAGAGTGCACGTGAATTTCCAAGAAAACAACAAGAAATACAAGAAAAATACAAGGAAATAAATGAGAATACCAAGTAAAACGTCAAAGTACTTATCAAAAATACAAGAAAAACACCACAAAAAAAGGGGAAATACAAAGTAAGTGTCCACAGAAATACATATGTAGTTAGGGTGGCCTTACTCTCGGCGTTTTCATCCTGTCCGCCAATGACCGTTTCGTGTTTTTGAATAACAATTTTGTCGTCACTCAAGCGCCAAAGGTTGTGTTGAAAATGTACAACAGTCAATGTTTCCTTCACGTTAAGACCATGGGGGTCACAACTCATGAAGTCCGGTGTACAAGGCCCCAGTAATCCCTTCAGAAATCTGTGAAATCCTTTGGAAATCCCTGACATCCCATGAAAAAATCTTTTGAAATCCCTATAAAATCCCCTAGAATCTCTGGGAAATCCTACGAAATCTTTTGAAATCCGTGAAATCACTTAGTACTCCCTGAAGTCCCTTAGAAACTCCATGAAATCTACCTGAAATCCTTCGGAATCTTTCTGAAATATCATCAAACTTTAGGAAAATCCATGAAAAACTATCGAGAATTCCCTTTGATATCCCTTGAAAATTACTCCGAAATCTCATGAAATCTCTCTGAAATCTTAAGTTCCCGAAATCAGGTGTATACGTACATGCAGTTTTAAAGTTGTGGCCCCCTAGGTTAAGAAAAAACATCAACGAAAATCGGCTGACAGACATGCGGGCGCGGATACATATAGAAAATGTTGAGTGCGGCAGCACCTTTAGCCGCGCCCCTCGGGTATTTATTAGTGAATCCGCGGGTAGCAGCGCTGGAGCGTCTCGGGGGCGGCGCGGGGGCGGCGCGGGGATGAGATGACAGCGTGGTGGTGGGGGAGGCCGGGAGGCGCCTGTGCCCGGCCTCGGCCCCGGCCCCGGCCCCGGCGCCGCGCGGCTCCAGCCGGCTCAGCAGCGTCCCGCCCGCAGTGCTGCCCGAGCCCTCGACGCGTCCACACTCATCCTGCTGCGGCGTGCCGCACCCGCCCTGAGTCTGGACGTGACGCGTGACGACAACGTGACGAAAACGTGACGACACGCCGACGTGACGACGACGCCCCACGTGACGCGCAAAGCGTGTCCGTCACACGAAGGCCGCGCGACACCCGGCGCGTGTGTCGCCGCCTACTCGCGCCCGCCCGCGGCATATCGTGTCGCCGCCGACACCGTGTCGTCGTCGTTGTTGTTGTTGCTGTTGTTGTGCTGTTATGTTGAGTGTCTGTGTGTGTGTTCGTGAGCGCCCTGCTCAGCAGGATTAGCCCGCGCGCGCCTTGAGGATACGCCCGAGGGTGAGTAGTATACGGGGTACAGTTCCACCCGGCCGTCCCGACCACGTGACATACTTATTTTTTTTCAAGACGATTTTCTTCATTTGATTTTTCTTTCTTAATTCGAAGAAACTTTTTTCTTGGTTCAAGAAAATTGGCTTCGAAAAACCGAGAATAGCGAAAACAACACTGAAGCTGGTTTTGCGATACTTTTCAGGCAAAATAAAGCGATACACCCAAGTCTGTGATTCCCATGATTCATCGCTTTCCAGGGTATGATAACTCTGTATCGTAAAACTAATGCGATAAATAATGTTATATTATTGCATTATATCACTGCAAACACAATGCGATAACTATTTTTATTGCAAAGCTCACAGGTAATGCATTACAGATGTAATAACGGAGATAAAAATAGTTATAGCATTGTGTTTGCAATGATTTTCTCTTATAACATTTATCGCATTAGTTTTATGATACAGAGGTATCATACCCTGGAAAGCGATGAATCATGGGAATAGAAGACTTTGGTGTATCGCTTATTTTTAGGTAAAAGTATCGCAACCTGGATTTCAGTGAAGGCGAAATTTGGCTTTTATCAAGAATTCATTTTTCTGGGTGCCGTAAAAAAATATTCGTAAGGGTTGCGGGAAAATTTTCCGCATGATAAATGTCGTAATGTTACAGCATCCAGTTGTATTGCCACGATATTTTTTTACACAATGTGTTGACTTAGTTTTCTTTGACGAGTGAGAACTTGCTGTCGTAAATTTACGACTGCGCTCGTAAATTTCCAACTATGCGTAGTAATGACAAAATTTAAGAAAAAAGTCGTAAATTCACGATTTTTTTTTTCCGGTGACGCCTTGCGCTCAGATATTCAAATCGGGGATAGGTAACTTTCCGCACCGAAAGGTTTCCGCTGCGGAACTGAACACAACATAGCACGCTCGGCGGCGCTTGTTTCCAGGGAATGCATCGGCCCGGCCTGGCCGCCGTCCCGTCGTGGACAAAGTGCCACTCTCTCCCTTCCACAATGTCTCCATGAACTCATTCGCGGCCGAGACAACTCCGCGCGCTACTCTGCTCCTTGGCAAAACTTTCCTCCCCGTCGCGCGCCTGTTTCATTCTACCTAACCCCGCCGCGGTGGTGAGCGCCCCGCCCCGGGGGAAGCCGGAGCCGGCTCATGAAGAAGATGGCCTTCGGGACGTTCATACACCGCACCGTATACCTGCTCCAGCTAACAGCGCGATGACACCCCGAAGCCATTAACATATGGTGTCAAGTCGGCGTGACTTGTTGTATCTCAGACGCATACGGAGTGCCGCGTCACACAGAGGATTGGTGAACCATGACGAATCCTCTGAAAAACACCCGCTGAAGAAACGTTTCTTACAACGTTTGTCAATCGCAACACGGCAATATTTAATTTCTACCTCGTGAGGGGTGGACAAACAAAAGGCTCCAGTGTACATGCCAGAAAGTACTCCGGGTATATTCCGAATGCACTCCGTGCACGCCGACTGTTCTGGACCCAAGGACTCCGCGTACTCCGCGGCTGTATTCCAGGTGTACTCCGCGCGTACTCTAACATGCAGTACACTGTTATTCGACGAATGTGACGTCATATTCGTTTCTATGTGAATCGTAGTGCTGTGCGAATGGTTCGAAATCGAATCGAATCGAATCGAATCTGCCTGGATTCGATTCGATTCGGTACCGAATCCCTTATGATTCGGCATCGAAAGGTTCGGAATTTCGAATCAGCTAAGATTCGCCACCGAATCTTAAAGTTTAAAAACATGCTTTTCAACAACAAGAGGGTGGAAGCGCGCCTTTGAAAAGATGTGTGGGCCTACTAGACTTAATTTTAAAGCATAATTTTAGTTTGTTGTAGTAAATCTAATTTGTAGGGGCTCAAAATTGGATTCGATTCGCCCGCGAATTAAGGAAGATTCGATTCGATTCGATTCGAAATTATTTGGTCGGATTCGATTCGATTCGATTCGAAGGAGATTTGAAGAAATTCGATTCGATTCGATTCGTACCCAAAAACCTCGATTCGCACAGCACTAGTGAATCGTGTCACGTTCGTTTGAATGTTGTGTCATATTCGTTTTGACGTGAATCGGCCGAGCCTGGCGCCATTTGAGCATCAATTCACGTGAAGTCACGTTCAAATGAGTGTGATACAATATTTAAATGAATGTGACACGTTTCGCATTGAAACGAATGTGACGTCACATTCCTTGAATAACAGTGTACGCCGTCTTCTCCGACTGTACTCCGCGTACTCCGTACTCTTGTGCACGTGCACAGCAGTGTTGCCGGAAAGCTAGGCGAAATTCGGCCAAATACACCCGTGTGCAACGGGCTTTGTATCTCCGCCTGCCCACTGGGCAACAACTGCACACGCTTGCATGCGGTTTGCCTAGTAGGCAGGCGGAGATGCCGCCCGCATCACACGGGTGTATTTAGTCGAATTTTGCCTAGTTTTTCTGGCAACACTGGTGCACGGTACACCGCAAGTTCGAGTCGTCCACCCCTGCGTGCACGGCGCTCCAGAAAAATGATAGATTACGACTGCCGCTGTACGGTTAGGTGGCTCAGGCAACCATAAAATCATAGTGCTGACACAATCATGGTGATGGAGTGATGGTTGAAATTTGTTCCCTTATAGCCCGAATCATGAACTGTAAACAATACCGCGAACGTGGGCAGTTATGGTTTGCTGCCGAAGGTCCGTCCTGTATTTTTAGCACTGCTATGAAAAAGCTTCGGAGCGGGCCTATATAAACGACCTTGTCTGTCTTGGTTGAGCAAGACAGTTTAATTCTTTGGAGGCTGTATCCCGTACCTTAAGGGTCACTCCTGGGATATCTTGTCTATGTCTGCGCTGCTACATCGACGACCCAAATATCCAGGGATAAATCGTTGGGGTGTCACCTGATGGGACTTGCGTCATTTTGCGTCTCTCTCGGGGCCGAACTTTTTTGCCAGTTTTACTCTATTTCCCGCACCGTGTACGAATGAATATTACAATTTCTCGTACACTGGAAAAACTAATGTGACATGAGTCACATCAATTGATGTGACCAGTTTATGTAACATTTCAAAACGTTACCAAATTCTCGGTCACGTTTGGTAATGTGACATCCGGTGCTACGTGTTATGTCTGCCTTTAGTAATAACATGGAGGATGTCACACTACAAACGTTACCGAAAATGTGGTAACATTACGTGATGTTACCTAAACTGGTCACATGTGCACATGTGACATATGTCACATTAGTTTTTCCAGTGTAAAATGGGTAATTCTGAAGCAACTGACTTTCACTGACTTATTCACAGAAAGAGGTATACACGTGTAACACTTGTAATATATTCAGGTGACATTGGAGATTTTGCCAGCCTAGGCCGTGCAGCCACACATCATCCCGCCCTCGTTCCTGCTCGCAGTGGGCGCTCCGCGCGGAGTCAATATTCCTACATCATGCGATTATCGGGCCCCTCCTGCCCTATCGGGCCACACGGCACAAAGCAGTCCTTGTCAGCACCGTGAATAACTACAGCAGTCGTCGTGAATGCCGTGGGGAGGGGGGGGGAGGGGGGGGATGAACACGGGCTTGCCCCCGCCCGCCACCAGGACCAGCGAGGTCCGCCTACAGGCCCGCCCCTGTCCCTGTCCAGCCTGGAGAGACTAGTAGATAGTCTCTCAACAGAGTCTCTCTCCAGTCCAGCCCAGTCCAGCCGCTCGTCGCTGACGAGAGCGCGCGCCCTGCCTGGCTGCAGACCCGCAAGACTACTGAATCCATTCACCCAAAAAGGACCATCAATCTGACCTGGGCCGACGCCTTGCCCGCCCCGCCCCGCCCCGCCCCGCCCCGCCCCGCCCCGCCCCGCCCCGCCCCGCCCCGCCCGTCGCCGACGCCAACGCCTCCGGATAAGAGATTGCAAACGGCAAGGCGCGCACTGCTGGGCCCAACGAGCTGGTGGCGATGATTAGAGAGAAGAGCAACAGCCGAGGGGCGCGGGCGCAGGCGCGCGGGCGGGACACTCGTGTATTTCTGGGTAGACTTCCTTTAAATTTCTTCCATTTCTCATGTTTTTTTTTTTCTAAGGCACGAAGTAGCCTTATATACACTGTAAAAAAATCACGGTCGCCTATACGGAAATATACCGTTTATTTAGATTACGGTGTCTCCATACATTCGGTTCCGTACCCTCTTTCCATAAATGCCCATGTAAAAGAAATGTGGGTACGGTTCCAAGGTACGGAAAAGTTACCGCTAATTT
This sequence comes from Frankliniella fusca, assembly GCA_029379305.1. Taxonomy (NCBI): domain Eukaryota; kingdom Metazoa; phylum Arthropoda; class Insecta; order Thysanoptera; family Thripidae; genus Frankliniella; species Frankliniella fusca. Next base: position 1,441,388 of record JAHWGI010000723.1, on the reverse strand, counting down.
TGTGTCCGGCGGTTTCCGTTTTGGGTACGGACTGATAACGGCGTTCCGTACCCCTTTCCCTATGCTAGCCCATGTAAAAATGGTAGGTACGGTGGCCAGGTACGGTAAATTTCCGTACTCCCTTTCCGAAAAATAGGGTACGGAACGCCGTGACAAGCTCCGTATCGAAGGCTGATTTTTTACAGTGTAGTTTAGTTGGCGGATAGGATTTTTTTAAAATCAGTCTGGCCCCTTATGTAAAATCAAAATTCTCTATAGCATTTTTTAAAAAGTATTTTTCTTGTATTTTTGATAAGTATTTTGCTGAATTGCCTAGTATTCTCATGTATTTCCTCGCTTCTATTTTTCTTGTGTTTCTTGTATTTCCTTAGCAATACACGTGTGTTTTTGTGTACACGATTTTTTCGAGTTGGCCCACGCCCCTTGGCAACAGCGCGGCGGATGTAATAATTCCCGCAGAGTTACAGTGACGCGCAAACAGGAACAAGTGTGTGTTCTTGGTATCTTGGTATTTGGATGTATTGTGCATGTGCTTGGATCGTATTCAATGCGCAGGACAATGCGCCATTTTCATAGTTGAGTGTTGCACGAGATTGACAAAGTTGGGGCTCCGTCGAAGGCGAGAGTGGGATGGGGGTAGGGAGGAGAGGGAGGGAGGGAGGGAGAGGGGGAGAGAGAGAGAGAGAGAGAGAGAGAGAGAGAGAGAGAGAGAGAGAGAGAGAGAGAGAGAGAGAGAGAGAGAGATAGAGATAGAGATAGAGAGAGAGAGAGAGAGAGAGAGAGAGAGAGAGAGAGAGAGAGAGAGAGAGAGAGAGAGAGAGAGAGCACAGCTGTAGCCAGCCGCAGTACTAGAACGGGAAAATAAAACACGACAGTAATTCGGAATTTCCAGTGATAATCACATCAGCGTTTGCGCATATTTTTTTTCCCCGCCCAGCTCCCTCGATAGCGTTTTGAAACAATTTGTAGGAACAAACGCGCGGGGCGTCACGTTCCGCTGCGCTAACAATGATTGGTCGACGAGGCGCCGCATCACTCGCGGGGCGGGGCGGAGCGGGGTGGGGCGGGGAGCGGGGTGTGGTGGGGCGGGGTTGGGCGAGGCAGGGCGGGGCGGGGCGGGGCGGGCTGGGACGGAGGACTGGGTGGTGGGGTGTGGTCATTTTTCAAATGGCCTCCCATTCCCCAAGTTGTTGTTGTTGCTGTGCTGTGATTCTGCATTGGGTGGGTGTTGTTTATGTATTTGCTACAGAAAAATGCAATGATTCATGATATCCTGAATACGGTATTCGAAACTACAGTGGGGCTACTCTGCATTATTTTTTTTAAAAATGAAAGGAAATAATAAAACACTTTAGACGGAAGGAAGACTAAAGGAACACATAGCTGTGCAGTTCGCTTTCATCCAATCAAAAATAAACGTTTTAAGCAGTAATCCATAAGATGATAAAAGCTGCTTATAGGATTCGAACACTGCGTTTTTGTCTTTCAAAACACGCGACTTTAAAGTTTTTTTTTATTATTATTTTTAAATGGTCAATAATTCCATTAAAATTGAATCTTTTTTTTTTTTTAAATAACAACAACTCACGATTGTGGTGTATTGACACGTTGCATTGCTTGGCAGCGTAGTGTAGAAAACAACGTGATTGGTTTGAGAACGCTGGCAGACGCATGGTGCCAGCCTCCGGCAGGCTGCCGGCCCCAGGGAAACAAACTCGGTAAATGTCGTAGTATTCATTTTCGGTACCCTCTACAGAGTGGGGGGGGGGGGTAAGACCGTGGGGAAACGGCGCCATGATGGTTCATTAAGAGCTAAGAGGTGCGAAGGAGCCGCTGCGCTGCGCCCCGCGCGCGTCCATCTGCAAGTCGAACTAAGAACGAGAAAACTTTGTCGAGATTTTAAAAGCGGCCCTCGGCTCGGCGGGGCAGCAGCGCTGCAGGGCCCGCCCCGCGCCTTTTTATATGAAACGCCTGAAACCATAAGGCTTTCCCGAGGGAAAGTAAATTTTGCGCGGATGTTTATAGCGCGCGCGCGCGCTGCCTGAAAAAAAAAATCTGCGAACTATGAAAAGAGGCCCTTACTCACTCTATTGGACAAAAATAAAGAAGAGGAAAAAAAAGCCAAGGTCACTGCAAGTTTTTTTTTCTTTTTTCCAAAATATTATTTTCTTATCCTTTTTCGCGCCTGTTCTCCTCTTTGGGCGCTGCGGCCCGCCCCGCAGCCGACCTTGGCGCCTTTTGTGTGATGAGCCAAATCCAATATTTTGAGTGCCCCGGCAAGGACGTCTCCTGTCCCTCTCTCTCTCTCTCTCTCTCTCTCTCTCTCTCTCTCTCTCTCTCTCTCTCTCTCTCTCTCTCTCTCTCTCTCGCGGCTCGGGCGGGGCGGGAGCGGTGAGGTGCCAAACAGTAAGCCGTGAAGCGGGGCAGGGAGGGGATAAGTCCAACTCCTATGCAATAGGGGTTGAAATAGGGGTTCTAGCGCCCTCCCTCGCTAATCCATCTCATGTAAAAGAATCGGGAACAAAACCAAGGGTGTTTACACTCGGTAACTTGGCGTACATGGTGCGCTACGGCGGGGTTTCGGGGCCGCTGCGGGGTGCTTCGTTTCAGGGGGCTCCGGGGGAGGGGGGAGGGGGGAGGGGGGCTTCGCGGGGCTTCAGGGGGCTTCGGGGAGGTTTCGGGAGGCTTCGCGGGAAACGCGACTTAGACTCATAAAACTTGTGAAATCTGTTAAGAAATCTCAAAATATTACAATCTTCATTGCAGCCTATCTTTCGTCAACTGATGTAATCTACTTATCTCATTTCGATTCGTGGAGTTTCTTAAGAGTCTCAAACAAAAGTCGAATTACTTTCCTTGAGTTGGGGAAAAGGTTTAAGGATTCCGATTCCGCTAAAATTTTTAACCTTGAGATCCATTGGGAGGGTCAATTCCTGTCTCGGTAGTGGACTTACATGTACTTCATCATGCCATAAGTAACTCAGCTCCAGGGATCAGTCACTTAAGCCCATCTCTTGCCTCACAGCTCACGTGTAGGCTTCTCATGCGTAACTGCACGTAATTTTGCGCCTCAAGCTTCCGCAGGATTTTTTTTTTCAATTTCTAAGCCGAATACGAGAACGAAAAGAGGGAGTGCTTTCAAACTACCTACACACTGGTAAAACAAATGTTTAGTTTCTATACATCATGGTGTATAGTTGGCAATTCTATACATGACATGATGTATAGCAGAAACTAAACATGACAAGATGTTTAACACCTATACACTTCACAAATGTTTAAAGATTAAACATTTTGTGATGTATAGAAGTATACACTTGGGCGAGGCTCCACATGGAAAAGCATAGGGACACCACGCTGCGCCAAGTGTATAGCCAACTAAACACTTGCAAAGTGTTTAGAAAATAAACATCTGCTGATGTATAGTTTGAACTAAACATGATATAGTGTTTAAGTATTAAACACTAGCAGTTAAACATCATTTGATGTTTAGAACTATACATTTGTTTTACCAGTGCATCTACATAATTGGCGGATATCTCGTGTGCGTCAAAATTGCAACCATAGACTAATAATTCAGAACGTCGGCCGCGCTCCGCCCTGCCGGCTTTGGTCTCTCGAGTGTGGGGCGGAGGCGGCGGGGGCAGGGCTGGGCTGGGGCCGGGCTTTCCCTTTGCACCGCCCCCGTGTGTGTACCGACCCGTTTGCGGAAGGTTTCGCGCCGAGCCCGGCCAGAGGACTGCGGGCGAGCTGCCCGTGTTTTTCCTACAGCCTCACCCTCCGTCTCTTAACTCTCTCTCTCTCTCTCTCTCTCTCTCTCTCTCTCTCTCTCTCTCTCTCTCTCTCTCTCTCTCTCTCTCTCTCACAGGAACACCTTCCTGAAACATGCAGGGCCAAGTCTGTAAGGGAAGGGCTGCACCCCCAGGCAACCCCTGCGCCGCGAGCTTACCCCCCCCCCCCCTCTCCCCGGGCTCTACCGCCGCCGTCGCCACCGTCGGGTTCACCGCGGTGCCAACTTGGGCGGGAGGTCCACTTTGCGGCTGTAGACATCTTGCATAAAAGATGGGCCCCCTCCACGAAATCGAGATAACGCCCCGATAGAGACTAGACCAGACACTATGCTGCTCAGGTTTTAAAGAAAACCGCAGTGCACTATACTCTGGCGCCGTGCCGCTCCCGCAAGGCTAGGTGGAGCAGGGCAACGGATGCGCGAGGGGGATAGGGATAGGGTATGGGCACGGAGGAGAGAGAGAGAGAGAGAGAGAGAGAGAGAGAGAGAGAGAGAGAGAGGGGGGGGCACAGATACAGGTAGAGAAGAGTGGGAGGATCAGAAGGGGGGGGGGGGCATACACTGTAAACGCTCTGCGGCCGTTTTCATTGCCGAAATTACGCCCTTTTCGGCCACGTGCGTGTGATGCCAATGTTCTGCCTCGCCCTACTAATAATAATTCAAAGACAGGCATAAAATAGGGCCAAATCTCCGTGATGTTATTGAAAGTGATGCCATTGGTCTTACAGTGTTGTGTGGGAGAGAGAGAGAAAGGGGGGGAGGGAGACGGGGAGGGGAGCACGAGAAAAGAGTAGGGGGGGAGAGAGAGAGAGAGGGCATAGAGAGGGGAGAAGAGACTTGTGAGTGGGAGGAAGAGTGTAAGGGTGGTCTTGGTGCGACCGTTGCCCTGGAACTCTGCCCCTCCCCTCCCCCCCACCAGCTTCTGTCCGCCATCCCCCACAATCTATGCCACTGCTCCTGCTCAACAAACTTTTGCGCAGCCCTTTGATCCGATGGCCGACTTGCTCCTCGAGAAGAAATGTGTACAGCAAGGTCGTGGGGGGTCCTGAGGAGGAATTACTTGACCGCTGCATCCCTCTGAACCGAGCGAGGAACACCTTGTGATGCAATAAAGGGTGTAAGTTTTAGAATTCAACGCTCAAATTACCACCCCATTTACTCGTTATCGAGAGTTAAAGCAGGCCGACACCTTTAACTTTTTTTTTAAAAGTCAAAGTATTTTGGTATGAAAGGTATTATCTGCTATAAAGAAGGGAAGTACACACTTGCTAGATTGTTGTTTTTTTTTTTGGTACAAAATTAAACAATCAACGTTCATTTGAACACTTTTGTGCCTAACTGTGTAGTACCAAAAAAATCATGAAATTTGGCACAAAAATTCGTATGCCCAAGGAAATGCAGGTTTAACTTTGCACACAAACGTTCTGTTTTGTTTTCCCACAAAAACGCACAGCGATTCATTTAGCGTCCACCCTATTTTTTTCTTTTCTTTTCAGGGATCAAAGGCGAAGCACCCTGTTGGCGCGGCCCGGGACACACGACACTCGCTCCCGCTCCCCGTCGTCCTGTTTCTGTTTTGCTCCGATCTGCTCTCATGTGTGTGTGTGTGTGTGTGTGTGTTCCGTTGCAGATGGAGCGCCCCGCGGCGGCGTGCTGGCCGCTGCTGTGCCTGCAGTGCCTGTGCCTGCTCACGTCCGCTACAGGTAGGTCCCTGCTCCACCTGCCATGAAGCAGAACAACTTGGAACGACAAGCCAGGACATCAAAAAGCCTTCAATCCTTCCCCACCCCCCCCCCTTTTGAAATTGACTACTTTTTTTTATTTGTTTTTGAAGACGATTTCCAAAAAAAACAATAATTGAAAGCTTTAGACGACTCTGGCCTCTCGTTATTCCGGTGCATCTTTATACCGCTGAAATGCTTCGGTAGTATACTTTCGTCCCTTTTTTCTAGTACGATAAACTTGTCAGCAGACAATCCCTTGTCAAATTACAATCATCTCAAAACGAGCGCATCGGATTTGTGACAATGCTTACTTCAAAACCATGGCATTGAAATGCTTGCAAACCAAAATTGTCGAAGCATCGCCAAGACTTTTCGATTTTTGCCTCGCAAAGAATTAGTTCGCATTGCAAAGAGCCACGTGGCAATTCGTTCGAACCTTATCAAATTATTTGTTCGTATCGCAAAGTTGTGGTTTGCAAGCTTGCAAAGAACTAAACTGAAAGACAATGCTTCAAAACTCTTAGCAAAATCTCCAAAGAAAAATCTTTCGCGATACGAGCCCTTCCTTTGCAAGCACTTTACAGCGAGCACGCTCCTACTCCAGAGGAGACTGAGCGTAAAGCGCGTTGCCACCGAGCACAACCTGGCGACACGCGACCGAACTCCAAGCGGGTCACAGTCCACCCCTTCTGGGAAACAGCATCCCCCCCACCCTCCCCCTACCTTCAGCAAGCTCAAATCCCGCCCGGACTTAGACCAACGCAGCAGGCAGTTGTTGCTTAAAGTATGTCACAACAGACCCGACCCCACCCCGCCCCGCCCCACCCCGCCCCACCCCACCCCACGCCGGGGGTGGCTCACTGCCTCTAACAATTTTGCCTCTAACCCGAATTTCTGAATGTTTGGTCGTTTGAAGTATTGCCTCTAACAATAATGCCTCTAACCAGAAAGCGCGTTTCTCTCCGGTTTCCCGAACAGATATTGCCTCTAACAAAATTGCCTCTAACCAAAATTTTCAAAGAGACCGATGCTCAAATGAAAAGTGCCTCTAACAATACTGCCTCTAACCAATATTTTTAAAAAATAAGAAGTGACCAGACGAATAATGCCTCTAAAATCAAAATACGTTCTATACGCACAATTTATGTCCGAGAGCGAACTGAGAAACTGCTGCTCGTAACCAAAAGTCACATTCAACCAGCGTTACCTATGAGGAGGAAACAAATCGCAGCTCGCACCGCCTGCCTATCGCGGCCCCTGGGGTCTAGGCACATCTCACACCTGTGCGTTGCGGGTTGCCTACCCCGCAGTTTGCAGGCGCTCCGGCGGTTGACTAGGCAAACAGATTACCAACCCCACTCCACTCGCTACCTACCGCTACAGTGCAGCCCACCCACCACCGTTCCTCCACCGTCACTTGAGTCCGCAGAACTGCTGCAGTGCGTTGGGTCACGTGGAATAATAAATGTTCTATGCCGACCGGTAAAGGGTTTACGGTCGAATGTGACGTTTCTGGATCACACCGGAGTCTGAGGAGTGACCCACCTCCACCCCTCCCTCCACTCCTCGTGAGTAGACAAGCAGCTCGACATGCTGTCTGTTTCAAGGGTGCATTGCGGGATTGCCTATGCAGCCGCTCGCAGGCGCAGCATACCTGACTGGGTATTACACGGTATTACGCGTAATGTAATACTAAAAGAAAATCAAAATATGCTCTAAAATTGCAAAAGTTTCAGTGCACTACCGGTGTAATGCCGCGTAATACAGTGTAATACGAGGTACTCTGTACAAGTTTTCTCGGAGTAAATACCCCCTCGTCCCCCACTCCACGTCACTTGCTTGCCGTGCCGCTATACGCGATACGCGCCCCTTGCCGCTGTCGAGTAGGCAAACCGTCCGACTCACTTGTTGCGGCGGCGGCCTACCCTTCAACTGCATCCCGCAGGAGGGCGAGGGTCCTCGGTTGGTCGCTCGCGTTAGAATATACGCATCGGTACTACCACGAAATCGGTTTTACTGAACGTTTCCAAACCTGTGATCTCGCTTCTTGTACATATGCTAACCCGTACGTTTCTGTTTCTGTCTGTTTGCATGGCACTGTGAGGGGGAGTTGCTGGAAGACTGCCGCCGGAGTGGTACTAGCTGCAAACGTTCCCTTGCACTGCTGCTTATTGGCCGCCTTTTCCTGTGCACCACTGCCTTCGCAAGATTTCTAAAAAGAGGAATATATATATATATATACTTATTAAAAAAAAAACAGCTTTTTCTGCACTTTGCATTCCAAATAAAAGCTTGCATTCAAATGTCTTTAATCACGTATTTGTTTTTTGTTCTTTTTAACCTTTTCCTTTGCTGCGCTACGAGAGAACGGAGGTATGGAGCAAAGGTAAGGCAACGGCAGCCAGTCGGTAAGTTCCATCGACAACCATCGATCTCAGATAGCACGTTACAATCCACATGTTAACTAAGCAGCCTGCTCTCGGTTTGAGAGCGAATCTCCGAGGGCATAAGGGTCATAACGCCGCAGGAAGAGGAAGACGAGATAGGAGGGGAGGGGAGGACAGAGTTTACTTCGTGCCGTTCACGCTCGGAATGAGAAGGACTTCCCTGCCGCAAGCGCGCTGCGCGTAAAGCTTTGAGCGGGAGGTCTGCCTTCGCCACTCACACGGAGAAAAGTGGGGAGAGGGGGAATAACCAAGGAACCGCCACCAGAACAAGTGCAGCGCTGTGCAGCTCCACGCTGATAGGCTGGTCGGGTGAGAGGGGCGGGGGTGGAGGATGATGTGATCAGATCAACGGCAGAGGCTCCGAGTGGAGAAAGTCTCAACCGGAACCAAAATCACGCAGAATATGGTATAAAATAAGCACTTGTTCGTTGCAAAATTGCCTCTAACCATGTCGGATATTGCCTCTAATCGCGCTATTGATGCCTAAAATCGCCGTAGAACGCCGCAATATGTTCCAGTAATGACCAGTCACGCTTGCACATCAATTTCGGAACAAAGGACGGGCCCCAGCATATTTGCATCGGATAATGTGAGCACTACAAAAGACCTATGTGCTTATCACAGAACCACTGTACTGTAACCTCCGATTGCTTGCACCTCAAGTTAAAGTGAGGGAAAAGTGTCTTGCGTAAGTGTGTGTGTGTGTGTGTGTGTGTGTGTGTGTGTGTGTGTGTGTGTGTGTGTGTGTGTGTGTGTGTGTGGGCGGGCGGGCGCGCGCGGGGGTGTCGCGAAATGTAAGACGCAGTTTCTCATAGCCTCGCGAATCAGCGGGGGTGGGGGAAACGGTTCTGAGGGAGGGGAAGTGACTGAGACATAATCAGATCATGAGCGGAGAGGTGCGAGTTGTAAAAAAAATTGTTTCGGCGGCCACACAGTGAAGAAAATAGTCCGAAACAAGAACTTCATGTTTGCAAAAATGCCTCTAACCATGTCAAATATTGCCTCTAATCCCACTAAAAACGCCTGAAATCGTCGTAGAACGCTTCAAAATGTTCCAGAAGAGACCTGTTACACTCTAGAATTACCAAGGGTGTCGGAGAAGTGTGAATGGAGACTCCTCCGAGGGCCGGCGACGCGCCTTGGAGGTAGGCAACGAATCCTGCTGCGCGTTAACCACGGCAATCGCACGCACATCACATCAACTGCGTGGGTTCAGCAGCTTCGTGCGATAGCATTAACTAAAACTGGCTGCAATACTTCAATGCAGAAGCATCAACCACAGCCCGTACGGACGTAATGAGGTGAAACAGCCCGAACATTCAGAAACGAAGGTGCGCGCCTGGTTAGTATGCAACCCATCCTACGCTGGACTCTGGTCTAGGTCGTGAATGCCCACGGAATCGCCGACCTCTGCCTCGGCCTGGCAGCGTGACCTACTACTAGGTGACTCCAGTTTGCTCTCAACAAGCAGTCGTAAACCCCTTCTGAAGCTGAAGCCCTTGTTATTCCAAGAAACCAGATCAGTGATTAGTTTTGCCCATAGGGTGAGGTGGAAAATTATTGATAGAAAGGTTTTACATCACACATTTATTATTGGTAAATTACAACAGAAAAAGAAATCATTAGTTTTACATTTAAATTTCTTGAGAATAGTTGGGTAATTGTGTGCAGTAATTTAATTAACAAACAAGGCAAAAATTTCACTCTAGTACATTGATTTAAAAAGTTTATCTTCTGTTCTTGGAGAGCAGCCTGGTAGTATGAAAGTTGACGTGGAATTTCCTCATGATCCTAGCTGTTAAGAAAAAGAGAAAATATAATAAGATTGTAAATTATAGCTTAGATGTAGGCATTGTAATATCCAGTTTTGTCAATGTACCTCGACAGATTAATAAGCAGCAAGATACAGTCCACAGTCCACTGTACCCAGATGCTCTTTTCTTCTTCTGAAAACTAGAGACAGTGGGAAACCGACTTAGTACGTTTACAAAAACTTCAAAATCTTAGCGAATGAAAAATTAGATAAATCAAGAAACATTGGCTATAGTGGCGACTAGTTTGAGTGGGCAAGGCCTGGAATCACAAACCAGAAAATGAGCGGTTTACTTTAAGAGTATGCAGAGGGGACATGGGAGGCACAGAAATGGTGCACGGATGGAGCAGATATACGAAGGGAAATATCAAAATAGAGTGCGGATCAGAACGGACAGAGCAAAATTTAAAAAAAAAAAAAAAAGTCAAAAAAAAGTCAGTCTTTTCAGGGTGTGGAGAACTTCAGAGAGTTTTGGAGTTCTAGCTCCTACAAACAAACAGAACAAAGTGTGGCAGGGACAATATTTTAAAACTGTACAAAAGGTTAGTAAAACAAGAAGAAGAAAATGTCTTGAAAACGCTTGCTTACATTTGATGTCAGAGACAAATTAATCCACCCAGGCTGAGAGTTTCTCGTCCCAAAAAATCAGGCGACATTGACAGCAGGGGGAGTGGGCCTGCGAAGAGACAGTTTTACTTGTCATATAAATATGACAACAATCCATCCAAAAGTTAACCTCTACTGGATGAGTAGTCCATGTGATAAACAAGTATAGGTCTCGTACACAACGACACACTAAAATAAGCTTGTTAGAACAGGGAGGCAGGGGTCAAAGGTTGGTCAATGTAGCACGGTATAAAAAGAGTGTTTACACATAACTTACCGAGTATAACTAAGAGTAGGATAGACAGCCTGCAAGGCTAATTCAACCCTTTCATTATGGCTACCTTGAGGCTGATGGGTAATGCACTGGTACCATAACCTCGTCCAGATCAATCAAATGTCTTGCATGACAACACTTTGCAGGCAGTCTCCCCTTGTCAGCCAACGTTTCCGTAGACTTCAGTTATTCATGCCACTGCTGACTGATACCTTTTAAATGAAAGCACAAATTACTAAAACTTCAGACGGCCGCAAGGTCAGCACTTGGAGGAGGAGACTTTCCAAAAACTATTTTGTTTGCAGTACACTGGCATACGACAGGGAAAGGTAATAAACTTGTAGAAGGAAACATAATATTTTGGAACACCCAGGAGTGGGTGGAAAATGGTACAATACGTATTTGGGTCACGTCTGACAGTCACTCAGAGTCAGACCTCAGGTGAATCGCCGTAGTTGTTTACATTGGCTGCTGGCTGCTACGTGGGAGACAACCTCCGAACACGAAGTGGAAATAATGTGGTCAACGGAAAACGTGAACAATACTTGATTATTTAAGAGAAAGAGTCATTGAAATGAGTTCAGCATGAATATTTGTGGCCGCCTTATTTGTGATAAGTGTATATGAACCAAGTTAAAAACTGACCAGTGGTCAGTGATTTGATGTGACTAGGTTGGCAGCTGTCTCCCAACCGTCCACTGCCACTTCCGTTCGTCTCGTCTCTTGTCCTCATTGCTTCCCTCTTGCATTTTTAACGGCAATGTTCCCTGTTTTCTCCAGTAAATTTTTTGGAGGAGGTCAAGAACACTAGAACACCTCTCTCTTTCCAGTAAATTTGAACCTTTCTAAAACTATACCAGCTGATGCGTGAAATGAGCTTGATGATAAGCTCGAAGCCTGTTCCAAATCATTGAGAAGCCGTTATTCGATCGGGAGCCGCGGTCATGCATTGAAACCAACAGGTGCGATTTTGAACTATCACATTATCTCTTGTCTCGAATTTTATAGCTGAGAGCGCCTCGAGGTGACTATTTTCCTTTTAACGTACATTTTTTGGTTGTGAAGTAAGGGATTCAATTTCAAATGGCTGTAAAGTTTTCGGTGCATAAAGGTTATGTTGCTCTACAGGGTGCATGGAACCTTCACCTTTTAGAGTACATAACTTTTTACTGTTTGCTTTGTACATTTTGAGAGGTGTATTAATACTCGATTTGACGCCTGTGTTTTTTGGGTTAGCAGGAAGCTGCTGCTGTGATACGTGTCTTTCTGAATCCTCATAGCTTGGCAACGAATGGTACTTGCGCGTTACCAGTGATTTACCTGCAGTGATTCAAACTAGAGGTTTTTTTCTTTTTCTTTTTCTTCTTCTTTATACTTTGATAGGGGTATTTGTGATTCCTCACTAATCTGTTGTTCTGTTTGACAGACAGCCTGGGCTAGGCAGTCAATTCAAGTTGCTCGTACTTGGTCCCCAGCTCTGCATCTAAACGAGTCAACTTGTGCTGGCTTCACTTTTCATGAGACTCGTCAACTTTATCAGTATTACGTATGAAGTGGCACTCTCAGCTTGAGTATGAGTTTGGAAAGGCAGGGCAAAGTAATTTCTTAAACAATTTGCTAGTCGCATTTCAATGTTATAAAGAAGTCTTTATTTTGGGGTACTCTGAACGCTGGCTTCACTTAACCTTTCGTCTCTTTTATTTTTATTTCTCATCTCTCATGATTCATGTTCTATTGAATCCTGAAACTTGTGTTTTATTGTTTTTGTTAAAAGTGTTTGTGATGTGCCAAAGTGCTGTGTTTTACTTGATACTGCTATTCCTGTGTGTATTCTCTTGAGCTGTGCCTGTTACTGTCTCTCTTTTTGTGTCCTGTGCCATTGCCATTTACTTCAGGTGATTTGTGTGATGTTCCCTTGACGTGTGTTGTGTCTTTTGTGCATGCTGTTTTGTACTCTGACTTGCATTGTTTTGTTGTTTTCTGATTTCTTGGTTTTTTGTTGACTGATTTGTTGCCTCTCATACGTATTGCTCTGTTGTCGTAAAAGTGCTATGACTTTCATTGATTTTCCTCCTTTTGTTTCATGCTTGCCCTTCTGCACCATGTTGTCGTTGTTTTGAGTGTTTTGTCTGTTTCTATGTGGTCTCTCTAGTGTTCCCTTGTTGAGTGTTCTTGCCTTTTCATGAATGCTTGTTTGTGCGCTGTGACTGTTCATTGCTCTTGCATCAATTTTCCTTCCTGAACTTTTGTGCATAACCCGTGTTTGACAATGCCATATATCCACTTTTGTCTGCTCATGTTTTGTTGTTGCTGTTTGAAGTGTCTGCCTTGATATGTGTTTTAATGTTCTGCTTTATTGTGAGGGAAGTGTCCATGTCATGTTTTCTCACACTGTTTTGAGTGTCTTGTCTGTGTCTATGTGGTCCCTCTTGTGTCTTTGTATCGTGCCCTCGCCTTCTCATGAATGCCTGTTTGTGCTCTGTGACTGTGTTTCTTGCTCTTGCGTTTCCTTGATTTCATTTAAATGGTGAATTTCTTCGCATTGATAAATGACCCTTGTTGATGACACTGTCTTTTCTACTTTTGTCTGCTAATGTTTTGATGTTGCTGCCTTAAGTGTATTACCTTGAAGTTCTGTTTTTGAATGTGCTGCTTCATTGTGAGGGAACTGTGAATGGACAGAGTCTGACATTGACTCCAGTTGAAATAAAACTTTTGTTTCCCTCCTCTCTTTTACGAACTGCTGTTTGTCTCCGCACTGTTGTTTCATTTGTGTTGGGTTTCAAAAACACTTTATTTCATAATGTTTATAATTTTGGCGGGTGCGGCTCTAAGCTTTTCCATTCTCATGCTTGTTGCTGGAAGTTGCCTTTTGCATTTTGTTGTGCCCACTGTTAGAGACAGGCTGGTATGGTATGTATTATCATATTGAAGTATTATCATTGTTTTTGGACTACTGAGTACGTAACTTTCTTGTTTTCATTTTTAGGTGAGGCTCCATCTTCAATATTTACCAACATAGCATATGGAAGCACTGTGAATAATGTGCATAACATTAAGCTCTTAGCAATCTGTCTGGCCGTCTTCTGTTTGTCACTCCCTACTCATGATTTTACTCTGGTAAGTTTAAACATGTTCAAGTTTAAAGAGAATTAATTTAAAAGTACTGCGTGACAAGTTCCTCAAACAATAAATTTTGTCCTCAGGCGGTCCCTTCAGTACCCGGGTGCACTCTCTGGCACCATCATGATTTCCTAAGATTTGTAATATTATGGAGCGATATGTGTGTCAAGCCAGCAAGACAGGTGCTGCTGCTCATCGATCGCTTTGTCACTCGGAATCAAATTTCAATCAGCTTGAATGAAGTAACGATCGAACAAATAACTGGAGGGGAGGAAAGAGACGGAAAGGTCAGGTAAGGTTTACTCGTATTTCATTTGGAATCCAGACCTTCTCTGGTTTCAGTTTGCTCATGCACACAAAAGATTTGCTATGTCTCTTACAAATATACTTACTAACCATATTTTTTTTTTTCTAGGCTTGTAGTGCTGCAGCTTGAAAGCATGCTGATGCGCTTTACACCCCACTACGAGAGGACTCCATAACTGAGGAAGAATGACTGCATCAAGGTACTTAATTTGCTGTCAATTTAATAAATATATTTTTCTGTGATTTGTCTCTGTTGTGGTTAATGCAATTGTAAGTTTCACTATTTGCTTTATTTTATTTTTAGAACCTCCTGTTGTTATTTTCTCTTTTGAGTATATTTCCTGAGATATGAACTTCGCCCAGCCTAACCAGAGGCGTTTTCCTGAAACTCCCCGTTGAACGCTGTGTGAACTTTCTCTGTTTCTGGAACGGCAAGAATCATTTCGCCTTCTTCTCCTCACACTTCCTGGGGTTAGTTGGGTTTGTTTCTTTTGAAGACAGTGTGCAGTTGAATATTTATGATGCTAACAGACAGCTTTGTTGTCAGATAGCCAAGAGAGAGGAGTTTGATGACCAACCCCTCCCCACTGCTGTCCACTCCTGGTGTTGTCAGATGGCATGACAAAGCTAAGTGCTATTTTATTCAAACTTATTATATTTGCCTCCGCTCACAGTAAAATTTAAAGCGTAGCTTATCATAACTTTGGCTACAGAATTGACTAGTTTGAGTGGTATTCATAATTTCATGAGGAGCGGCAATTCTTTCAATTTAATTATCTCCTTCAGAGGATGGATTTCATTTTTCTTAAAGCCAAATTACTAGGGAAGTTCCAAAGCAAAGTCAGGCAGTATACAACCAATTTCCCCTCTACATTCTCTCCTTCCCATCTTTGTTTCATCTTTTGGTTTCTTTGAAAATACCATTAAAAAATACCTTCTAGTGTTGTGAATGTTTTGTGTGTGAAATGAAAGTGTCTGCGATATGCTTGCTCTTTATCTGTGTTGTGTTTGTTTCATTTTCATGCTATGATTTTCTTTTTCTGCTCTAGATTGTTGCTTATTTTGTTCTATTTTGTGTGTGTTCCTGTACATTGGTCTTAATTCTGTTGTTACTTGTGACCTTCTAGTGATCTGTGTGCACCTTGTTCAGCTGTTTTCTCTGTTGGTGATTGTATTTTTTTTTTAATGCATTTCACTGTCTTTTGTGCTTGCATTTATTCTTGCCCCTCATTTTTGCTGTTTGACCCTGTATGGTATTTGACAACTGTTTTTTTGTTCATTTTGTATGCCTGTGAGGGTTTTGTCTTATTGTCCTTGTGAAAGTGAGTGTTTTGTTCCTGCCCTGACTGTGCCTTGTGTTGAATCTTGTTGTTGCATATTGTTCTGTATGTGAGTGTTGATTTTTGCTTTTATTGATTTGCAAACTTGCATTCTGTGAGGGTTTTGTCTTGTCCTTGTGAAAGTGAGCGTTTTGTTTTTGCCCTGACTGTGCCTTGATTCTTGTTGTTGCATATTGTTCTGTATGTAAGTGTTGATTTTTGCCTTTATTGATTTGCAAACTTGCATTCTGTGAGGGTTTTGTCTTGTCCTTGTGAAAGTGAGCGTTTTGTTTTTGCCCTGACTGTGCCTTGATTCTTGTTGTTGCATATTGTTCTGTATGTAAGTGTTGATTTTTTCCTTTATTGATTTGCAAACTTGCATTCTGTGAGGGTTTTGTCTTGTCCTTGTGAAAGTGTGTGTTTTGTTCTTGCCCTGACTGTCTTTTGATTCTTGTTCTTGCATATTGTTCCATGTTTGAGTGTTGATTTTTGCATTTATTGATTTGCAATCTTGCATTCTGTGAGGGTTTTGTCTTGTCCTTGTGAAAGTGAGTGTTTTGTTCCTGCCCTGACTGTTCCTTGATTCTTGTTGTTGCATATTGTTCTGTATGTGAGTGTTGATTTTTGCTTTTATTGATTTGCAAACTTGCATTCTGTGAGGGTTTTGTCTTGTCCTTGTGAAAGTGAGCGTTTTGTTTTTGCCCTGACTGTGCCTTGATTCTTGTTGTTGCATATTGTTCTGTATGTAAGTGTTGATTTTTGCCTTTATTGATTTGCAAACTTGCATTCTGTGCGGGTTTTGTCTTGTCCTTGTGAAAGTGAGCGTTTTGTTTTTGCCCTGACTGTGCCTTGATTCTTGTTGTTGCATATTGTTCTGTATGTAAGTGTTGATTTTTTCCTTTATTGATTTGCAAACTTGCATTCTGTGAGGGTTTTGACTTGTCCTTGTGAAAGTGTGTGTTTTGTTCTTGCCCTGACTGTCTTTTGATTCTTGTTCTTGCATATTGTTCCATGTTTGAGTGTTGATTTTTGCATTTATTGATTTGCAATCTTGCATTCTGTGAGGGTTTTGTCTTGTCCTTGTGAAAGTGAGTGTTTTGTTCCTGCCCTGACTGTTCCTTGATTCTTGTTGTTGCATATTGTTCTGTATGTGAGTGTTGATTTTTGCTTTTATTGATTTGCAAACTTGAATTCTGTGAGGGTTTTGTCTTGTCCTTGTGAAAGTGAGCGTTTTGTTTTTGCCCTGACTGTGCCTTGATTCTTGTTGTTGCATATTGTTCTGTATGTAAGTGTTGATTTTTTCCTTTATTGATTTGCAAACTTGCATTATCCTATCTTCTGTAATTTGTTTTTACCCTTGATGCTAGTTGCATTGTGAACCTGTCCTTGAGTGAGCTGTGTACTATTTTTCCCTCATTTTGTCTTGTGGTGAACAGAAACTGACTTTTTTAATTATTGTGTTCACTGGGCATTGAATTTTGTTGTGTGCTGCTTATTTTTTTTTTTTTTTTTTTTTTTTTTTTTTTTTTCTTTTTTTAATTTTGCTCTGTCCGTTCTGATCCGCACTCTATTTTGATATTTCCCTTCGTATATCTGCTCCATCCGTGCACCATTTCTGTGCCTCCCATGTCCCCTCTGCATACTCTTAAAGTAAACCGCTCATTTTCTGGTTTGTGATTCCAGGCCTTGCCCACTCAAACTAGTCGCCACTATAGCCAATGTTTCTTGATTTATCTAATTTTTCATTCGCTAAGATTTTGAAGTTTTTGTAAACGTACTAAGTCGGTTTCCCACTGTCTCTAGTTTTCAGAAGAAGAAAAGAGCATCTGGGTACAGTGGACTGTGGACTGTATCTTGCTGCTTATTAATCTGTCGAGGTACATTGACAAAACTGGATATTACAATGCCTACATCTAAGCTATAATTTACAATCTTATTATATTTTCTCTTTTTCTTAACAGCTAGGATCATGAGGAAATTCCACGTCAACTTTCATACTACCAGGCTGCTCTCCAAGAACAGAAGATAAACTTTTTAAATCAATGTACTAGAGTGAAATTTTTGCCTTGTTTGTTAATTAAATTACTGCACACAATTACCCAACTATTCTCAAGAAATTTAAATGTAAAACTAATGATTTCTTTTTCTGTTGTAATTTACCAATAATAAATGTGTGATGTAAAACCTTTCTATCAATAATTTTCCACCTCACCCTATGGGCAAAACTAATCACTGATCTGGTTTCTTGGAATAACAAGGGCTTCAGCTTCAGAAGGGGTTTACGACTGCTTGTTGAGAGCAAACTGGAGTCACCTAGTAGTAGGTCACGCTGCCAGGCCGAGGCAGAGGTCGGCGATTCCGTGGGCATTCACGACCTAGACCAGAGTCCAGCGTAGGATGGGTTGCATACTAACCAGGCGCGCACCTTCGTTTCTGAATGTTCGGGCTGTTTCACCTCATTACGTCCGTACGGGCTGTGGTTGATGCTTCTGCATTGAAGTATTGCAGCCAGTTTTAGTTAATGCTATCGCACGAAGCTGCTGAACCCACGCAGTTGATGTGATGTGCGTGCGAATGCCGTGGTTAACGCGCAGCAGGATTCGTTGCCTACCTCCAAGGCGCGTCGCCGGCCCTCGGAGGAGTCTCCATTCACACTTCTCCGACACCCTTGGTAATTCTAGAGTGTAACAGGTCTCTTCTGGAACATTTTGAAGCGTTCTACGACGATTTCAGGCGTTTTTAGTGGGATTAGAGGCAATATTTGACATGGTTAGAGGCATTTTTGCAAACATGAAGTTCTTGTTTCGGACTATTTTCTTCACTGTGTGGCCGCCGAAACAATTTTTTTTACAACTCGCACCTCTCCGCTCATGATCTGATTATGTCTCAGTCACTTCCCCTCCCTCAGAACCGTTTCCCCCACCCCCGCTGATTCGCGAGGCTATGAGAAACTGCGTCTTACATTTCGCGACACCCCCGCGCGCGCCCGCCCGCCCACACACACACACACACACACACACACACACACACACACACACACACACACACACACACACACTTACGCAAGACACTTTTCCCTCACTTTAACTTGAGGTGCAAGCAATCGGAGGTTACAGTACAGTGGTTCTGTGATAAGCACATAGGTCTTTTGTAGTGCTCACATTATCCGATGCAAATATGCTGGGGCCCGTCCTTTGTTCCGAAATTGATGTGCAAGCGTGACTGGTCATTACTGGAACATATTGCGGCGTTCTACGGCGATTTTAGGCATCAATAGCGCGATTAGAGGCAATATCCGACATGGTTAGAGGCAATTTTGCAACGAACAAGTGCTTATTTTATACCATATTCTGCGTGATTTTGGTTCCGGTTGAGACTTTCTCCACTCGGAGCCTCTGCCGTTGATCTGATCACATCATCCTCCACCCCCGCCCCTCTCACCCGACCAGCCTATCAGCGTGGAGCTGCACAGCGCTGCACTTGTTCTGGTGGCGGTTCCTTGGTTATTCCCCCTCTCCCCACTTTTCTCCGTGTGAGTGGCGAAGGCAGACCTCCCGCTCAAAGCTTTACGCGCAGCGCGCTTGCGGCAGGGAAGTCCTTCTCATTCCGAGCGTGAACGGCACGAAGTAAACTCTGTCCTCCCCTCCCCTCCTATCTCGTCTTCCTCTTCCTGCGGCGTTATGACCCTTATGCCCTCGGAGATTCGCTCTCAAACCGAGAGCAGGCTGCTTAGTTAACATGTGGATTGTAACGTGCTATCTGAGATCGATGGTTGTCGATGGAACTTACCGACTGGCTGCCGTTGCCTTACCTTTGCTCCATACCTCCGTTCTCTCGTAGCGCAGCAAAGGAAAAGGTTAAAAAGAACAAAAAACAAATACGTGATTAAAGACATTTGAATGCAAGCTTTTATTTGGAATGCAAAGTGCAGAAAAAGCTGTTTTTTTTTTTAATAAGTATATATATATATTCCTCTTTTTAGAAATCTTGCGAAGGCAGTGGTGCACAGGAAAAGGCGGCCAATAAGCAGCAGTGCAAGGGAACGTTTGCAGCTAGTACCACTCCGGCGGCAGTCTTCCAGCAACTCCCCCTCACAGTGCCATGCAAACAGACAGAAACAGAAACGTACGGGTTAGCATATGTACAAGAAGCGAGATCACAGGTTTGGAAACGTTCAGTAAAACCGATTTCGTGGTAGTACCGATGCGTATATTCTAACGCGAGCGACCAACCGAGGACCCTCGCCCTCCTGCGGGATGCAGTTCGATGCGTCCTAAGAACAAAGTCCGATCTGTTTGCGCGCGTTTGAACAAAGTCCGATCTGTTTGCGTGCGTTTCAACAAAGTCCGATCTGCTTTCAGCCGCGCTCTGCAGCGCTGGCTTATTTTATTTATATGTTCGTTAATATTAGCAGAAGAGAAGAAGTAATGGATGCTACGTGATCCTAAAAGATTAAAGAAAAGCTGATACAAAAAATGATAGGCAAAGATACAGTAACAGAATTGTCACAGAGATCTTAACATACACCACCCGAGCGCGGCCGAAAGCAGATCGGACTTTGTTGAAACGCACGCAAACAGATCGGACTATGTTGAAACGCGCGCAAACAGATCGGACTTTGTTCTTAGGACGCGTCGAGTTGAAGGGTAGGCCGCCGCCGCAACAAGTGAGTCGGACGGTTTGCCTACTCGACAGCGGCAAGGGGCGCGTATCGCGTATAGCGGCACGGCAAGCAAGTGACGTGGAGTGGGGGACGAGGGGGTATTTACTCCGAGAAAACTTGTACAGAGTACCTCGTATTACACTGTATTACGCGGCATTACACCGGTAGTGCACTGAAACTTTTGCAATTTTAGAGCATATTTTGATTTTCTTTTAGTATTACATTACGCGTAATACCGTGTAATACCCAGTCAGGTATGCTGCGCCTGCGAGCGGCTGCATAGGCAATCCCGCAATGCACCCTTGAAACAGACAGCATGTCGAGCTGCTTGTCTACTCACGAGGAGTGGAGGGAGGGGTGGAGGTGGGTCACTCCTCAGACTCCGGTGTGATCCAGAAACGTCACATTCGACCGTAAACCCTTTACCGGTCGGCATAGAACATTTATTATTCCACGTGACCCAACGCACTGCAGCAGTTCTGCGGACTCAAGTGACGGTGGAGGAACGGTGGTGGGTGGGCTGCACTGTAGCGGTAGGTAGCGAGTGGAGTGGGGTTGGTAATCTGTTTGCCTAGTCAACCGCCGGAGCGCCTGCAAACTGCGGGGTAGGCAACCCGCAACGCACAGGTGTGAGATGTGCCTAGACCCCAGGGGCCGCGATAGGCAGGCGGTGCGAGCTGCGATTTGTTTCCTCCTCATAGGTAACGCTGGTTGAATGTGACTTTTGGTTACGAGCAGCAGTTTCTCAGTTCGCTCTCGGACATAAATTGTGCGTATAGAACGTATTTTGATTTTAGAGGCATTATTCGTCTGGTCACTTCTTATTTTTTAAAAATATTGGTTAGAGGCAGTATTGTTAGAGGCACTTTTCATTTGAGCATCGGTCTCTTTGAAAATTTTGGTTAGAGGCAATTTTGTTAGAGGCAATATCTGTTCGGGAAACCGGAGAGAAACGCGCTTTTTGGTTAGAGGCATTATTGTTAGAGGCAATACTTCAAACGACCAAACATTCAGAAATTCGGATTAGAGGCAAAATTGTTAGAGGCAGTGATGCCATCTCCCCACGCCGCCGCGCCTTTGCTAGCGAGCAACAACAGGAAGACCCTCGCGGTTCCGCCAGCGCAAAGGCGCGCGGAAAAGAAATCAGTCGTCTGATTCAGGAGATCGCTCCTTGTCGCACCCATGGCGGAGCCCTTTGTCGGGGGTGGCACGCCCCCATGAGTGCGACAAGGAAGGAGAGGCGCCGCGAGAGCGCGATCTTCGCGGAATCAGTCGGCAGGTCAATTCCACACCGCCGCCGTGGAAAGCGCGAGCGAGCGAGAGAGAAAGTCGCGGGCTCAATAAGCCCTCCGATCCCAACCGCGCAGTGATCAAGAACGAGGGGCGCGGGGATCAGACCGAAGCCTGACAAAAGCTGCCCGAGCCTGAGGGGGCGGCACTGTTATTCGAGAAGCTGTGACGTTAGGATCTCTTGAGTGAATCGTGTCACTTTATTTCGGATAGAATGTCACTTTTCGTTTGGAACCGCGGATGAGCGACACGCGAGCAGGCTGAGTGGGGCACAATATGAGGAACGCCGGGGAGGAAAGGGGCTCTGAAACCTCATTGGTCTCTGCGAGAGATGGACCACTCAAAAAAAAAGTAAAATGATTTTTTTTTACTTTTTACTTTTTATTTTTTATTTTTTATGATCTGTTTATTTTTTTTAAGATTTTTCTATTGATTTCTCAAGTAAAATTTCTGTCACATTACGATAAATTATGATATTTTACCCCTATTTCCCTATTTCTGAATGATTTTAATTTTTTCTCGATTTTCGGGATTTTTTAGCATTTCTATTCTTGATTTCATTTTGATTTTCTTGATTTTTTTTTTTTAAATTTGCTTTAGATTCATCAAATGATTTCTTTAAAGTGCGTACTGTGATTTTTCGAAGTGACCTCCCCCTATCGCGGCTCCCCCCAACAAGGCGCCTGCCTCGAGCGGTTCGGCAGACAAAGACAGAGAGAGCAAGAGAGAGAGCAAGAGAGAGAGAGAGAGAGAGAGAGAGAGAGAGAGAGAGAGAGAGAGAGAGAGAGAGAGAGAGAGAGAGAGAGAATGTTTATGGCAGTCGGTTTCGCACGCCATGAGCCCCCTCCCCAGGTGCGATAGTGTGGATGTGCGCGCTGCTCGTTCGCCAGGTATGCACACAGTCCCTTCCCTCCAGCTCCGGCTCCAGTCGTGCGGCTCCGGGCGGGCTCCGGGGCCCGGCAGACCGACTTGCTGCCCTGCCCGACCCGTCCGGGGCCTCTCCCTTCCCTTCCCTTCTCTCTCTCTCTCTCTCTCTCTCTCTCTCTCTCTCTCTCTCTCTCTCTCCTTCTCTCACTCTCAATCCAGTATTTCAGACACGTCGCACTAGGGCGGGAGGGGGGGGGGGAGGCCCATGTACTGAATATGATGCGCTGGCCCGAGTGAGGGGGGCGGGAGGGGAGATGCGAGGCTGTGATATGTGTTTGGCGTGGGGTGCGAGTGAGGCAGGCGAAGAGGGGTGGCATAGAAAACGGGCACCCTCCCCTCCTCTCTCTCTCTCTTTCTCGCTCGCTCTCTCATTCGCTCTCTTTCTCTCTCACTCGCTCTCTTCTTCCGCCTTCACAAGGGCCTGGTGCAAAAAAGAAATCAGTGAATATCGGAGCGGGAGTAGCAGGGTTGCCGACGACTGAAAGACGAACCCCTATAGCAGAGGTTGTATGTATGGATCTCTTTTTTTTCACCCTTTTCTCGCTTTTACGTTTTCTTCCTATTTCTGAAGTCCTGCGCTGGACGGAGCGACCCAGGCCCGCTGCGCCGAACTGGAGGAGTCAAATTTCTCGCTTTCCTGAGAGCGAGATCTGCGTACTAAGTTTCATGCCCACAGCGAGAAATTGTTGTCGGTTCACTTTCCGACTACGTACTTATCGTAAAATAAAACGCACTTCGTATCGTGATGAAATTCAATTACGAGCACGAATTGCGTTTTAGTAGATTTACCACACATTCCGTAAATCGTTATGTACCAATTACATCGTAAATCTACAAAGATATTTTTACAGTCCTTTTGAGAGAGGGAGGCTGATCGGATATTGCTCAGTTAGGGTCATTTCGGCGACAATTTCGGCACTGCGTTTCGACTGTTTCTCAGTCGTTGGAAGATACTATATCACTCTAAAACCCGAGCGGTATAAAATTACCAATAAGTTTGGCTCATTTACAGTCGTGCTATCGAGAAGCGCTCGTGTATGATTGGGTGAGGCAGAAGACATCCCTCAATTCAGAGTGAAAATTGTGAAAATCACATTTAAGTGTGTGCTTTTGATAGCGTGACAGTTTATAGAGCGATGAGATTAGCCAACTACAGCAAATCTCTGGAAAAGCCTTTTCATCCATCTTTTTTCTTCGGATTTTCTTTTTTGTTTCTTTTTTTCCCCTGTGGTCACCTTTTGTCCTTTAGCGTACGCATAGTCGCGTCCCCATCCGAGAGTACTGCAGTGGATGAGACCTTTATGGGGCGCAAAAGAAACTGGGGCAGGTTTTAAAAAAGCGCACATAAAAGCGAGGGGTTACCGAGGAGGTACCAGCATGGGCGGACGGGGAACAGGGCTAGCATGCACCGCCCAGCCCAGCCAGGCTAAGCGGGGAGGGGGAGGGGAGGCGGGGCGAGCCAACGCGAAAGGGTAGCGGGCGCAGTAGAAAATGAAAACTAGAAAAAAGATTTCCATAACCTTATAATTTTAATAGTTCTGATTTAAAAATTCAAAATCTAAATTTTCGAAAGCAAATTACTACCAAAAGAACACGAAAATTGCTTATTTTTCATAACATTAAGCGACACTAAGTAAACAAAAAATGATGTTAACACCTTGAAAAGCGTGTTCTTGTAACAAGTACAAACATTTACTACGGGCGGATTCTTGTACTGGGAGCAAGAGGATTTACTTACATCCGGTATTTCCATAAGCTTATTTTTCCGGGTGTAATACTTAAGCAGTAACACCAGTACTGAGTGCAATTTTCATGCAGTATTTGAGGAATTAGCAGCCTGCGTACAGTGACTATTCAAGTTGACGTCCCCTCAGGTATGTGATACGGTGTGGGCGGGTGGGACGGAGCCAGCCTTCACCCTCAGTCGCCACTCTGGCCGGTGATTACTGGAATACCTGTCTGCATGGCGGAGAGCAGAGCACAGCGGAGAGCAACTCAACACTGTTAAAGCACGAGCCTGCGGGTACCCCCACGAGGAGAAACGCACACACCGTTAGAAATTTCCACGATAATTACAGCGAAATTTCCATATATTTTTCCTCGCATTTTTTCCCTCTCCTTTTCTAGGTTCGTCCCGTTTGCAGAGTGTGCGGAAAGTCCGTTCCTGAATTAATACGGATGTTTCCGTACTTTATAAACACTTTTCTGTCGTACGTCCAATAAATTTCAAGTCACTAAGCTTTGAACTTTGGTTTTGGTGGGGGATATTCTCTAAAGTTTGAGTGCGTCGGGAATAAGCACAACATACGGGGCGATCAAACGCGACGCATTTTGTCGGTATGTAAGAATCCTCATCCGCACACTTTTTACGTCAAGCTTTTTTTTCTTTTCTTTTTTTTTACATTCCCGCGTGAAAGGTTTCACCGTCACTCGCGGTGAAGAGAATAATTTGGAATCCACACACCATAGTAGCTGTGGGTAACATACACGGCTCTTGAACTCGGATTCCCGGTGCACGCGGCGAATATCAAGGGGGTGCGCTTCGGGCGCGCGTACCCGAGCCGCTTGATGAAAAACCGATGCTGCTCGTGGCGGGGCGGGGTGGGGTGGGGTGGGGCGGGGCGGGGCGAGGTGGGGCGGGGCCCAGCTCTGCGGTGGATCATTTGAATGCCGCTATAATATAGGATGAGGGGGAGGCCGGGACGGAGGTGCAACCTGCGACTGAGTTTGAGTGTTATTGATGACACCCCACCCCTGTACCCCTGCTTCACCCTCCAGCCCCCCACCCCCCCACTCCTATGCTTCCACCCCCGCAGTTCCCCACCCCACCCCCTACGCGCGCCGCCACCGGAGCACCCAAGAGCAAAATCAGACCTCTGCCCCGGTCCCAGAGCTCCGCCCGGAAAACCCGCAGGGGAGACCTATACCACACGAAAACGAAGCAGGTCTTGTGACCCGCTCGCTGTTCCCTTTGGCCGGGGCTGCGCGGGGGAACAGGGATGCTGCTGCTGCTGGGGGAAGGTGAGGCAGGGTAGGGCGGGGCGGGGTGAGGCTCGGTGGGGTATGGGACCAGGGAAGACCCCGACGGGGGACCCGGGGCCGCTGGGCCGCGCTGGGCGCCTGCCAGGACGGCCAAGTTGGCGGGGCCGGGGCCCGGGTCCGACCGGTCGCTCGCAACGGGGCGCCAGCGCTGTGCCGGGGATAGGACCACCGCCGGACCCTTGCGGAGGGAAGGGCCAAACCAACTTGGCATTGGACGCCTTTTTTCTAATGTCAGTTATTTTCGGCCGATGATGCGAAACTACATTTTATGCGATGCCCGCACATGTTCAGGGTCAGGGGGAGGGGTCGTTCGACCCGCAGCGACAGGTTTGATAAAGAAGAGTCGTAACTCACCCGACAACGGGCAGCCCATCACCGTCTCTCGGGGACCCACAAGTAGTTTCCGCAACGGGTTACCTGAAAGCAAAATGAATACGATCCAATTCATTTGTGTGTCATCATAGTCTTAAAATTCTGACAACGAAAATTATTATGTGTGACAAAGAATTCTGTGCAACCGAAATACAAAGCTGAACTACCTTTGTAATACAAAGCCAAACTATCTTTTGTAATACGAAGAAAAATCTTCGTACTACAAAGAAAATTTTTCGTAATACAATGGAATTCCCTGTGCGGCTGCACTGCATTCTTTGCATTATACAAACAAAAAATAATTATTTGTAGAAGATGTAGAGTGCACATTGAATCTCAGTGCTAAGTCCCTTTTCGTCACAGCACTAATTTCTCCGACAGATATTCTTATCTTACGGCCGAGGTTTGATCACAAAGCACCTCATTAGGATGCTCGTTTCTATTCCCAGGCTACACGACACGTAGCAGTTGCTTTTTGTATACCATCTGAATGTTGGAGCGGCGAAGAATGAGACAAGCGCTAAGGCTTCAACGGGAGTATATTCTGTGTGTATCATAACATTTTTAGAACATGGACCCAAATAGCTTGATTCCCTAAAAAGCTTGGGGGTTTTGGACTCACCCCACTCAACTCTTTCACTTCCCGCAAGTACAGCCGAGATGGGTGAGTTGGACGGATTTAGAAACTCGGGATTCTGCGGACCGACTCGGAGAAAGTGCTCACACTGTTTTCCGTCATGATTTTTTTATTTTTTTATAATTTTAATCACTGTGCCCCCCGAGTTTGCCAAACTAAAACACGACCGGCCAGCGACCAGCACCAGACCAGCCCGCGCCGCAGGGGCACTTGTGGTCCGGGGCAACGCGCCAAGATGACCTCCTCGGGGGAGGAGAGGGGATGGTCCACGGGGGCCGCCGGGCCGCCGGGCCGCCGGGCCGGGGGAGGAGCCGCAGCCGCACCCCAGGGCGCCGTACCACTACAATTACACCAGAAAACGTTTCAAGTCCGTAACGAAGTCGGTAATTGGCCAGATGAAAAGGGATTGCGAAGGGCATTCTTGAAGGGATTCTTAACCAGTCCCGTCAGGACCCTTTTGTGATCCACTTTTCCTCGTTTGCTTTCCTCTCTCACCCCTTTTCCCCCCTTCCGCCCACACTGTCAACCCAAATGAGCAACTGCTTAACACTTGTACGAGCGCAACTTCCAGTCTAAAGCGAACAAGTGTAAAACTCGGCAGTTGTGCAATGGCAAGTGTCAAACTCGCCAGTTGTTCACTTGTAAGTGTTCAACTCGACAGCTGTGCACTTGCAAGTGCTCAACAAGGGAAGACTTGCACGCGGCAGTTGAACACTTACAAGTGCAAAGCTGTCGAGTTGAACACTTACAAGTGTCGACTGGCGAGCTTGACACTTGCAATTGCACAGCTCCCACGTTACGCACTTGCACGTGCAGACAGGAAGTTGCACACTTACAAGTGTTGAGGAGTTATTGCAGACTTGGTTTATCAGTGCACTCACACACACACACAAATAAACAAATACCCTTTCAAGTACCACTACCTACCCTCTTTCATAAAATTTAGATGTAACAAATTGAACACCTCTCCCTTTCGAGTTCACCCCTATTGTAAATGTATACTGTATACCCCCCCCCCTCCGATAAATTCATTGGAAAAACTGTCTCTCTCTTCCTCCCCCACCCCCCTCTTCCTCTCTCTCTCTGCCCTACCAGCGCGCAGCGCCTGCACGGTGACCCTCATTATTGGCAATATAAGTCCCATGAGGCGAGGCGAGGGGTATTAAATCTCATTCATCACGACTGGACTACCCCCACCCCTCGACCCCCCACCCCCCACCGTCCCCCCCATCCCGACACACGGGCCCCTCCCGGCCTGCCGGAGCCCCTCTGTTGTGAGCCAATCGACGCTTGATGTATAGCGGGATGAAAACGCCTCCCTTTCTCCGCCGCCACCTTCTTCTTCACCCTTCTCCTCACCCTCTCCCTGTAGCGCTATCACAGCGCGCTCTTTTACGGGAAACTGACCCTCGCGGACCCCTGAACAGGTGCAGCGGGCAGCAGGGTACGGGGTCGGGCAGGGCAGGGCCCTGGGGCGGGGCGGGGCGGCCCAAGACTCACCCTGTTTCCCCCACCCTCACTGTTCTCTCGTTGATTTTAGGGGGTAGGGCGCTCTCTAGTATACGTTCTCTGAGTTTCTTTTTCTTCTCGACGTCGCTTCTCCCTCCCTCTCTCTCTCTGACTATCTCTTTCTCTATCGCTCGCGCGCTCATGTTGCAAAAGTATTACCTTCCCACGCGGACCAATAACGCGGTCGCGGACAGCACACGACTTTTGCGAGAGTGGTAAATAACGTGCGGCGCGTGAAGATATTGTGCTCTCACAAATGTTTCATTTTCCCATTTAAACAAAAAATAAAATAATAAAAACGTATCAGAAAAGAGAATTAGCTTTGCCAAAAAAAAAAATCATTGCTGTAATTGAAGAGTGAAAATCCCCAAAAGCTTTTATTAGACCAAAATCCGATTATTAGAAGAGTTACTGGTTATGACGCTAAAAAAGGAGCTCTAAAGTCTTCCCACTTTTTTCACTCCCTCATCTCCTTTACTCTCTCTCTCTCTCTCTCTCTCTCTCTCTCTCTCTCTCTCTCTCTCTCTCTCTCTCTCTCTCTCTCTCTCTCTCTTCTCCTTCACCGGCTTTCTCTCTCAGTCCGTAATGAAGGCCGATACGGTCTGTAATTAAACAATGGCGCTGCTGTCGTTGAAATTCCTTAATATACGATGCAAATGTCTGTGCGCGTGGAGTACACCGTAAAACTCGGAGCTTGCACGTGGCACAGAGTAGGGGGTGCGGGGGAGACAACGTTTGAACGGAAGAAGAGCGCATAGGGATTAGAAATAACGTGAAACCTGACTCAAAAACAAGCGCTCAGTCCTTTTGCATAGAACCAAGCACACAAATACTCAAATACACGCCTTTTGTTTCTGGGAGGGGGTGGGGTTTCTTTTGGAGTGCCATGCGAGAGCATGATACACTGTCAGAGAGAGAGAGAGAGAGAGAGAGAGAGAGAGAGAGAGAGAGAGAGAGAGAGAGAGAGAGAGAGAGAGAGAGAGAGAGAGAGAGAGAGAGAGATTGCATGCAGCCGGCGCTCAGAAAAATATATAACTCAAATGGCTTTGTAATACGATTCCCTTGGAACGACGAGCAACAGCCATATCCGGTACCACACGTACCACAGGTACCATGGGGCGTGTCGGGTACGCGCGGCTAGCGCAATCAGTGCGTTGTGTGTTATTTCGGCCTTCCTTCAAAAATATACGGCCTCAGTTCGTAGAAGTCTCCGTACAAGGTCGTAGATCTGAGAGGCTTCGTATGAGAGGACGCTACTCTTCGAAATTCCATAAAAGGTCCAAAACAAAATTGTTTAAAAATATTTTTTTTTCAGGTGTTTATTGTTTTTGATAAGGTTGTTTTTAACTTTAAAAAATACTAATAATAATAATAATAATGAGGGGTTTGGAACAAGAAGTCAAAATAGCATTGTAAAAATATTCGTTAGTTAAAAAGTTCATCCAATTTTTAAATCAAGCCGTCGCAGCTGAAAAAGTTTAAATCACTGACTGTCAGCGCCGGATTTGAAACGCCCAGGGGGCCTCTGGTAACTGTGTTGCTGCGGATATCGTCACCCCATTCTACGAAGCCTTCTCAATCTCCGTTTCAAGTGTCGATTGAATCCCACTCTCGAAATTCCAGTAAGTGAGGATCACAAGCTTGTAGGAGAGTGAGTTACCATTAATTATTTCACTTTCACAAGTAAAGCAACGGAATTTTCACAGGAATTAAAAAAAAATCGGGAAAACTTGTCAAAAAAAAAGTAAAAAAGAAAAGAAAAAAGAAAAAAATACGTAAGTTAGTGCATGATGACTTTCACACGCCTTCTTTGAGGTTTCTAGTGCAAGAAAAAAGAAAGGAATCATCATCACTGACTACGGATTTGGATATTTTCATTTAAATCGCTGCCATACTCTCTCTTATTGCTGTCCCTTCTCCACCCTCATTCCTCCCTCTCTCTCTCTCTCTCTCAGCCGCCCTTACCATCCGCGCCGCTGCTCCCATACTGCTCGTGGCGTCATGAGTGATGGCGTTCGTGTCGCACAATGTGCCACTTCTCCGCGTGCCGAGCTGCGGGGGTATGGGGGTAAGTGGGGGGAGGGGGGCTGAGAATGGTGGAGGCTGAGGTGGTATTGGGGGTGGGAGCATACCCTCAACTACTACTAGGCTCGTGCACGTCTGCACCGCCTGCTGCTGCTGCACCGGGCGACAATGTGACAGCCGTACCGTACCGTACAGCCCCACTACAGGACTACGGCTAAGACCCGCGTGTCACTCGCCACCCGGTCGCGCGCGACTCTATGCCGCTCCCTCTAACTCTCTCTCTCTCTCTCTCTCTCTCTCTCTCTCTCTCTCTCTCTCTCTCTCTCTCTCTCTCTCTCTCTCTCTCGCGCACCAGCCCCTGGCCCCCTCCGCCCCCCCCAGGGATCGCAGTTTCCTCTTCCGGAAGGTTTGTCTCATAGCGCGCGCGCGACCTCCTGGAGGAGAAAGGCAGTCTTTCCTGTGGAAAACTTGAAGGCGGCCGTGAAGGGGCTTAAGCATGAGCGTGGTGGGATTGGGCTGCTGAGGGGGGTAGCAGCGGGCCGGGGGGGATGAACGGGTCCCCTTAATCCCATACACACACCACCCCACCCGCTAACCCCCCTTGCCCCCACCGGGGTGCTGCTCGCGGCGGGGCGCTCGTTCGCTGGAATACCCCCGAGCCTTATGGTTGCCGCTCATACCCCCCCCCCTTCCCCCAGCGTGACGGCAATCGCAATGCCCCGGCCGTCACGTCGGGTACCGACCCACTGGAAAAAGAAACTAAAGTGACAAGCGTCACAAATGCAAAGATGGAAAGGTCGCACTATGTGGTGTGACTGTGTAGTTTTGGTCGAGGGGGGGGGGGGGGCGCTCACTTCCAAAAATCATTGTAAATCCCCCCAAAAATCAGTTAAATTTAAAAAATAAGTTAAGAAGAAAGATGCAGATAAGTCCGAAAAATCGTGACAAAATTAACAAAACAACGAACTTAAATTTAAAATTTCAGAAATTGGAGTATAAGATCAAGATTTGACAATAAGTGACAAGAAAAAAATCTGTTTACACATTTTGTATGAGTGATGCCCCCCCCCCCCCCACCCCCCCTCCAGGTTTTGGTTACGTTTGTAATGCGGCCTCCTTCTTCGTGTGTTATGCCTTGAGCTGATGGCCTTGCATCACATATGGTATGACGTTAGCCTAGATCGCATTGCAAGGTGGTGCGACCAAAACGGGTCACATCGATCAACATGACGCGAGTCGCAATAGTTTCTCTAGTGCTGCGGGGGTCGGCCACAGACCTCCGCTCCGTGCCCTATGCCAGACGCCCCCGCAGCCCCCCATCACCACCACCAACGCCTTTTGTTAGGACTTAAACATTTATTTCCGGTAGAGACGTCAAGGCTGAAAACGGAAGTTTACTGCGAGGCGCGAGCAGTGGAAGCACTTCCGATCCAAGGAGTTTGTGCGAGAAAGTGGCCGGTCGAGGGTGGGGATGGGGAGGGAGGGGCGGTGGAGGAGTGGTGGTTGTGGTTGAGGAGGGAGAGGGAGAGGGAGTGGGAGAGAGAGAGAGAGAGAGAGAGAGAGAGAGAGAGAGAGAGAGAGAGAGAGAGAGAGAGAGAGAGAGAGAGAGAGAGAGAGAGAAGACGCTGAGGTGCGGGATGCTGAGTTGAGTAGTCTCAGCTGATCGCCCATTCCGTCCACGGCGGCGGGGACACGGTTGGGGGGAGGCAGCAGGGGGAGAGGGGGGCACAACGAGGTAGTGGTAGAGACGGACCTGCCACAGGCCCTGCGGGAGGGGGGGGGTGTAGGGGGTAGGGTAGTCTTCCAATCAGAGGAACGGCCCGGGCGGGGCTTACGCCGTTTAGGGACAACGCCAGGCAGACCGGGGACAGGGGTGGTATTCTCGAGGCTACCGTGCACAACTCTCCCTGTCCCCCCCCCTCTCTTTCTCTCTCTCTCTCACTCTCTCCCTCTCTCTCTCGCTCGCACGCCTGTCCGTCACGCACGCCGCGGGCCGGGACGACAGCCTGGAGGGCACTGGAGGAGCTGGAAGGCTTCCTGGAGGACTCAGGGAGGACTCAGCCAGAGTCCCCTCCGCTCGGCCCTAGCCTGCAGGAGGGTCGTCACAGTGAGTTACACGGGGGCAGCGCAGCCCTCAGCGTCATTGAGTTCCCCTCAAACTCTGATTGGAACTCTACTTTTTTTTTTTGGTACAAATTGTGCTCAGTTACACTATTAAATTAAGTGTTTAAACCTGAAAGTGTGAAAATGTCATTTAAACACTTGCAAATGGGCAACTCAGTTTTGTGCACTTGCAAAGCGAGGAAATCGATATAGTTGTGCACTTGTAAGTGTTTAAATCCTCATTGGCATACTTTCTGGGCCTAGGGTGTACAATGCTGCGGAAGTGTGCAATTGAGGATTTAAAGACTTATTACAAGTGCAACTATCGATTTGCACATACTTGCAAGTGCACAAAAGTGAGTTGCACACTAGCAAGTGTTTAAATGACAATTGCACACTTTAAAGTGTGAAAGGTTTAAACACTTAATTTAACAGTGTAATTCCTCCTTTTCACACATCGGTCTGATGGCAGGCCGGCAGGGGAGAGGGAGAAAAGGAGGGGTAGCGAGGTGGGTCGGCCAAGTCAGAGGCACGCTTCCCCTCAGGCGGAATACATTTGTATTTATAAACTGCTTTGCATTTCCACAAGATTGCACCACCGTCCAGTAATTGCGGGGTCTAGGTCAATTATTGGTTTTGCAAAATAAAAAAATAAATTGTTGGTGGTAGCGATAGCCCGCGTTGTACGGTCTTTTGCATCTTTCCTTCGCAGAGAAATGGAATCGAGAAAATTCGCACAGAACAAATCGTCAAGAATTGAAATGTGCATGAGAGGAGAATTGCCTCAACGGGCTGGATACGCCTTAATTGGCAAATGTGTTTAATCCTCCCCCCCCCCCCCCTTTTTCCCTCGGCTGCTTGAAGAGTTCTCTCAAGCGTTTTCTGTGTTGCTAGCTGTCCGTCCTTCCGACTATCGTCTGTGCGACAGGATTGAAATGTTCTGTGTTGCTCAATATGTCACTCCCGACCCGAACAGCGGAGCGCCAGGTGCAAATCTTGCCGACCCCGGGTCGAAACGCCGGCGGCGAGCCCAGCGGGCATTACCACGACCCCTGCCGAACCGAACGGAACGCAGTTGCGAGCGTGCCAGGTGGAATGGTGGCAACCCCGTTTCGCGGAAGGCGAGGGCGGTCCTACCCGCTCCTGCGACCAATCAGGTCTATGAGGAGAAATTATGAAGAGCTGCCGGGATATTATATATATCTCTACAAGATGAGGCAAGGAGACTAAGTGTAAGTGTCCGGAAAGCATAAGATTCAATAATATATCAGCGCGCGACAGCAAGCGGGTTTGTAACCCTTTCCCCTTATCTTACAGCTGGGACCGACCGACCGGGGCAGCAGCAGCAGGCGGCACAACGAGCTCAGCGTGGGAGGGGAGGGGGAGGGGAGGGGGAGGGGAGGGAGGGGGAGGGGAGGGGGAAGGGATATCCGAGGCGCAAAGCTGGGGCCGCACTGCACTGTTAAAAGCTTACGGTGAATTTGACTGTAAGTTACAGTGAAACCTGCACCACTGTAAGTTACGGTGCATATTCGCCGTAACTTACAGTGAATATGCACCGTAAGCTACGGTGAGCAGCCTGCACCACTGTAAGTTACGGTGCATTTTCACCGTAAGCTACGGCGAATAGCCTGCACCACTGTAAGTTACGGTGTATTTTCACTGTAAGTTACGGTGAATATGCACCGTAACTTACAGTGGTGCAGGTTTCACCGTAAGCTTTTAACAGTGTGGGACCGGCCAGCGGCCACGGCAGCCGCCCACAATCGTCCCCCGACAGCATCTGAGCGCATTGGGAGCCGGTGGGGTGGGCGGGGCGGGGTGGGGCGGGGTGGGGCGGGGTGGGGCGGGACAGCACGACGAGCCAGTGCAGAGGAGGGAAAGGAGATCTCCAGCGGGTCTGATGACCAGTAGGAGGGTCCACCGGCATATTCTCATATGGCCTGTTCCCTTAAAATAAATAAAAAATAATAATAATAAAAAAAAACCTTTCCGAACCATTTTGTGGGAGTATTTCTGCTGCCCGAAAACCTCTGTCTATAGCCTAATAACTGTTAGTAAAGATTGTCACCTGACGACATCCAGTGAGGTGGGGACTCTTATTGTTTTGAAACCAAAGAGCTGCCTTTCATTAACGAGCGTCCCCTCGAAACTTTTTCGGGATTTGCCTGGAAAACTGTAGAAAAGACTTTAAGCCTTGAGTTGACACTGAAGGAAAATGTTGTTATTTATTCTGCTTGTAAAGCAAGTCATTTCATTATTCTTTTCGAGGAGCAGAGCTATGACTTCTTTTTCTTTTCATAGAGCAAAAGAAGTTTTTGAAATGGTTTCGCCAAACAGATAATCGAGATGTTTGTCATAAAGTTACAACATTTTCCGCGTTTTGACAGACTTTTCCAACACAATATGAGACAAACTAACAAATTTATTAGTTACTCCGCCGCGACGGAGGGACATAAGAAAGAAACCCGCACACGTGTGTAGCGTGGGGACGCAGGCATCCCCAGCCAACCCCATCTCCCCTGTCCAGCGCGCCCCAGACCTGGCCGGACCTGAGGTCAAGCACTTAGGCCGCGGTGGCGGGGCGGGGCGTGGCGGGGCGGGGCGGGGCGGGGCGACCTATTGTCCGCGTGGCACGCACGTGGCGGCAAACAGACACGTGCTGCGACCCTCGCGTGGGGTGGCCTCATGCCCCACCCCACCCCGTTCCGCCCCACCCCACCCCACCCCAGCCCGCCCCACCCCGCCCCAGCCCGCCCCGTGTTAGCCCACAACACCGCAGCCTGCCGCATCCCACCCCGGCGTACAAGTGGCCCGGTTGGACCGCACACCGCGTTCAAATTTATTTATAAAATAAAATAGAATGCCAGGGTTTGAGCCGACGCGGTGGACGCGCGCGGAATCGGGTGTACTGAGCAGTTCCAGTACACATGCACACACACACACACACTCTTTAAAGCTTACGGTCAATTTCACTGTAAGCTACGGTGAACTTGGCATCACCGTAACTTACGGTGGATTTCACCGTAAGCTACGGTGAATCAGGGGGCATGACCGTAATCTACGGTGACATTCACCGTAGCTTACGGTGAAAATTCACCGTAAGTTACGGTGATGCCAAGTTCACCGTAGCTTACAGTGAAATTCACCGTAAGCTTTTAAGAGTGCAAGCACAGAGGAACACACACACACACACACACACACACACACACATATTTTTGAGCTCAATTCCGTTGGACACACTCCCGCTCCGCGGCTTTCGGGCGTTAACGGTGAATTACACCCGCGTTATTGGTGACGTGAACCACGCTGGCTGCACTCTCAGTTAAACGCCACGGAAATTGACTCGAAGTAACGACTCTAGAATCCTTTTGGAAAACTGCTTTCGGTAGCAGGACATTAGAAGGCAACGCCCTGATAAAAGACAGCACAATGAAAAATAAATAAACGACGTATTTGGTAGTTTACGATTCACAAAGTAAGTTATACATGTAGTACAAGATGCTCATTCCTGTTTGTCATCCGATTTCAAGTCAATGAGCAGCGCCTGTAAATTTCAAATCTTGAATTGTCTTTGTGTGGCAATCTTTCATTGGAAGTTATCCTGTACCCGATTCAACAACCTCAAAGCGATTGTGGGCAGGGCTCCCATCATCCACCATAAGACTTTATAGGAAAGAGAGAAAAAAAGAGAAAAAAGAAATAACACATGAATGAAACACAAGCCGATATTGAATGTGTTTAACTACAAGGAGAAAAACGACAGAGGTCTGTTTTCATCACACACATGTCCGGTCGCCATAGCCCATAGCCAACTCCTAGTTTAAAGCATCGGATGTTTTTATACCAGTAATAAAACCATTCCCATGGATCCGAGTCGATCACCACAACAAAGTAATTTTTTTTTCCGGTGTAGAGTGAGCAGCAGTACGGACTGCGCCGCTAAGTAGGGAGTCGTGTGGCTGAATAACAACCAACGCGTGCAGCTGGCACGGAGGGGCGGTCGGCGGCCATACGCCGAGAAATTGGTCCCAGAGAGAGAGAGAGAGAGAGAGAGAGAGAGAGAGAGAGAGAGAGAGAGAGAGAGAGAGAGAGAGAGAGAGAGAGAGAGAGAGCAGAGTAGGGGTCGGTTTGCAGACCAGCCGGCGGGAACAATTCCCGCTGGAGAGGCGCGATGGGAGGCGGACCGCAGGGAGAAAGGTGAGGCCAGGAGGCCTCTAAACAAAAAATAAAAATAAATAAATTTAAAAAAAACACAATCAAACATGGAGGACTGAAATGTTTCCGAACGCACTATTGGTTTTATCGCGCTATTCGCCGCTAGCATCCCCCCCCCCCCCACTCGTCCCGCTCTCTCAACCCCGCTCCCCCCATCTCTCTCTCTCTCTCATTGCGGTGGCAATGCAAAAATTAATCGAGGTGATTTCCAGCACGAGAAAGGAAATAATACTGGAATAATACTTTGATAGGCAACCTTTTGAATTGAAGGAAGGGTATGGTCTGATAGACTCAGAAAGGGTACTCCCCCCCCCCCCCCATCAACTCAACCCGACCCGCACTCCCCCTGGCAGGCCGACAGCAGCACCGACCCATTCGCGGTTTCGCTGGGACGAATTTGCGCTCTTCAGCGGCACCCCGCCCCGCCCCACCCCGCCCCCGCCCCCGCCCCGCCCCACCCCACCTCTTCCGTGTTGATGGGGCGCATATCGAGGCCGGGACCTCCATAAAGCCCATCCGCCGCCACCTGTGGTGTGCCGGGGCGGGGAGGGGAGGGGATTGTCGGCACAACTGAAACAACGGTTCAGAAAACGCCGAGGCGCAAAAAGGAAAGTCGAGCGACCAGGAGAGAATCCCAGCTCAGTCTCCGCGAATCTCGAACTTAAACAGCCCCCGCAGCAATGACTTCTTTTGAATCCTCAAATTGACTTCTAAATTAGAGGGATCTTCTCTTTTTGATTTCCCATGAATAAGGAAAGTTTACAGCATTTCGTAAATTTAACGAAAGTGTTTCCTGAGTGCATACAACCTTCTAATACGTTCCGATTTATTACTTTTCACCAACACTGCCCATACAATCATTCTTTGTTTACAACAAAATAATTAAAACGGATTTATTTTTTTTTGCACCAATAACGGGGATAAAAATAAAGGAAAGCACCCTCAGCGCTCGTATAATTTGCGTAATGATTATTTATCGCTGTGTATTTCGCTCCCCAGCCTAACGGCGCGGGCAGCGAGGGTCACTCGCACCCCGCGCCTGACGCACCATGCAGCAAGGGGCCAGGGGTGAGAGAGAGAGAGAGAGAGGGAGAGAGAGAGAGGGAGAGAGAGAGAGAGAGAGAGAGAGAGAGAGGGGGGGGGGTGAGGTAGACCGCGGGCAGCCGTCGGCCGTTGGGGTCTGCAATCCTCTGGTCGCAGTCCTTTCTAATGCATTGCTTTTGCGCAGCATACAAAGTGCGCACTCAGGCAGTCCCAGCCACGTCGACCTCCGAGTTAAATCTTTACTCCCTCTCTCCGCCCCTTCCTCACTCTCACTCTCTCCCTCTCTCTCTCTCACGCCTAGACTCTCCACCTCTCTCCCTCCCTCGCCCGACTATGGCGCCCACATTCCAGCTGCCATTAGCGCTCTTTCTCCACGTCAGTCTAATTAGAGCTACGGGGACGGGGGCGCAGGGCCGGGGCGCGCGGTCGGTCTCGGAACCGGAATACCTTTGACGGGCTGAGCAGGGCCCATCGTGATAAGGGTGATAAGGTCATAGCGCCGCGCGCCCTACGCTCCATCTGGGACGCCCGAACACCGTCAAAATTATTTCATGAACGGCAAACTCTGTTCACTGTTAAAAATACCGTAAGGAATTACGGTATGCCTACGGTCCGCACCGTAGTTTTCGTGTACGGTCAGACCGTAACGTATCCTTACGGTAAGGACTGTACTTCATTGTGGATGGAATGTGCTCCATTGAACTTCCCCAACATATTTGCAGGCTACGGCGTGTACCGTAAGATTCAGACCGTAGTCAAAAATTACGGTCCGGGACCAGGTAACAAATTTACGGTGCGTACCGCAGGCATTTATCGTGGTATTTTCCACTACCGTGGTATTTTCCAACAGTATTTCAGTTATGGCTGTAGGTAGAAAAACGGCAATTTTGTTCAAAAGGAGCTTAAGTTTTTTGAAAAACAGCTGAATTTGTTTTGAGTCCGAAGCGATAAATTTGCTGTTCCTGAAGACCATTTGCTGTTACTGATAGCTTTCTGTTGTTCTTTAACAACCTTCGCTGTCACTGAAATTCTTAATGTTACAAAATATATCGTTCATATCTAACAAATTTCTCACAGTGATGACAAGTGAGCCCTACAGCACTACAACGGTGAATTTCAATCTTTAGCTATGGTGATTTTCCCATTCAGCTAAGGTACGTCACATCAATAATGCAATTTCCACCGAAAATGAACACTCACTGTGATAGTAAAGAGAGATAAAGGAACACCATAAATTACGCCGCATAGTTTCCCCCTGAATCCTGCAGC
Source organism: Frankliniella fusca (assembly GCA_029379305.1). Lineage (NCBI taxonomy): Eukaryota > Metazoa > Arthropoda > Insecta > Thysanoptera > Thripidae > Frankliniella > Frankliniella fusca. Next base: position 1,402,887 of record JAHWGI010000723.1, on the reverse strand, counting down.
AGCAAATATAATAAAGATGTAGATGTGCGCAAAGCAGTGCATAAGGGATCGGGTGGGCATTCGGGCTTCCGGGAGGAGAGAACCGACTAGAAAACAGACATTACTCAAGCAACACGAGGCTGGGCGGGGCGGGGCGGGGCGGGGCGGGGCGACGCAGCACAGAGCGCGAAAGAGATTTGGTTTATTCCAAGCGTGTTACTGAATGGCCATAGAAGAGAGGGAATGTAGAAGACGCGTTAGAAGGAGAGAGGGTATGAAGAAAAGGCTGTGTGTGTGTGTGAGAGAGAGAGAGAGAGAGAGAGAGAGAGAGAGAGAGGGAGAGAGGGAGAGAGAGAGAGAGAGAGAGAGAGAGAGAGAGAGAGAGAGAGAGAGAGAGAGAGAGAGAGAGAGAGAGAGAGAGAGAGAGTAGGCGGGGCTGCTCCTCTGCCGCGCCGCTGTTCTCAGGCAGGCAGGCAACGTATAGGAGCCCCAAATCAAGTAAGTGCTGGGGAATATGAATATGAATGGCTTCGAATGCGAACAACGCGCCGCCATTCTGACCCCTAACCGACGCCACTTCGTACCCCTTTCTCCCTCTCCTAACCCCACCTCCCCTTCCGCGCGGGCCAAAACGGCTAGCGTACCGTTGTACCAAAACGGGTGAGAGAGTTGGGGGTAGTCGGGGGGTCGGTTGGGATTAGGGGGTGCGTCAAGGAGGGGGGAGGGGTTGGGGAGTAACCGTGGGGGGCACAGGGGGTGGAAAGAGGCGCGCGTTCAGCTCGTTCATTACGAGGAAGTTCTCTCATGCTGCTACCCCCCTTTTACCCCCTGCACCGCACCACTGTGTACCCCCACCCCCTCTACGCCAGGCCCCTTTCCGTTCCATTATGCTACAATGAGGTAATGAGCTGACAAATTTTTGACGCGCAATTATCTCTCTTCTCATTATTACTATTTTTTCTATTATTTTTTCCGGTCCATTGCGATATGACAGTCCTCTGTGAAGGCATCAAAAAGCACCTCACTGTTATATTATTACTCTCCGAGTTGTTGTAATTATTAGATTCATTCTTTTGCTTGTGTTGTATCTGTTTTTCTGATTGCTATAAAAGCAATATTATTAGCCCATTTTTTTTTTTTAATCAAATTTCTTCTTATTCATATATTACGAGATTCCAGTTTTAAGAGTTAACAGCTCTGAGGTCCTTTTTTTTCTACTTTCTCTTTTTAAAGACTCCGCGCCACTCAGCCAAACGTGTCTCCGGAAAATGTCACGAAACTTCAGAACCGCGTTGAGAAGACAAAACAAAAGTCGAACAATTCAGAGGAGAGCGCGAAAATGACAATAATGACACTAAGAAAATATATTAGGCGTAAAGATTCACGCCGATTGTCCAGCGCGGATGTTGTCCCCGCCCACGCCGCACGGACTGCTTCAAGTGCGCTGTCACTCGCAGGCACGCTAGACACCGACACGTTTCGCCAGCCGCACGGTCGGCCCCACGTGGTCGGCCCAGTCGGCCCGGCGACCCCGGCTGGCCGCGGCTGCTGGTCGTCAAGGCGTCAAGGTCGCCCGGCAACACAATAAGCAACGCTCTCACACCGGAGAGGAGGACCCTCCTAAACGTTCGCCTTATGAATTCATACGAATAACAGCGCCGCTCGGCCAGCGGCAAGAGGCGTGGCGTGGCGCGGGGGGGCTCGGCGGGGGGGACCTCCTGCCTGGCGCCACAAACATAATTGGAATTTGCTTGTTTGCGGCCGCATCTGCCTGGCTGGCTCTCGAGCCGCCGCTACTATGCTGCTCTCTCCTGGGGTATCTCGAGCCGCGTGCACAAAGCCACACTCACTCAGCTTTGCCCCCCCCCTCCCCCCCCCCCCCCGGGGTGCTACAGCATAGCACTGACCTGCAGCGCAGCCTTCACAAGAGCGGGTCAGCTTCAGCTCAAAAAGATCCTCCATAACCCTCCCCTCTCCGCGCCACTCGTGCTTTCTCTCTCTCTCTCTCTCTCTCTCTCTCTCTCTCTCTCTCTCTCTCTCTCTCTCTCTCTCTCCTCTCAGCCGGCCCTCAGCTATATGCGCCCCTCTGTCCCCTCTCCACACCCCCTGAAAAGCCAACCCCTTACACCATTTGGGGTCCCTTATAAAAGTCTATTTTGGCGAGCAAGGCGCTTGGGTGCCGCTATCTGGGGGCGCACAAGGCGGTGCTCCGCTGAGCGCTGGGGCGGGGCGGGGCGGGGCGGGGCGGGGCGGGGCGGGGTGGGGCGGGGCGCGGCGGCGCACCCGCTACAGCAGCTCGCTGAAGCCGTCATCCATCAGACGGCTGAGCCTCACAATTCATCACAGCTCCAACTCCCTGACCTCCTCCACCAATGACGCGATCATCACCCCCGCTCAGGAACACGAAAGGAAGTCACACCGCCCTCTTGTTACGGTCACAGGCGCGTCGGCCCTGGTTGGCGAGAGTCACACCCAGTGTTGCCAAAAAAGGAGGCAAATTTCCCTCGAAGACTCTAGCGTGTGACAGACGGGTATTTCCGCCTGCCTACTAGGCAACTGGCAACTGGTTGACTCTTGTGTGGAGTCTGCCTAGTAGGCAGGGGGAAATACCCGTCTGCCACACACTAGAGTGTTCGAGGGAAATTTGCCTACTTTATTGGCAACACTGGTCACACCGGGTTCGTGTGAACTTCTATCAGCACACGTGAATAAGGAGAAGAATCATTTCACTCACTTGAAGGGGTAACACTGTTCGAATAAAAATCGCACTTCTAGATTACAGAAACAAGTGACAAAATTTTGTTTTTGTTTTCACTACGATTAACACGGCTGTTTTCGCCGACAAAAAGTCATCTTTTGATAATAATTGCTGTGGAAAACAAAAATTCTGTCTGCAATATGTTCCCAATTACAAGAGCGCCAACACAGTAACACACGCCACAAAGTTCTTGAGAATTAATCATATAGATGGAGGAAATTTCACGATCGAGAGAAAGGGGAAAGAGGATCGTGCGACGTGTGCGGTGCCAATGAATCTCGTGAGCGCTCAGGCGAACGGCCCGCCCCGGGCGGACAGACGGATAGACAGACATAAAAAGCGCGCCCTCTTTCCATTATAGCCTACGTATTCTGAATTGCTTCGCCAATCCTCTCACCGTGCTGTCATGCGACGAGTCGGAGCAATCTCTCTCTCTCTCTCTCTCTCTCTCTCTCTCTCTCTCTCTCTCTCTCTCTCTCTCTCTCTCTCTCTCCCTCTGTCTCTCACTCACCCCGCACCCTCTCGCTCTCTCTCTCTCTTTGTCACCCCCTCCTTTTCTTCTTCAACACCCTCTCACCCAACTCATCCACATACTATAAAAACCATGACAAGCCGCATCGATTAGATGCAACAGCACCCTCCCTTTCTTCCCCGTATTTTGACACTCCCACGTTGCCCCTCCTCTCGCTCTCTCCCTCTCTCTCCTCCCTCCCCCTCTCCTCCCCCTATGCTAGCCAGCGCCGTACATTTGTGATTCAATCGGGGCGATGAGACGGAGGTGAAGTCCATAAGATGATTCAGTCTGCCGACTGCTTCAGAAGATCGCTCTCGTATCTCCGTCCTTGTTGCACCCACAGCGGTGCCTTATGCTGGCCATGGTAGAGCTCCATGAGTGCGACGAGGACAGAGGTATGAAAGCGATCTTCGGATTCGCTCGGCAGCAGCGCGCGGCGCCGCCGCTAGAGACGCGCGCAGCGACGCGAGTTGCCACTCCAGACTATGACTGGAGAGACACACGGGGCGAGAGAGAGAGAGAGAGAGAGAGAGAGAGAGAGAGAGAGAGAGAGAGAGAGAGAGAGAGAGAGAGAGAGAGAAGGAGAAGAGAAAGAGGGAAACGGCAAGAGAGAGAAAGAGAGAAGAGGAGGAGGAGGAGGATAACCTGATAGGAGGAGGGAGGGAGGCAGTCAGAGTAGGACCGTAGGGAGAAGCCGTAACCTAGCGCCGTAACGGGACGGCACAACAAAGCCCTGAGACACGTTAAATCACTGGGCCTCTTCTCCCTTCCACGCACGACCACGACTCTCCTTCTCCTACTATTACTATCTCTCTCTCTCTCTCTCGCCCCCCTCCTATCTTCCTATCTTGCTCCCTCTAACTCTGCGGGCCTCCTTTATTCTTTCACTAGAAATATTTTTTTTTTTTTAAGGGGTGAAAAGTAATCCTATTATTGATGAGTGTATTGTTCCAAAATAACCTTGCAGTTCCAGAACATCAAAATTTATTGAAAAAAAAAAAATAGCCATAATTGTTTACCATTCGAAACAAAAAATGTGTTTTTGCTACACGACTTTCGTTGTTCCTGAACACAACTAGTTTTGTTACTTAAAAAAAAAATGGTATTTTGAAGCAGCACGGGTTTAACAACTTGACAAAAAATAACTTGCTGTTAGTTTACAACAGCATTTTTTTTTTTAACAGAGTGCTCTCTCCTCTCTTTCATTCTCGCTCTTTCTTTCTCTCGCTCTCTTTTTGTCTCCCTGGGACGCGCGGTGCGTATCAGCTGTGCCATCCGAGTTCGATAGGGCAAAGGGCGCGGGGGCCCTGCGCGAACGTCGCGCCGCCGGCTAAGATGTCAGGGGGAGATACCGGAAGGAGAAAGGGCCGCCACGCACAGGCGAGCGCGCGCAGGAGACACAGGTTCGAACCAGAGGCCGCGCGCGAGAGAGACACCAATGCTCACGACAGTAATTTTATACATTTTTATCTAAAGCGATAGGAAAGAGTTGCAAAGCTGATCTATACACACGAAATTCTTATGATTTTTTGCGTAGCTACAGACCTTTGTCAACATGGTGCATTTACGCATAATTTCATGCGTAGCTGTACACAAAATTCTCCATAGGCGGCCTACTTTTTTTTTTTTGGTTCACAATTGCGAACAAAATTACGCGTTGAAATAGAGCATGTGTACAGAAATCTGTGACCGAGTGTAAAAGTTCATAAGATTTAAGAGTGTGAAGATCCATCGGTGGGACGTAACCACCGTTTCATCCGCAGAACTCCTTAGTTGAATTTCACCATAGGCTACAGTTCATGAAACTGGAACTTACAGTGATGCGCCCCAGATTTACCGTACAGCTTACGGTGAAATTCACCGTGGCCTGATCTTAGCGTACACAGTGGTACAAGCCTGTCCCGTCTGTAGATTTTCAGAGAGTGCACAGGAGAGCGAAATTCAGGTGAGACAGAGAAAAATGGTAGGGGTGAGGAATCACGCAGCGCGTGGAACGTTCCGAGAATAATCTGCTCCTCATGACTTGCAAAGCGACGCATGATTCGTTAGAGACGGACGGAGAGGAAGTAGAGCATGGGCGACAGGGAGAAACCCGAGGGAGTTTTCATCACCCGGTATCTTCGTGTATAACGTGATATTACGCAAAGTAATCTACGAAATAACAGCGTGGTATTACACTAGATTACTCCGTATTTCACTGTATGACTCGGTATTACTCAGTGATCCAGTGATACGGCAAAATTTTGCCGGAGTTATACACCGAAACTACACGACATAAACATGTCAAGACGCGCAAGAAACCCCTTCATACAAAGGTGTTTTGGTGGGGGGCTATCTCGTTCCCGTGTTGTTTTAAAATGTTCCCTCAAGTCTGTGGAAGGCTGGAACAAAATTTTGATCTCTTATTTGAGGTGAGGTTACAAAACGTAGAGGGTCGTTTATAGGCTAACGCGTTGGCGTTTAGAATACACTGCCAGAAAAAACTACGGAAAGTACTGTTAATTTTTTCCCAGTACTCCGTACTCCTCCGTACTTCAAACCACAGTGATCTCCGTCTTTCGACTACGGAAGTCTTCCGTCATTTTTCTGATAAGCTCTCCGCATGGTGCCAGCTAGTTTTCATGCTGTTTTGACAGTTTAAATTGCACGTCAATTTAGCCTGAGAATGGGATGCATTTAGAGCAGGATCTCAACCAATTTAGGGCTGAACTTTGTCGAGATTCTTGCCAATTCAAAAAGCATGAAAACTAGCTGGCACCATACGGAGAGCTTATCAGAATAATGACGGAAGACTTCCGTAGTCAAAAGACGGAGATCACTGTGGTTTGAAGTACGGAGGAGTATTGTGAAAAAATTAACAGTACTTTCCGTAGTTTTTTCTGGCAGTGTAATAATAATTCGAAATTCTAATAATAATAATTTTTAATAGAAAGACTTGAAAACTTTTTCGCCCCTTCCCCCCTTTGTTTGTAGCGTACCAGTCAGAACCAGATTGTGTTTTTATTTTGAGAAATATTTCCTCTCCCACTCTCGCATGCATGCGCCTCATACCCGCGCGCGTCATCTCACGCAGCACGTGTCGTGTACTGCGGGGGGGGGGGGGGGGAGTGTAGGGGGTTAGAGGCCCACTAGGGTAGAGGCGCCACGCTCCAGCCCGCTGTTCGCACACAGGTGAGAGAGTTGATAGAGCAAGGGACAGGCGGGGGCGACGCGTGGGGAATAGGAACGGGGAAATATAAAGGAGAGAGCGAGAGCGAGAGAGAGAGAGAGAGAGAGAGCGAGAGAGAGAGAGAGAGAGCGAGAGAGAGAGAGAGCGAGAGAGAGAGAGAGAGAGAGAGAGAGAGAGAGAGAGAGAGAGAGAGAGAGAGAAGCGAGAGCAATAAGGAATCGAGGGCTCTGCGTGGGTGGTGCAGTAGCGGAACGGGGCTCCGTGTGGAAAACCTTGGCACGGCGAGAAACTTTCGTCTTCCAAGCCAAATCGAGGGATATGGTGGGAGGAGGGAGGGGGAGAAAGGGGGGTGGGGGGGGGGAGGAGAAGGGGGCTGTAAGGGTGTTCCGTCACTTTGGATTCAATAACACGTCCGATCTGGGTCCCGCTCATCTGTCCCCGCCTTATTCCTAATAGGGAACGACGGAATAGTTTTGACATTACTCCGAAGGCACTTTGACAGGATTTGGATGAATCCAAACCTTTAAGCCAGCTACGCTCGTGCCTCCACTGCCAGACTTGACTTAGCTCCTTTTTCTTGTTGTTGTTTCAAACTAATTCAAAGTATAAGTCCGTGTCCGTTTGCCTATTCTATCCAGTGCTGCGATAAAAGTAGGCAAAATTTATTAGGATTTCACCTGCGTGAGGCTGACGAGTATCTCCACCTGCCTACAAGGCTAAATCTCCGCCCGAGGTACATTTTGCCATTTGCCTAACAGGCAGGGGAGTCACGTGCGGATAGGTTGTCTTTTGGGGGGCAGGAGCATTTATCCACCGACCTCAGACAGGTGTTTTGGCGGGAATTTTTGCCTACTCTCCTTGCAACACTGACCTGCCTGGTTTGGTACAACATCACGGCGCGGGTCATATCTTTGAACTGAATTTCAGAAACAACACGCCATTCAGCTAAGACGAAAGTTTAGATTTCCTTTATTTTTTTCCCCTTTTTATTCCTTTTAAATATTTTTTGTCAGCCGCCACAGCTCGTTGTAGCGCGCCCCACCCGTCACATACCTCACCACACTCTCGCTTCCCCATGTCATCTCATTTTCCTGCACAGGAGAACGAACAAGGAGGATGACCTACCCCCAACCCCCTCAGCCCAGATTCCCCCCTCCCTTTCTTCCACCTACCCCCCAACTCCCGCTACGACGTGCATGCAGCTCTTGTCCTTGTAGCGACAGCGCGCCATGGAATTTTTCCCCCCAATTTAAGGCGAATTGTTATCAGGGGCAGGGAAAACGCGCGTATAAGACGGGGCCGCGGGTTGTCAAGGAGGGTGGTTGTAGGGAGGGGGAGGGGGGCGGTTAACGACTGCATCCGGCTCAATGGAACCGGGTCGCGTTACCAGTATTCCACAATTCTTTCTTTTTAAGCGCCCTCTTACATTCATAAGAAGCATTTTCCCCCTTTTTTTTCTTCCAAATTACGGATGTGAAAATGCACAGGAAAAGGTCCTATATCTGACATGCGTCACATCAATAGGTATGATCGGAATAATAATAATAATAATAATAATAATAATAATAATAATAATAATAATAACAATAATAATAATAATAATAATAATAATAATAATAATAATAACAATAATAATAATAATAATAATAATAATAATAATAATAATAAAAAAGATGAAGAAGAAGAAGAACAAAAAGAGGAAGGGGCAGAAGAAAAATCGACAGAATTCTTTCAGGATTTTTTTTTCAATGCCCAAATTTTGATAATTTAACACCATAGACCTAGCCACAATGCTTAACCCAACGAAACAAACCCGCTCCCTCTCGCCTGGGTTGCTGCGGATAAGATTTGCACACGCTAGTCTGCCGTTTATAGACTCTCTTGTCCCCGGGCATTCAATCAGGCGGAACCTATCGGCCCGTGTTAGACGACCGTAACCGTAAAACAATTTCCGAAGCCGGCGGCGGCCGGCCGTCCACGCAGCAGGGCCTCGGCCCATGGCCCCGGCCCCGGCCACAGCCCCCGCCCGAACCTCGTCCGCCCGCCGACCTTCGTGCCGAGCCAAGTCATCCGACACGGCCTTCGGCACGCCTCTGCTGCCGGGGCCCGGACCCCTATCTCCCCCTTCCCCCTCCCCCTCAACTCCTTGGCGTGCTGGACCCGGGCCGGGCGGGGCCGGCGGTCCGCTCCTTCCAGACACTCCGGGGCGTTAATCTCACCGGCGCTCCAGCTCCGCACGAACAACAAATACACCAGCGCCTCGCTCACGCCGCGCGCGGGGGCGCCCGACGAGCACGGGGTAGGCAGACACGGCGCGCACGGCTGCTCGGCGGGCTGGCTTGCGTGCGCCCTGCGGCGGGCGGGGGCCTGCCGGCTTGCTGCCGGCCCAGTGTGACCAGAAAGTTAGGCACACCCCACACTGGTAAAACTAAGGCGTAGCCTTACGCCCCGTTTTCAAGCGTACTCCGATTACGCTTGAAATCAAGCCCAACAGGTCTATCCGCTCCTATTCATCCTATCTAAATGTATAGGAGAATTTCTTTCCAGCGTAACAGTATGCTTTATTCAAGCGTATACGCTGATTTATTTTCTTTGCCTTTTACGAATCTTTTCTTTAAATATTCCTAGATATTTTCTTAAATAGATTTTTTGTTGTTATTGAAATTTTAGGATATTTTTCTCATTTTGTTTTTTTAAGGTGTACACTTTTTTTTTAAGAAAAAAAAAAAAACAAAAAACAAAAAAACCACCGCCACGTGCAAAAGAACTTCTAGACGGAAAAAAATTCTAAAGCTATTGACTTTACAACAATAAAATAAAAAAAATGGAAAGGAGAGCGATTGCAACAGACAGAAAACACTGAAAGTGTGTTGAGCGTATATCTCGTGCGGGTATGCCGTGTCCGCGGCGCATGTGCGCTGCACGAGGGAACCGCTAGTGCCCCGTCACTCCCTCGGGGAGAGGCGATAGGGTATCGAGGCATTGCAGTGCGAAAATGGGGCCGTAGGCACCAGGAAAAGGGAGCGGGCGGCGGAGCCCGGAGGGCTGATGAACACTGCGTGTGGGCGCCCGGTGTCGACCGACAGCGAGGGACCCTCTCCTAGAGTGACTCGAAGACACGACCTCACCCCCATCCCCGCGGCCGTCTCTCTCCGAGGGGTCATTAACTTTGGGATTTCGTGTACACCGAATACTTGAATATGGTTGAATTTGATGAATATCGGTGAAATATTCGTAAATTCGAGTTAAGTTTGTCTAAATTTGGGTGAAAGATTAGTAAGTGAGGCTGAAATATTGTTAGATTTGTGTGAAATACTGCTGAAAATGGATAAATATCGTTGAATATTGAACTGAATACCGCAAGCCTGTACACTGAATATGCCAAGTTGTTGACCCCTCGTCTCTCTCCCTCTCCCTCTGACCCCTGCACCGAGACTGGGAGGCGAAACAAGAGGGGAAATATCAGACAGGGTGCTAAATAAAACTCATTTCGACGTTTGCGGGAGGCGCGCGCTGTGGGGGACCGCGCAGAGAGCCACGCGGGTCCTGCCGACGGGGAAGAGCTTCAAAAAACTTTGTGATGGCCACAAGCAGATATTCTTGTCGTCCCTGTGGCCCGGGTGGGGCTGGGGGGGAACTGTGTCGGGGAGGTCGGACCATGGCTTTGTTTTCTTCAAGAAGCAGCAGCTTTCCAATGAAAATCGCGAGACATTGCTTTTACCGTGTTGCCTGCGGCGGTGCTGGGTGGGGACTATTCATTTAGATTCGTCGCCTTCGTTGCGTTTAAATAAACACCACTCTGACATCCACTGTGAGAAACACCGTAGGCACCTACTTCCGCTCCGAACTGCCCATGTACCGTCAAGAGTTACGTATTTTTCTCATAAGGTACCTTATCTTACCGTAATATACAGTGAGTTTTAATTACCGTTGATTTTAAATCCCCGAGCGTAATAGTCGTCATGTGCTCGCATAAAGATTTGAGCGTTATATGCGTGCTTAGTAGTCAGAGTGCGAAATAGAAAGTGTAAAAGGTGTAATGGAAATCTCCCACGCGCGTAGCAGATGTATTGGAGAGGAGAAGCGCCGCGATTTATGGGAGTGGATGACCCGTCGAGCAAAACACACAATATATCCTGTATTCATTGCGACAACAAAGCGTATCCAATTAAAAGCGAGTTAAAAGAGCCCCGCGCCACTTTCCGCTGCGCAAGGCCTTCTACACTGAAAACAGAAAGTTTCCAGAGAGATATGGCCCGATTTCGCGAGAGTTACCCCATATACCACTTTAGTCGATCACAAAAACAATGCTGTCGCAACCATTTAAGGACGGCCATGGATTTGCAACAACTTTGGACGATGCATCTTGGAGATGGATGTAAACGCGAAAAGATAAATATGTCCCGCAGTTCTATTTGAGTTTTAGTCGAATGGCACTGCATTACATACCAGTGTGCGTTTGTTTATGTTTACAAACGGTTGTTAGCTTAAGCTAGCTAGACCTGAACGTAATCAACTGCCAAAAACTAAAGATTCATGAGTGAGGATCGTAATAATCACTTATAAGAATACATTTTCTATACTCGGAGCGAACTACTCTATAAATAATAGAGCGAAACGGCCCCGCTGCTTAATTAGTTTAAATGGGTTTGGTGGCCCCAGGGCGCGGCGGGGCGGGGCGGGGTGGGGCGTGGCGGGGCGTGGCGGGGCGTGCTGTCTCGGGCGCCAGATAATGGTCCGGGCCGAGGCGACAAGTGGTGGTGTGTGGTGGGGCATAAGAGGGGGGGGGGGGGCTGGAGGGGAGGGGAAAGGTAAAGGAAGCAGGGAGGAAGCGGAGGGAAGCGGGGAGCGGAAGTAGTGCTAGGCAATTTGGCCCGGCGGGATAAATGGGGCAGGATGGCAAACCGGCGGCGCCCAGGCGAGGCGTAGGGTGAGATATCGGCATAATAACAGCCTAGCCATCCAGTGAAACGGATCATAAAACCCTGGCAGAGAGCGCGCGTTTTAAATAGGGGTGGGTCGCGGGGTGGGGTGGGGCTGCTGGGTGAGTTCGTCACTCTCTCGCTCTGATATGTGGAGTTGAAACTGGCAAGAAAGCACCTGCAAGTGTCTGATGAAACATCGTTATGCTTCCTGACAGGTGTTTGACGCGACAGACGTGAATATGGCAAGGTGTTCGACCGGGACACTTTCAGCTTCATGCCAGTTGAACATATCGGAGTGGGACAGTGCACTGAAAATCAACGAGTCCTAATTCTCGCTCCCATTGAAGTGAGAATTTGAGGGCAATTTTATTACTCTCTGGAGAGGATTTTTTTTTTTTTCGCGCTCAAGTAGAGTGAGGCTAAAAAATATCTCGCTCTAGGAGAGTGAGGTTGAAAATTCTCACTCCTTTGAAGCATGGAAAAGTCTTCCGACCCATTTTGGGTGAGACATTATTAGATTCGAGGGTTTTGCAGTGTGTGGAGCAGCAGCAGCAGTACCGGCAGGCAGGAACGTGCCGGGTCCATGGTCGTGTAAAAGCACACCACGCAGTCGGGTGGAGCCGGAGCGGAACGCCCCCGGGCGGGGCGGGGGGGGCGGGGCGGGGGGGGGCGGGGCGGAGCGGGCCAGTGTGCTTGACGCAACATTGACGCGCGAGGGGCAGGCTCACGCCACGGGACAGGCCCCTCGTATCTCGTCCCGTTCCGCGTGGCCGAGTCGTGTACTCTAAATGATGCACTGCTCTCTGCAGATAGTATATTTAACTAAAATTTAACTTAAAAATAAAAATAAAATAAATACTGTTTTACGACAGTAAAAACAAGGTTTGATTTTTTGAGGAAAAATGAAAAACTTAAAGAATCTAAATTAATTTGAGGAAAACTCCTCATATTTTGAGGAAGTTTTCTCAAAAATTGAGTTACATTTCCTCATTTTTTAAAAAAAACTCCTCTCAATTTTTGGGGAGATTCCTCAAAATATTAGGAGTTTTTCTAAAATTAAGTGCGAACCTTGAAGTTTTCCCTTTTCCTTCAAAAAATCGGACATTCTTTTCACAGTGTTGTTTTGGGTGATCACCGAGGTGACGTTATTGATAGCAGTCCTGCTGAGCAAAATTTTGTGTGCCAGATATGTGGTTGATGGGATTCATGATTTGGTTCTCACAAATAGTTCTGCATTAAGATTTTGGAATTCTTACTCATTTTAAGAAAGGCGTGGAAGCCTAACAATATTTCAACATCCCTTACTAATATTTCACCCAAATTTAGACAAACTTAACTCGAATTTACGAATATTTCACCGATATTCATCAATATTCAACCGTATTCAAGTATTCGGTGTAAACGAAATCCCAAAGTTAATGACCCCTCGAATTCAAAGCGAAAATGTTATTTTTAGCAGCAGTGTTGAGTGGCTGATTCACTTTCTTCCTTATTTCGGTAGCTCAAACTTAAAACGACGCAGTTCCACGTAGTTCTCCTCTGAAGAGGATAATGCGCGGGTTTTGAAACAAGTACATCGGTTTTAGTTTGAGGCGTCGATTTCTGATAAATCTTTTTGGCTTTCTTGTATGCTGGCTTTCGGCATTGCATAACAAGAATGACAGGTTTTAGTAGACGATTGTGTTCAGAGATCATCGGAATCAAAGACTCCTTATCGGAGGAAAAGAGGCTCGAGTCGTCTGCTCGATCGAAGGGCGAAGTCATTTTTCAGCGGTAGCGACGCGAATGAGCCTTGCCTATAGGCCGATATATCGGAAGATTCGCGGTCCATGATGTCAGCGCCAGTTTTAAACCCTCAAGATCGTGCACCCAGAAAAAGTGCGCTCTTGTCGCTAGAGCACGAATGCTCTTGATAAAGTATACTCGACCAGTTTCTTCTCCCAAAGACACTTGTTCTTCATACAGAAGACAATCGTGAAGAAATAACCGAAAAAAAAAAAAAAAAAAAAAAAAAAAAAATGGAAGACTCGTGGGGATTCGCGTAGCGGCCAGCCCGGAGCGGCTGCGTCCGCGGCGGTCATTGTGCGAGTAGTAACAGTTGGTATGCAGCCAGATAGGCGAGCGCTGGTCAGGCTGATCACAGAGCAGCCGGCGCCGTGGTGGGCAAGCTGATTCAAGATTTCAGAGTTCGTTCCTTTCAAAACCTGAAGCCGTGGCTAAGTTTCACTCTAAACAAAAATAATACAGATTTTGGTATCGACTTTGATTTAGTTTCCTGTATCAGACTTGTGTAATGCAAAAATGAAAAACACGGATACAATTTTTTGTAATTTGTCTAAAATGTGACACAATTCCGCATCCGTGACAAAAGGTTGTATAGGTTGCAGGAAACAGTAACATTCAATACAATTTTCTGTATCACTCTATACCGAGTTCTGTAACTCGGTTGGAGTTGTAGGGGAAAGGGATTGGATATGCCCCATGTACTTCTGATACGATACTGTTCGTTTCTGACCATGAACACCGGTGATCGAACGAGGGGTAAACAACTCTGAATTTGGTCTACAGATCGCGTGAATTGAATTTGAATGATCCTGAATTTGTTTGAATTGACTTGAATTTGTGTGAATTTGTTTGAATTGACTTGAATTTGTGTTGAATAAGTTTGAGATAGTGTGAATTAGCGTGAATTCGTTTAAAATTGTGTGAATTAGCTTTGAATTCGTTTGAATTAGAGTGAATTAGCTTTGAATTAGTTTTGAGTGAATTAGTTTAGAATTAGCTTGAATTTGTTTTGAATTTTTATGTTGTTGTTTGAATTTGCTTGAATTTGTTTTGATTTAGCGTGAATTGGTCTGAATTAATATAAATTGGTTTGAACTTAATTTAATTTTTGTGAATTATAGTTATTAGTGTGCATTAGTTTGAATAGGGTATTCCGCTAGAGAAAAACAGGAACCTGAAGAAGAAGAGCACGACCGCCGGTTGTTTCCACCCGAAATCTGATTGGTCAAAGCTGACGTCACTTTCGCCGTCAGCCTATGAGCGCACAGGAGGAACCAGAAGCAGCGGGCGAGATTTCCTTCACAATGTTCCGGTTTCAGTTGAACGGAAAACCCTATTAGCGTGAGGTACAGTGAATTAGCGTGAATTTGAATTAGTGTGAATTAGTTTGAATTTGTTGAATTTTGAATTAGCACACGCATATTGAGTTCAATTTTTGAGCACCATGTTCTGTTCTCGAGGTAAAATTTGACTCGCTGCACTGAAAATTGCATTGTGCCAAAATCATTTTCCACTAAGTTTTAGTCAAGAACAGTTTTAACTTGAGACGACGCAAATATACTCGTGCCAAGACCCAATTTTTCTGGGTGTGGGTACGGGTCAAGTCAAGCTTCATTGTATGGGTTTCCCTGCTAGAGAGCAGGCCAAGTACTTCATTTTTATTTGTCACACGACGAAGAAATAATAATAAATAAGACAGAGATCGCAGAAAGAAATCAAGCCGAGAGGTCGTCATCGTCAACTCCGATATTACTGCGTAGCGTATACAGGCTAACAATACCTCAACTGGTACCTATGCATGTTGCACGGAATAATTGTCAACATAACATGAATATTGCACTATGTCAATGCATGCAAAATGCCTCAAAATTATCAATATTACCAAAAATATACTGTGAAAAATATTCGAAAGGGTGACAGAAAAAATTTCAATGATAAATGTCGTAAAGTAACACGTTCCCCTTCTCTCGTGACGATAAGTTTTTGACACCATACGTCAACTAAGTTTTCTTCAATGAGTGAGAATTTTTAAATTTCCGACCGCGTTCGTCCATTTACAACTCAGTTTCGTGATCGCTAGTTACGAAAACAAAGTAGTAAACTTACGAATACATGTATTTCACACTGTCTTTGACAGTTGTACACGGCGGAAACCCGCTGCCGATCCCTCGGCTCGAGCACACCCGATACGCCACACGTGACGCGCGCCTCGCGCGTCCCCCTCAGCTCTGCTTGGCCTTGACGTCGGCGGCGGTGGGCCCCGCCGGCCGGACCCTCGCCACCAGGGCGCCGAGGACCCTCCGGGCGACGAGCGCGCCCAGGGCGGCCAAGGCGAGCGCGAGCGCGCCCAGGAAGGCGAACACGTCCAGGAGCAGGTACTGGTAGAGGGGCATGCCGACGGAGCGCGGGCGCAGGTGCGGCGCGCCCCCGTGGCGCACCACGTACTCCACCCACCACACGGCCTCGTCCGCGGCGGTCCGGGGCCGGTCCTGGTGCAGGGCCGCCACCTCGCGGCTGCGCTCCCGGTACCTGTGGCATCACGTTTGCTGCTGTCACACATGTCTTAGAAACGTATACACTGGAACAAAAAAAAATTAGAATCCTGGTACCGGAACCGATGACGGAAACGTTCCTTACCATGGGTACGGCCGAGTCCTTCCAAGTCATGAGTGCAAGGGTTAGTTTTTTATCTTTGTTTCTTTTTTTTCTTTTCTTTCTTCCTACGGTTCTGCAGAAACTGCCATATACTACGGAGATCGGTACGGACGTTTCCGTTTTCATTAAGTCGGTAAGTGTCCGCGGAAATTTCCGTTCATATTTTGCACAGCGTATTGTCCTTCGCGCGACCAGTGGCGTTCAAAACAATAGTTCAACGCATACACGGGGTGCTTGGGTACAGAAGTTATACGGATACATTTTAGAGAGCTACGCAGGCATGAATGAAAGGGGGAGAAAGCTAGAGGGGAAAAAAAGGGGAAAGAAAGAAAGAAAAGAGAGTAAGAAAAGAGAGTAAGAAAGGGAGAGGAAGGAAATTAAGTTTAAGGCACAAAGTAAAGGGTACAGTACACCTGCGGGTTCACTCGGGTACACGTCAAAATTGTGGGTGCCACTGCTTATCTCATCAGATGACACTTTGGAAACATATCTAAGACAGGCAATAATACCTACACTATGCTTGCCAAAGTATGTTGAGTAAATATGCAGAGCTGCAGTGAAAAGTGAGAGACCAATGGTCCGGCAGTTAAACGTCCGAGACGTATTGTGTCTGACGGTTCAACGAGTAGGACACCATATTCACACACAAAAATGATTGTGGGGAAATAATGGTTCTCACACGTTTTACCTTACGGCACAATGAGTCTGATATCTTTTTTATTTCTTTCTACCGGAGGACCAATGGTTTTACACGTTTTACAGCAGTACTGTACAACACTTGAGTTTTGCAGCGGGTGTGCGAAAGCACCGATAAGGTGTCTGTCAGCTTTAAATCGCGATAAGAAATTAATAAGAGAATACGTAGTTGGTCGTCTAGTCTTGAGTTTAGAACAGGTGTTTGCAGAGTGCCTGAGTGTCGCATCATCTCCCCTTTCGGCCCCGAAAGCCTAAAACTACGTTCGATCGGCGTTCGAAGTGACTTGCGCCTCAGTGATTGCATTTTGGCAGGCGACCAACTAATCCCTTCACGAGAAGTGGTTTCAACACGCAAAACGCACTCTCAGAGCTTATGGTATAGAGTCTCTCTAGCAGCACCAGCTGATTTTGATTCCAATTTTCATCTCTAGTTTCATAATCTAGCTCAATTTTTTTCAGAGTCCAGAAGAATTTTCAATCTTGGCGCCGAACTCTTAAGTTACGTATGTCAGCTTGATCTACGAGGAGCTGAACGCGGAAGTGACCTCTGAAATCGCTTCCGTGCCCGCGGGATGACAGTTCAAAAAAAAAAAAACCGAACAGGACCCGCAGTGTCCACGTCACATTGGATGGAACACCCCACGACCCGACCCTACCCTACCGTTTGTCAGTCATGGCCTGAATGGCGGCGAGGAAGCCCTCCTTGGTCATGGTGTGGCGGTCCACGTAGTCCGCGATGCCCAGTTTCTTGTACATGTCCATGTTGACGCCCTGGTCGGCGAACAGGGGCATGCCGAGCATGGGGACGCCGCAGTGCAGCGCCTCCAGGGTGCCCATGAGGCCGCCGTGCGTGATGAACAGGACGGTCTTGGGGTGCGCTGCGGAGCGACAACAGGCCGTGTCAGTGCACGAGTCCTGGGTTTCCCAAAAAAATTTGCGCATTTTCCGGAGGTATCATCTTTCCCAGGGGATGTCCTGGGTTTTCCAGGAAAAACTCCTTTTTTTCCCAGGACATTTACTGGGATTAAATCTTTCCTGGGAATCCCAACACTAGTTTCTACCGTGTGGGTGACCGAGACACGGCCAACTGGTCGTGGTTTCACACGACCTGCAGGTCGCAGGCCTATGCCTTCGGGCGTCAACTTGACGACCCCTTATTATTTCCCCGCGCGACGCTCGACACACTGGTAAAACAAATGTGCAATAGTGCACACTTAAAGTGTGCTTCCTGGCACTTTGCGCATTTCATGGTGTTTAAACATATTGCACACTACGTGGTGTGCAAAGTTTAGACGTTTGGCAAGTGTGCAAAGTTTGCACACTTAGTTGTGGAAAATTCTTAATCATAGGATAGCAAAAGGTATACCAAGTGTCGAAATGTTGCACACTACGTGGTGTGCAAAGTTTAGACGTTTGACAAGTGTGCAAAGGTTGCACACTTCATGATGTTTAGTTTTGCTCGACACCAGGAAGTGTGCAAAGTTTGCACATTTGAAAAGCACGCCAATTGGTGTGCAATATTCGACATTTGTTTTACCAGTGCATTTCCCACTCACTCAGCACGTCCATCTGCGGCAGCCACTTGGCGACGCGGACGTTCTCCGGCATAGCCAGGCTGTCGTCCTCAAACTTCCAGACGACGCGCTGCTTGAGGCGGCTGAAGGCCCACACGAGCTTGTCGCGCATCTCCACCGGCATGGAGGAGGCCTTGATCATGGAGCCCAGAGAGAAGAAGATGACGCCGTGCTCCGCGCCGTCCATCCAGGCGCGCAGCCCGGGCTCCAGGGTGTTGGGCGGCTCCTGCCGAGGGGGGGGAGGAGGGGAAGAGCTCAAATACACCAATCCAAAAATACGAAGATAAACTTAGTAAAAAGATGCAAAGAATTCAAGAAAAGTGAGAAAATCTTAAAAGAGTTCAAGAAAATTTAAAGCTAACTTTGAAAAAAAGAAAAAATTAAAATGACAACAGCCTAGAAAAATTTGACGACAAAAATTTGAGCACTGAAATTCGGAATTGTTTCTCCCTCGGCTCCCATGCGCACTCAACCGGAAGCTGCAATTAATTCTGGCTTCGCGCGGTCGAGAGAGAGAGAGAGACTCACGGTGACGTGCAGGCTGCCGACGTGGACGATGTTGGGCGTGACGGGGCGGGCCGGGTTGATGCTGACGTGCCTGTTGAGGAGGATGAGGCTCGTGTTCTTGACGAGCTCCCGCTGCGGCGGCAGGTCCGCGCCGAGGAACTCGCGCATCGTGGCGTCCGAATCGTCCTGCGCAGACGCCGGACCAAGTCAGCTATGGGGCTAGGATACTCTCCGCACTGTTTGCTTTTTCTTTTTCGAACAAAACATTTTTTGTTTGTTTACCTTCACGCATAAGTATAGAAGTTTTTTTCTCACTAATTCAACAAATTTGGTCCAATTCAACCAAATTCAAATCTAATTCCAATTCAATTCAAGCCAATTCATTCCAATCCAAGCCCAATCCAAGACAATTCACACACTAATTCAGTCCAACTCATAAGCAGTTCAAGCCAATTCTCAGCCAACTCAAAGGCAATTCATGTCTAATTCACGAGATTTGTACACCAAATTAAGCGGTTATTTCCCCTCTCGCTGTAAACTCAAGTGCGCAACAGTGCTGCCGTAAAGAGAGTGAGACCAAAGTTCTTGCACGTGAGACGCGCGGTGTGTCCTACATTGTAAACATTGTGACATTGTGTCGTACAGTTGTCTGCGCGAGGCAGGACACCACGCGTCGCACGGTAAAAATAGTTTCTTGTATTTCAAGATCTTTTTTGGATCTTATGGAGAATTATAATGGACATCCAAGACAGATCTTGAAATACAAGAAACTATTTTTGCCGTGCGGACACGGGGTGTCCTACACATGTGCGACACAATCTGCCTCCACAACACTTTTATTTTTATTTTATTTTTTCCCTGCAAGAGACTTGGGTCCTCGCGTCGCACCGGTAGAACTGTACGGCACTTGAGCGAGATTAAACGACAGGAGTGTACCAGCGGCAGGGAATGCCACCAAAAAACTAAGTCCTGCGTACAACAGTTGTTTGCGGGTGGGAAAGTGAAATATCATCAATCAGTGTCGGTATGAGAGTGGAAAGGTGGCAAAGCTGCCGTACGTGGCGGCGGGGCCTATGAAAGCCATCCGATCTCGCAGTGACGCGTGAACAAAGTCCGATTCGATCGACTAACCGTTGGATTAACAAGGAAACCATCGATTCAAAAATAAAGTTCTTTGTCATAATATCGATTCAGTCAAGACCGAGGATCACAGATATCACTTCAGTTCTCGGAAAACTCAGAACCGTAAATATTAATCTGATTTTGAGGTGCTGCTCACGGCGTGACCCGATAAAGACAAAGGACTTTCCTCGTCAACAGAATTTTGTCATAGTGACATAATTTGATGTCAAATGATGTCAATTCATGTCAAATGATGTCATTTGATGGCAAAATAGTGACATCAAAGGTGGCCACCACAATGACTTAATTTTGATAATGACGTCAAATGATGCCAATTTGATATAATTCTGTTGACTGGTTTGTCCACGCGCCACTGCGAGTGCAGGGGACCCGTAGATGCTTGCCTGACACATCTTCTGCATAAAGTAGTTGAGGGAGGCGGTGAAGACGGTGTTGTACACGCGGTCCATGAAGCTCATGGGCTCCTTGATCTTGGAGAAGACGTTGACGATGTAGGACGGGTTGTCGACGGAGCCCATGCGCTCGTGGATCCAGGGCCAGTCGGGCCCCGAGGCCAGGCTGACGACGGGGAGCCCCAGCCGGTGCGGGATGCCCAGCCAGCAGTCCGAGGCGAACGCCTCCGTCAGGACGACGTCGAAGCGGCCGTAGCCGCCGGCCAGCACCTGGTGCACCTCGGGCATGGCCAGCACGTGGCGGCAGAGCGTGTCGCCGCCCATGCGCGAAATGGCCGCGGCGTACAGGTAGGCGAGCAGCGGCGGGATGTCGATCGGCAGGGCCTTGATCTCCTCCAGGTCGATCGCGCTCACCAGCGACTCGGTGCCCGACGTGTCCACGTGCGTGTAGTTGGGGTGGGCCGCCCGGGGCGGGAAGTTGCTGAACATGACCACCTGGTGGCCGCGCTCCACCAGCGCCTTGGCCATCGCCTGCAAGAAGCACAAGCAGGCCGTGGCCGTCATATAGCCGCCTCCCACCAATAATGCTGACATGCAAAAATTCCAAGGGGGAAACAACCCTCCAATTTTTGAGCACCTCTTAAATACAGGAAAAATGTAGACGAATGCAGAAAAATTGGAAGCTTGCAAGACTTTCAGGAAAATTTTAAAAAAAGGCAAAAATTTAGGAAAAGTTCAGAAAAAGAATTTTTTAAAAAATTATGCACCGAAATGTAGAGTTGGATTTTCCTTCGGAAAACACCCATAGTCCAATCTTGAAGGAAAACTATTTGCAGGTAAACATGACGTGTGCATCAGCAAGTTCAGAGCAATCGAGAGAAAAAAAGTAAACATGACACAATTGTGACAGTCAGCCTCAAAGTAAACACCTACGAATTCAGGCTGACAGTGCGTGACCTAATAAAAAAAATGAAGAAAGCACAAAATATGAAAATATATCAAAAGTAACGCTTGCTAAGCAACGACTTTTCTGCACTACCGAAAACATGGTGTTGTGGCTGTGCGCGCCGAAGGGGAACACCATGAGCGCGCGGAGCCCGTCGGACCTGGGCACCGTGCCGGCCAGCACGGCCAGGGCAAGGACGGCGGCGGCGGCTGCAGCGGACCTCATGTCGTGTGAGTGTGTGTGTACAAGGAGCGGCGGGGCGGGCGGGGACCTCGGCGGTCCTTATAAACGTCCGCCGCTATCTCGCTGCTCCTGAGTGGTCGCTTATCTCCTATAGGGCCGTCTCTCTCTCTCTCTCTCTCTCTCTCTCTCTCTCTCTCTCTCTCTCTCTCTCTCTCTCTCTCTCTCTCTCTCTCTCTCTCTCTCTCTCACACACACACACACACACACACACACACACACACACACACACACACACACACACACACACACACACACACACACACACACCCTGTCTGTCCCTTTCCTTTATCTCTTATGGCGGGCTCGTCTCGCGTGGTCCACCTGAATAACGCCACCACGATGCGCTAGGTCATTCGACCTTCGCAAGCCTGCGCGCCAAATCCGTCCGTTTTCGCCCACTCGCCACAGCAACCAACCACCTACGACGCTGCTGATTTCGAAACAGAAAGCAGTTCGGGGCGGCAGAAAGAAGGAAACGCAATATACCAGCTGGCGGTTGTTCCCGCGCGGAAGCGTTACAGGGAGTAGGTTACGGGACGGGCCCGGGAGATGCGGTGAGAGCGAGGGAGTCCTCCGCGGCGGGGGGGCTCAAACCCACACCAACCTATCTTACTTTCACCGGATGTTGCATACTGCTTTAAGGGAAAAAAGTATGTCAATGAGTGCTTTCCAAATGTTTGCCTCCTTTCAGGGGGGCGATTTACAAATAAATGACATCACTTTTTTTTTTTGTTTTCAACCGTTACATTCTTACGGATGAATAACAGCAGATGTGTGATTCGCTTTTGTCTTTTTGAGGTAGCGAAGAGCGCTGAATGAGCGCGGTGAGCGCAACCAGCAGCAAACGCTCGACCTCACCGAGCATATCCCTATTTACTGCAGCCAGTTCTTTACAAATATCCGCATACTCGTGCAAAGTCCTGACGCGGCTCAGTATGATTGTCCTGCTGATACGAATGCACAGCCGTCTGACAGACTGAGACTGACGCTGCGATAAGCTACGATGCGACCGGCTGGGCCGTTACTCACTGTCAAAAAATACCACGGTAAATGCCTACACGGTACGCGCCGTCAATTTTTTGCCTCTGGTCCCGGACCATAATTTTTGACCACGGTCTGAATATTAGAGTACACTCCGTAGCCTGCAAATATGTTGGGGAAGTTCAATGGAGCACATTCCATCCACAATGAAGTACAGTCCGTACCATATGGATACGTTACGGTCTCACGGTACACGAAAACTACGATACGGACCGTAGGCAAACAGTAACACATATCAGTATTTTAAACAGTGCAGATAAAAGTGTTGAACAGGCGTGCACATTAAAGTGTTGAACACTACGTTGCACACTTTTAGGGGTTTGACTGGCAATTTGCTTACTAAAAAGTGTTTTACAGTAGATTTGAACACTGAAAAGTGTTGAACTTGACTTGAGGGTCGAACGAGCAGGTTTGGACACCATAAAGAGTTCAATTAACTGCTCAACACTTTTAAGTAGGCAAATTTCCAGTCAACACGGGGGAGGCTCCGGACCCCACCTAAACTTATTTACTTCCGACGCCACTGGGGTAAGAGACAGAGAAACAGAGAGAGAGAGAGAGAGAGAGAGAGAGAGAGAGAGAGAGAGAGAGAGAGAGAGAGAGAGAGAGAGAGAGAGAGAGAGAGAGAGAGAGATGCCCATGCCATGCCCATTGGGGAATCAATACGGAGTGCTGAGGGGGGCGCGGGAAGGGGGCATGGAAAGGTCGTCGGTGTTGAAATGGACAGGAGATCCCGACACCTTCCTGGTGGTGTTGATGTTGGCGGGGCGAGGAAACCTTTCGGGGCGTCCGGCCCGCACGAATGGCGTTCACTGTCGAAAATCCTGTACCAATAAAGTACAGGACCGTATACGGAAAACTGTGGCGGGCAAGTCACAGCATCACCGTACCTCATTCATTGTGGCCGCCATAAGACACCATGAACCGTACTTCAGAGACCGTATACTCGATCAGGTACAGGCTGATTAGGCAAATTGTTGAACATTCTTTACCGTACCAAACACTGTGTTTCTTTCTGACAGTGTTGCGCGGTCGGCGCTCCGTCCATCACGCGTCCCCATCTACCTTACCAGATCCGCCCAGGGCGGGGTAGCCCCCCCCCCCCACCCCCCACCGGGGGCCCACGGCCGGCCCAGGCACAGGCCCCGGTCACGGCTCGGGCCGCGTCTTTTTATGGAGTTTGTCACATTCTTGTTTGTGAGCGTGGAACGATCCTCGAGAGGCGAATTATATGGGGTACGAGGGCCAAAGAGAAAGAGGAAAAAGAGAGAGGGAAAGACAGGACCGGGAAAAATAGTCGTAGGTTTACGCAGGAAAATTTGCCATCACTGTAAAACTTTTTTGTGTAAAATAATATTTTTTAAAATAAAAAGGAAAACAAAATGCAGGTTTTGCTATTCAGTCGTTGAATAGATTTTTCTTGTGGTTTGATGAAAAATTTAGTAGGTTAACAAGAAATCGCGAAACAACAGATTAAGTTTCGGAATTTCTTTGTAAAGTTACAGAATCCTTTTTAAATGAACACGAATGAAAAGTACATTCACAGTCAGGTCGTATAAGAAAATTCACAGATATTCCCTGTTTATTTACGAAATGGCTTTTTTCCAGTGATGAAAAGCAGAAGTAGACGATGTGTAAAATTGCAAGCAATGACAACCTATCGTACTGAAATTTAACTAAGAGCAAGAATGGGTTCTCGTAGATTTACGACCTACCGTCAAGGTTCCTAAATCAGGACGCTGACTCGTGTGTAGCAAAACGGTTTAGAGTGTTTAAAACAAAAAAGGTTTGTACGCCTATAACTTGTTCATCCTCAAACCAATTTAACACTGTATGACAGTGCACCCCATCGCGATAACTCTCTCTCTCTCCCTCCCCTGGCCACTCGCGGCCGGGAGCTGCGATTCGCGAGGCGAACCGAAATATGGCGCGGCTCTCGTGGCCGAGGAAGGAGATATACGGTGGGTGGGCCGGCGGGCCAGCGCGCGGAATCGGTCTTGAATTTGCGATAAGTCATCCCGACCCTCATTGGCCACCCAGATCATTGCGCAACGTCAGAAATCATGGCGACAATTTCACGTGCCAGCCGAGAGGAGGAGGGCGGAGAGGGGGCAGATGGGGGAGAGAGAGAGAGAGAGAGAGAGAGAGAGAGAGAGAGAGAGAGAGAGAGAGAGAGAGAGAGAGAGAGAGAGAGAGAGAGAGAGAGAGAGAGCCTCCCAGCTCAGACCGCACAGTCACCGAGCGATGTCTGTACGAAGTCCTCTGCGACAAATATCTTTGTAGATTTACGGTAGATATTGTAAATTATGGCTTACAAAAAATGTTGACAATTTACGACAGCACAGTACATGCTTATGATTGCAATTAAGTTTCAAGTCGGTTTTGGTTGCGCTTGTAATTTTTTACGATGTCAGATTGTGAGTTATTTCCAAGTCCATACTTTGAGGAAAATTTTCTGTAAACCTACGTCTGTTTTCTACTAAAGTACGGGGTGAAGAGCGGCATCTTGCTGAATGTAGAACTTGACATACATACATATTTTAGAGGTTTAAAAAATAAAAAAATAAAAAAAAAAAGTTTCCAAATCGGGGAAAATCATTGAAACTCAGCTTACACCAATTCTGAATTTACGACGTGAGCAAACCAACCAGTTATTGGAAGGGGGAAAGGCGGGGGGGGGGGGGGGGTCATTTCTACTTTTCACTGTGTGGAAAAGGCTCGGATTCACATGGGATGGGCTGCAGCAGGAGGGCTCTGGGCGCGCGCGCGCCTCGCTCTATTGGGACCGGCTGTTTACCGGCCCATGTAGTAGTGCATACTGCAGGCTGACACGGCCGTGAGAGCGGAGCGCCCCAGCGCTTCCCTCGCCGAGCACACCATAAATTCATTTCGCGCCTAGTGAGACCAGCACCATTTGGCGCATTTTCCGCCCATACGGGGCGGGGCGGGGCGGGGCGGGGCAGGGCGAGGACGTCCGGCTGCTCCGCGCGGGCCGCCATGCGCCCATCGACCAATCTGCTAATATTAGCATTGCTGAAATGCCCCAGTGTGTGTCGCAGCGCGCTGCTGGTGCGGTGGATGCATAAACACGCGAGGGAGAGGACCAGCAGAGGGTGATTCCGAACCCCGCGCTCACTCGTGTCCTCTTGCTCTCTCTCTCTCCCTCTCTCTCTCTCTCTCTCTCTCTCTCTCTCTCTCTCTCTCTCTCTCTCTCTCTCTCACCGTCTCTCTCGCGCCTAATGGTCTAGCCACATGAGTACGACAAGGACACACACTATACCAGCGGGCACGCACGCTCTGCCGCCGGAGAGCGACGCTGTCAGCACGAGAATCTTTTACAGCATTAATGGGTTCCGGACTCCTCGCACTGTCAAAACATAGTTGTGGGTCCACGGGAAAACTTCCCATGGAGTGCGTGTTGAAGAATTACAATTTCTAATTATAAAATTACAGACACTGCGTATCAACTTGAAATTCAATCACGAGCAAGAATGGGTTGTCGTAAATTTACGCCATATAGAACATGACTCAATTTTCGAAACGCCCACAATAGAGATAAAAACAAATCGTCGGGGAAATAACGGATGATACAGTTTTACAGCTCAATCTGTGAGGGCCGAAAACAAACACGGTAATGTTAAGGGTTGAACACAGCGTTGAACGTGTTTTGACACTAATTAGAAAAAGGCCAGCACATTAGATTTCAAGGGGGAAAAAGTGCCCTACACTAAATGTAACGCGTATGCAATATATGGGCTTTTTTGCGCCAAGCATGGAGAGTTCAACACTGTGTCTAATACTTCTCGAGAAGAGCGAGTCACTTGAACACATTTGATGACAGTGGAGAAAGGTTTTAAACACATTCACTATAGCCGCACTGCAGCTACCTCCAGCAAAAAAAAAAAAAAAAAAAAAAAAAATGTTTTTTTTTAAGTTTTTTTTTCTTTCAAAAAATCTCTGGCATGCCCTCGAGTTCTGCGTAAAGATGCGAAATAGCGCTGCGTAAAAACTATTTGCACATCCGGGGCGGGTACGTGGTGCATGGTGCGGCCTCTCCCACGGCCCCGCCGCTGCGACTCGCCTCCCACGGTCAATGTTTGCCTTCCGCGACGAGCTCTCGCTCAGAGACCCCGCCTCCGGGCAGCGTTTGGCACAACCTCTGACCTGCCTGTACGCAGGACGTCTGTACCGAAGGAGGGATCACTCATTCAAAATATGTACAGTTTTTTAATAAATAGATTTTTTAAATTATTTATTTTCAATGAAAATTTCTGTCACTTTTGGGTCAATTTTGATCTTTTCACCCTATTTCCTCACTTTATTATTTTTCCAGTTTTATTTTTTGCTCAATTTTTGTCGATTTATTTTCTACATCTTCCTTAACATTTTTTTAAATAATGATTTTTTTTTAAGGGCCGAAGTGATTTTTTTTTTTTAAGTGACTACCCCCTCGCTCTGTATTTGATGGTGATGTCACTTGACGTGACGAATTGGCGAACTCTGACGAGATAAGGTACAAGGCGGAGAAACTGCAACGCCGAAAGCACTGCTTGCAACTTTTTCGCAAGGTGTATTTTTGAGAAAATTCTAAGACAGAGATAAGTGGATATTAGTGAGGCGGCCATCTCCACTTAGTGTACACGTGTTGTATACCGGTTATCCGTGAGTAGTCCTGCTGTAATCTCTTCGACATTCAGTTTTACATACACAAGAGAATTCGAATTGTATTTAAAATTAACTATTGAGCTGCTACCAGTACTACAGTACTACAACATAAATCATGAGTACACGATGTTATTTTGCAGTCCTGTGTATACGTCCGTAGCGGTTAGCCCCCCTCGGTACTTGAAATGCTTTGTTTTCAGGCAATTATTCAAGGACTCAGCTATGTTGTAAATGCAACCCGCACAGTTATTTTTACCCTGCCTCAACAACTTTCGTCTTGCTTTTACGAATATCGCTTCCAGGGAAGAAATTAAAATAAAAAAAAAAATTGTTGGACTGAATGATTGCATCGGAGTGCCACTATAATTCAAATCATTTGATCGACATGTAGCGGCACCGAGTTCGAATTTCGTTCCTTTACCTTTATGGAAGCCACAAACTCGGTTCTCCCGGGTAGATCTCTTGAGCGCCACCCTCTCCCGCCAAAGCAATGCGTCTGAATGTGGTCCTCTTTCCTACCCCTACCCCCGGGTCTCCTGCTCATGCCCTTGGGTTCCCTTTGGGGCACCGCACCGCCCCTGGACGAAATACGCACGCCCCCTTCCCTCTCTCTCTCTCTCTTTCTCTCTCTCCCCTCTTTTTTTAAACCAGTCCCACAGACGGTACGCTGGATTCAAAGCGCCGCGCCGCTCAGTTTCTCGCAAAAACTTTTTCTTGGGGTAAAACTCCCCCGCCCCGGGCGCGCTGCCACCGCTGTTGCTGCACGGCCGCCAGACTACTTATTCTTTCAGCGCCAAAAAAAAAAAGAAAAAAAGGAAAAAACCCTTAAAAGAAAAATATAAAAAATTCCGGCGTGTCTGCATTCTTAATCACTTCATTAGCATGATAAACTGCGGCGGTCGGTGGCGCGCGTCACGAGGCCGTTCGAGGAATCGAGCGGATTAGACGGAAGCGGAAGTGTGATCGTGAAGGGAGCGCCTGGCGGTGAATCGACCAGACGGAAGCGGAAGTGTGATCGTGAAGGGAGCGCCTGGCGGTGAAGCGACCAGACGGAAGCGGAAGTGTGATCGTGAAGGGAGCGCCTGGCGGTGAAGCGACCGGACCCGCGCACTCTGCAAATCTAAGTGTGTAGTAGTTTGCCACTTTAAACTGCAAAACTAAAGTTCTGCAGTTCTAAGTGCAGAACTTTTTTGTTCTACATAGTTATAACTGCAGAACTATTTAGTTCTGAACTTGCAACTGCAGAACTCTCTATCCAGTTTTTAGTGCAGAACTAGAGAGTTCTACACTTGCAAGTGCAGAACTAAACAGTTCTGCACTTAAACCTGCAGAACAAAAAGTCCTGCACTTATAACTGCAGAACTTTAGTTTTGCAGTTTAAAGTGGCAAACTACTACACACTTAGATTTGCAGAGCGGTCGCGAGCAAACCGCCGAACTGTTACTGCGGGCAGAGCGGTCGACAGCGCCAACAATAACGTCTCGCCGAAACTGGAAAGGTATAGCGTTACACTTTTTCGGAGTCTCAAAAGCACTTTGGCATATGGCAATTATTATGTGTGAATACAAATTTGTCTTGCCAGGAAATGGCAACACAGAATCACCTCACTTCGTTTTGACCAACCCTGTCTCGCTCAAAGATGAAGATACAAAATTGTCTCCCTCAAATTTAGTAACATGTAACATGCCAGCTGTGGTGCAGTACATAAAGAGACCTAGTGGCGCAAAAACGAACGCCCTCAGTAATATTTAACCCCCGATTTAACCCCTGACAAAGCGGTTAAGTTTTCCAACTGTCTTCCCAGTCATATGGGATCACTCGCGTGAAAATATATATTTTCGTCGGGGATACACGGTAGTAATGTGGTCGTTTTATCGGAGATCAGGGCTAAAAGCATCACTTTGCAAAGCGCAGTTGAAAAATATGATTTTCCCGCAGCAGAGAGAGAGAGAGAGAGAGAGAGAGAGAGAGAGAGAAAGAGTGCTCGTGAGAGAGAGAGGGGGGGGGGGGGAATGCCGAAGGGTCCTTCACCCAATAAAATCAATGTAAACCCTAAAAAATAAAAAAAATAAAAAGGTGGATACACTCTAAGTAAAAAAGGACAATTTTGTCCCACTAAATTGAGACAATTTGCATCCGAAATATTACAAATCGTCTCAAATTATTACACAAATTTGTCAAAAGGGATTGGTGTGCACAAAAACGCAACATTTCTTGGGACAAAATTGTCCCTTTCCATTTAGTGTGTAAAAACAAGAAAAAATCTGAAAAAGGCCAGATTAAAAAAAAGGAAAACCCCTCCCTCTTGTGATACCTGGTCGTCCCCAGTGATGTTAGAAAAGTAGGCAAATTATCGTACGCATGCACCTGTGTGTGGCAGACGGGTATCTCCGCCTGCCTACTAGGCAAAATGTATTCTCACGTGTGGAGAGTTTGCCTGGTAGGCAGGCGGAGATACCCGTCTGCCACACACAGGTGCATGCGTACGATAATTTGCCTACTTTTCTAACATCACTGGTCGTCCCCAGAGCGCCTCGGGGCTGCCGGGTGGGCCTGCCCGCCCTGCACAGCCGCACGCCGGGTGGCCTACCCCACGGTGCGCGGGCGCGCGGCAGCCCGAGTGACAGGGAGCCTTCCTCACGAGGAGTCGATTCATTCATAATCGAAATAGTTGTAATTTTTTTGCGAGAGTTGCCTTGAGGGCATCGTGGCATTCGCGGTCCTTATTGCATCCTTGCGTGGCATGTCCGGAGAAGGGAGGAGGGCTTTGTGTTGGCAAGCTCTCTCTGTCGCTATCCTCCCCACTCTTTCTCTCTCTCTCTTTCGCTATCTTTCTTGACCTCTCTCCGTGTATCTGTCTCTCTCTCTCTCTTTCTCGAGGACAGACCGAGGCAAGCGCGGGGGGTGTAACTCACGGTGTCCCACCACCGAGGGCCTGCCCCCTGCCCCCCGCCGCTGCTGCTGCACTGCTGAGTTGGGAATTCCCCTTCCTTACATTATCTACATAAGCCGACCCTATGTC
The DNA here is from genome assembly GCA_029379305.1 of Frankliniella fusca. Taxonomy (NCBI): domain Eukaryota; kingdom Metazoa; phylum Arthropoda; class Insecta; order Thysanoptera; family Thripidae; genus Frankliniella; species Frankliniella fusca. The sequence goes on along the minus strand of JAHWGI010000723.1, from coordinate 1,372,873 downwards.
CCATGTGCCGACGCAGTAGGAGTGGAACCAGTGCTGCGTCAGAGGCGGGGCGGGGCGGGGCGGGGCACCGCGGGGCGGGGCGGGGCGGATCCCCTAGGGGTACATACTTCACCCTGAGCTTTGGCGACGCCTGCAGTCGCGCAGGGACGACGCGGGAAGAACTGTTTCAGACAAACTGCACAGCACGTAAACGTGTACCATCAGTACTACAATATCCCCACCCCACCCACCAACAGGAAACAAAAAAAAACAAGCACAAAAGTGCTCGTCCACCCCCCACCCCCCCTCCACTTTTTCAGGGTGAAAAATTTCAAGAAATTCCAAAAAAAAAAAAAAAAATGGGTGGTACGCACTGTGTGCGCCCCGGCGGGGAGGGGACTAGACCGGGCGGGCAGTAGTAGCAGCAGCAGCCGGGCTCGGCCGTTCATTCCCACACAATGCCCCCCTTTTCCCCCCTCCATCTTTCCTACTTCGCTCTTTAGCGCCTTCATTCGTTAGCCTTATCTGCTTTTTCCGGTGCCATTGTAAGCATTAAACTTTTTCCCTCAACCCTGCCGACGGCGCAGCCAACAATGTCGCCAACAACCCGAAACACAACAACAACAACAACAACAACAACACTGCGAAACAAGAGACGGAGACAGCACGGCAACAAGAACAACAAAAAAACTGGACTGGTGCGCGGTAGGGCCAGAGTCCGGCCCGGCCTCACCACGCCCCGCCCCGCCCCGCCCCGCCCCGCCCCGCCCCGCCCCGCCCCGCCCCGCCCCGCCCCGCCCCGCCCCGCGCTGCTGGCAGCCGGCAGCTGAAGGGCACGGGAGCAGAAGGGAGCGGACCTGGAGCCAGGACTTTATTGTTTGGAAGAAAAACGAGTAAATCTGTGGCTATAAACCAGACCAGAGGGGTGATGCAGGGGGGGGAGAGGGGAGAGGGGGAGGACGGCACCCAACCCCCTTCCACAGCAGACGACTCGGAGATAAACTTGGGATATTGTGAATATCGGCTCGAGCGGCAGGGCGGGGCGGGGCGGGGCGGCTCGGTGTGGGCGGACCAGGGCGGGGCGGGCTGGGGCGGGGCGGGGCGGGGCGGGGCGGGGTGGGGTGGGGCGGGGTGGGGCAGGGCGGGGCGGGGCGGCCCGGAGAGGGGAGTGAGGTCCAGTTGTTTCTGCACGGAGCACCACCCCCGCGGAATGGAGACCCCTGCTGAGCGGTCAAAGGGGCGTATTCACATGGGAAAATTAGGTGCGCAGAGCCGGTATTTCAAACAAATCTTCACCATTTTGGAGAGCAATTTTCGCTACTATTTTTCATACTCCTTCAGTACGCGGCAGAGGCGGTATGACTAGGATCAGATCAAAGCAGAGGGTATCACGGACGGGAATACCCCTCTGCAGGGTGGGCTTCCCTGTTTGTCCTTATTGCATTATTGTCATGCTCATATTGCTTATTGTCATCTCAGTGGAGAGAGGGAGAGAGAGGGGGAGATAGCGCGCGCCCGAGAGAGAGAGAGAGAGAGAGAGAGAGAGAGAGAGAGAGAGAGAGAGAGAGAGAGAGAGAGAGAGAGAGAGAGAGAGAGAGAGAGAGAAGCACCGCATCAGGTACTCAGGAGAGGCGCGCGCGTGCACGGTGCGGCTAATTTGATTAGGCCGGTCAAAAGCGAATTGAGTGCCAATCGCAAATACAAGAGCAAAAAAAAAAAATAGCTTTTCCTCGGCAAAAAGCCTCCCTTCCCTTTTCTTTTCTCCCTGTATTCAATTGTAATTGATAACACGCAATAATTTTCATTCACAACAAAATAACAGGCATCGGAATGTAAGTGATGTCCATCAATCGACACAGCGGGGGCGGGCGGCGGCGTCCCCCTTGTAAAGTCATCGAGCGTGATATTAACTTTACTGCAGAGTTTAAAACGGCTTATTACTACTAAGCGACGACCCGGGGAGAGTAAGAGGGAGAGAAAGAGAGAGAGAGAGAGAGAGAGAGAGAGAGAGAGAGAGAGAGAGAGAGAGAGAGAGAGAGAGAGAGAGAGGGAGAGGTCTTCAACTCCGCTTGGTCGTGTACGGTGGAATATGGAATATTACAGGTATTATTGGTAATATTACAACAATTTTACAGTCACTGACGTCATAATCCTGGAAAATGGGTAATATCAATGTAATATTGGAGGTAATGTCATCTCGTGTACACTGGAAAAACAATGGTGCTATATAGCACCCAGTTTGGGGTGCTTTGGAATTTTATGGGGTGATACTGCACTAATGCCTTTGTAAAGGCACGAATAGGGCCAAAAATAGCACCTTTGGTAGGCGATAGCGCCTTCCTTAAGGAACTATTTCACTAACACCTTTAAAAGGCATTAGATAGCACCTTTGTTTATCCAGTGTATGGAGGAATATTGAAGTTGACGACCCTTTGGTTCCACCGCCTTTATCCTGGCACGCTCCGTATCAGCAGCAGCAGGTACTTGATTCCAGGCCGGATATAGTGATTTTCCTCTCTCTCTCGCAAGTCCTCTATAATCCCCCAAGTCCACCACACCTCCCCCCCCCTCTCCACGCGTGCAACCCCGCTCCCTAGCCCCTACGGCGCGGACACCGGGCGCGCGAGGCCCGGGTGCTTGCGGCCCAGTCGTAAATCACTTCATGTTTTAAGATGTGCTCTAAGGCTGGCGCGGGGCGGCGCGGCGGCACTGGGACGACATGAGGGGATGAGGGTGCGAGGCAGCGAGTTGGGTGGGGGAGGGGGAGGGGGAGGGGGAGAGGGGGGAGGGACCGTGGGAGGGAGAGAGAGGGAGGGTCATCAATAATCCGCAGATAGATTCATTGCGGTTTCCAGGGACAACTCTTCGCCGGAAGGCCTAGGCGGCTGCGCTAGCGAGCGCTGCGCGCCCCGCGTACTGGGTTGCGCGGGTTCCGGTCGATAATGTATAGCAAAAACAAGTTCATTCGGCGAAACCATGATATGTATTGCAAAGGTATCATGAGAGTTTGGCACTTAGTTCTGTGTGCCTAAGAATACGAACTAAACCAAAATTAAAGAAAGAAGACACGTGTATATCACGTCCTGGAGAGGTCGTATGCTATTTTTAACGTTATTTATGCGACCTCCTGTGCACATACACTACGGTATGTTTCCTGCCAATCCCAGCGAATATTTTTTGCTTTTCTTTTTTCCTTTTTTGTCAAATTCCCAGGAACTTCGCTGACTTTTATTTTCGTCTTTTAGTTTTCTGGTAGTTTTCAGAGGGTTAGAAAAGGACAGCGCATACAAAGCCGAGTTACGCTCTCGGGTTCCGAGATTCTGCTCGTTCACCGTGATGAAACATTCCTAGAAATGCGTTTGAGTCCCTGCTCAGGTGGAAATCTCTGTAACGCGGCCGACGTGTACCCTCCAGCGGGGGAGTAGGCATCGCAACACACACACACACACACACACACACACACACACACACACACACACACACACACACGCGCGGTACTTGTGACGTGTAAAATAATGAAAGTCGTGCGCGTGGCCAAAACTGGCCCAAGCCAATAATTCGCTATCTTCTTGACACCTGTCACATTATTTGAGTGCAGGCGACGGGACGCATTTGGCCCTGCAGCCATAAGCGCCCACCACGTCCATCCCCGACAGCCGCGGGCACAGTACGCTGACATGCACCAATAACGCGGGCGCAGAAATGTGCCATTACAAAAACAGCAGTCGCGCTCGCGCGCCTCAAATAATGATGAAGTGTTTCGTGCGAAAAGCAGATAAAAGTGATAAAAAGAAGCGCGGGGGGGTAGTTAATACTTAACGACGTCATGATGACGACTGTCGAACAGACATCACTCGAAAACTCTCACACACACAGCAGCGCGGCGCCGATGAGTCAATGAGCAGCGTGCGCCCCGGCGGCATGAATAGAAAATGTTGTAAAACAAAGGAGGGTCGTGCAGGGCCAGGCACCGGGCCGAGCCCAGAGCAGCGCGCGCTCAACAATTTCGCTGCGTTTGTTCGAGTTTTGTTTGTTTCACGTTCTTCTTTTTGTTTTCCTTTAATACTTTTCGGCCCGCGGGACTTTTTTTCTCTTCCCCCTTTATCGGGGATTATAGCCCCCGCACCGCATTACCGGGAGCCACCACTTTGTCAGGCCCAATGATACAGCACGCAATAACGACATAACGAAGCGCCTGCACCACCGACCGGTGCGCTGCTGGCGGGTCACATCCAGAAGAGCGTCATCTTGATGCATAGTACAATACTGGATTTTTATTTTTCTTGATTTTTCAAGTTTTTGATTTTTTCATTCATTTTTCATTTCATGTTCTTGATATTTTCATGTTCTTGATTTTTCATGTACTTGATTTTTCATGTTCTTGATTTATTCAAAAAAGCAATGAGCTTAGTTTGAGATAAAATTTTGGTTGTTACAATCCCACGCTACTGAAAACAAGGGCATGGCATTCATTGAATTTGAACAAATCAAGAACGTGAAAAATCAAGAATACGGTTTTCTGAATGCAACTCAATACGTCACCCGACCTCACCTCCCTAGATAACGAGCGCCGAATGGAAACACTGCGTTTGCATCCAAGTGGGAGAATTTTCATCCACATAATCAAACAAGTAGTAACCCTTTAAAAAAAAATAAAAAAAAAAAATAAAAAAAATTAAAAGTTTTGGTTGCGGCGACCAAACTGTGGTTCGGTTCGTCTAAGTATAGTAGCCTGAGGCATCGACATTTTAGCTCTGGCAACAAACTATTCTTGTTTGTACTTGAATTACAAGTCAAGAGACAATGCTTTTAATTCAACGATAATTATATTTTTTTTTAAATTTTACAACTCCACTTTGAGGGAAATTTTCCCGTTAACCTAAGTCTATTTTTCACACCGTAAAGGAGTGAATTTTCATCAAGGAATGTCACATCCTCAATGGGACAGGAGCGCGCGAACGGAAATTCACACCGCCGCTACAAGTGTGCGTGACAATAACTCACTCGAATTTCAAGTGTGCACCACTGCAAACCTCATTTCCTTGTTTCGGATAAAGCCTCTCCAGCGGCAGGAAGAGCCCTCCACGAGTTCCTCGCCCCGCCCCGCCCCGCCCCCAGCCGTCAGTCAGGCTATGGGACGGCCCGGCTGGCAGCTCGTTTCCTGCATACAAGTGGCTTGTCTTGGCACGCCGGCCCTTCCTTCAGTCGCGACGGAAGCCAGTCGCTATCCGGTCTAATGTCGGCCGGGCATAACACTGTGGTGCATGGGGGCGAGGCTAGGCTGCCGGACATGGAGCGACCCGCGGCCGGAAACAACTCCATTCAAAAACTACGGAAATTCGGGAACAGTGGAGAATATTGAAGTGGAAAATGCAAGAACAAAACAGAGAATTGTGCACTAAAATTCATAGAAGGTCTCCCCTTGGGTTGCTCTGCCTCTTTTAAAAAATATATTTAAAACAACGCAGAGATTGTTAAGTTTTGCACTTTTCCAGCGGCGACACCGAGCGATTTCTTTATTCTTTCTTTTTTCTTCACTGTGTCGAGGAGCTTGAGCCTGCGACGTAGAGTCTGGAGTCCGACGCTGTCTGTAACTCGAGGACAAGTCCAACAGGCCCCGGGCCCAGCACGGCAGGTCGCCCAGAGAGGCAGGACGCCGGCGCCACAATGGCGAGCAGCGCAGGCTGCATTTTCTTTGTTCTTCAAGAACAAGCGGAGCAGGTTCCACTCTGTTCTAGTAGCGACCTCGCCCCGCCGCACCTTGCCCAGCCGAGAGGAGTATTGTGATGGTTCATATCCTTAATATTTAAATAATGTAAGGTGTTTTAAAGAGCGAATATGCGAAATTGCTATTTAAATTGGGAAGGACGAAAAATCCCGCTTTGTTTCAGATGAGACATCTGACTTTTGCATTTCCGGTGCAGCCGAGGGGTCGTCAACTGCCTTTAGCCGTGTACGGAGGAATATTGGTATTATCAGTAATATCAGAGTAATATTGTAATATTGTAGGTAATATGGGTAATATTGATGTAAAATTGACAAAAATATGGGTAATATTGAAGTAATATCGGGGTAATATCAGTTTCGTGTACGGAGGAATATCAGAGTTGACGACCCCTTGGGTGCAGCTCAGCGCGGCTCAGCGCCCGGCCCGGCGTATCTGTGGTATGATACGGTGCTCACTGCTCAGTGAAGTGTTGACCACCCAGGAAAGTGGATTCTTGATTTCTCTATGGGCTTAAATTTTTGAGTACATTTCTTCTCGATGTAAGCTAAAATACTTGTGAAAAGAGCAAATTTATCCAAATATCAAGTATTTTTGCTACCAACAAGTACAAATGTTCTCAAAAAGTCCACACAGAAAACAAGAACACACTTTGCTGAGTGACGACAGGTCGTGAAGCGTCGTCGTGGTCCAAATTTCTACTTTCATGGAATCGACAATAGAGCTCTTCATAAACGATAGATACGTATTCTACTCCTGGGCGCTCGATTCTCGGAATTCAGAACAGGCAAAGTTTCTGGGATGCTTATTGTTTAGCGGATGGTGGGCCTGTCAGGCTGAAGCAAAAGCCTGGGCAACGGTTGAACTAAACCACTCGGCAACGAGCGGGGGCTCCGCACACTGCTGTTTAATGCTCGTGTCAAAGGACGCTCGACCTGTTGCACGACATGTCAGTTTCAAAATCGAAAGAGCTGTTTTGATTTTTTAACTGCGAAACAGTCTGGTAGTTCTAGATTCGAAACTGTTCAGTCTTGCAGTTTTCACTGCAAAGCTTTTATCGGCTGATTTTTTACTGCAGCCAAAACTAGAAGACCAGAGTTTCAAAGTTTACACTGTCACGTTGTCACGTAGTACAACAGTCACCTTTGCAGAGCGGCTCGATATCACGGCTGGCACGTTGACGTCAAACTACTGGTAGGCCTAGACGTGTGTGTATGAACACAAGCCTCAAACGAGGAAAAACTGCCACACACACACACACTATACACACACACATACACATAAGTACACAGGGTACAATGGCAGAGAGAGGGGGGGGGGAGTGTAAAAGAGGAGTACGCGCTGCAGAGACTGACAGAATAATGCACACACAGACGGTGTTTCAGCTAGGAGATACCCCGCGCATGACGCTCAGACTGAATGGCCCTTTCACTATTTTTTTCCAGAGGCCCTCTGAGTGCGGCCAGCGAGCGCCTAACCAGCTGCCGCGGCTCGGCGGTGGCTTTTGTGAATTCATTTCAATTTTCCGCAGATAAAATTCGCCGAGCGGCGCGCGCCCCTTATTTGCATGCGACGCCTGGCGGCCGCTGCCGCGCGCTGCGGGGCGGGGCGGGGCGGGGCGGGGCGGGGCGGGGCGGGGCGGGGCGCACTTCAATGCTGAAGCAAAGCGGGTCCTGCCTGTGTGCCCCTGGCCCGCTTTTCAGAGACCCCCGCGAGCGGTTCCTTTTTCAGAATTTACGTTCGTCACTAATGCTTGCCATCCACCAACCTAGGACTTTCAGTTCTACCCGGACAGAAGAACGGGGTAAACTGGGAAGCGGCCTGACCGAGGGGGAAACAACTCAGACATTTCTGTACACCTCGTAATTCAGAAAAATTCAGACGTATTCAGAGAAAATTTCAGAAAGAAAAAATCAGCAAAATTCCTGTGAATTCACAGAAATTTACAAAAAATTACAATCAACAAAAATTCACAAAAGTTGTACGCCAAAATTCAGACTTTTTTCCCCCCTCGGGCTAAACTCTCGTATATGTCTGACTACACTCCGCGAGTACTTCTGTGCGATGCAGCAGAGGGTAGGAGGCAGGCAACACATCGTACCTGCAGTGTTGCCACATAGGCAAAAAATGTCAACGAAAACACCTGTGAGCAAAAGACGGGTATCTCCCCCTGCCTACTAGACAAGAGGCACACTGAAAACCCAACAGTAAGCACTGCACACTGTATATAAAGCGTGCATGGCATGCACGCTGTATAAACAGTGTGCACGGTATGCTCACTGTTTATAACGTGTGCATGGCCATGCTCACTGTAGGTAATGTGTGCATGGCAATGCTCACTGTACAAAATGTGAGCAATGCTCACTGTTGGGTACGCAGGAAGCATCACCATGCGCACGTTGAGTTGCAATGCTAACTGTTGAAGATTTAGTGAGCATTACCATGCACACATTACATACAGTGAGCATGTCCATGCACACGTTTTATACAGTGAGCATATCATGTACACTTTATATACAGCGCGCATGCCATGCACGCTTTACATACAGTGTGCAATGCGCACTGTTGGGTTTTCAGTGCATTTATCTCCACTGCCTATATAGCTCCAGTTCCTTCCTAGGCGCGCAGTTCAATCCTCCTGCAGAGCGTGCTGTAATAAGGCGGAGCCCACCACCGCCGTCCCTCCGCCTGCAGCTGCAGCAGCTGCGTGTTTTATTCGTTTCGGTTCGACGCGTCTGCCCATCCCGCCCCGCCGCGCCCCGCAGCTCGTGTTTATTAACTTCGCTAACAAACTTGTCGATAAATCGGTTCGATATCTCCGACACTTTACGCAGCGCGCCCGGGCACGCGCGCGCGCTAAGCCCGCGATAATCATCCCCCGAGCAGCTTTTCTGGAGTCATCCGCGCAGCGCAAGGGACCCGCTCTCCTTTCGCTCTCTCGTTCTCACTATCGTCTCTATCTGTCTCACTCTCTCTCTCTCTCTCTCTCTCTCTCTCTCTCTCTCTCTCTCTCTCTCTCTCTCTCTCTCTCTCTCTCTGCCTCCCCCTCCGTCGGCATTTTCTCCCTCTCTCCCTTGCCACTCCATCTCTCTCGCTCCCTTAAGCATTCTGGGTCACGCGTTTCATTCTTTATAAAAGGAGCATGGCTCTCCCCGGCTCTCCCCCTCCCCCACTCTCCATCTCGCTCTTTCTCCTTATCGCAATCCATTCCGCTCATTCAGTCGCTAAACGCAGAGATAATTGCGAAACGGTGATAATTCTGCGGGACGTAAAAAATGTCCTCTGCTGGCGGCTCCGGTCTCTCTCTCTCTCCCTCTCTCTCTCTCTCTTTGCCGTCGCCCCAGCTCTCTACGCTCACACAACCCTTTCAGTACGCTCTCTCTCTCTCTCTCTCTCTCTCTCTCTCTCTCTCTCTCTCTCTCTCTCTCTCTCTCTCTCTCTCTCTCTCTCTCTCATCCGTTCCCTGCAATTAATGCAAGCCTTATAGGCCTTAGACGCGCCGGCACTCGCGAAAGCGAGAATCATTTTAAAAAGCCACGCACTCGAAAAAGTTTCACTGTTCGCCAAGCAAGCAGCTGCAAGGGTTCAGTGTGTTGCTCACAAAATCTTAAATTTTCCAGCACTGTGAAAAATAGTTGCAGTTTGACCGGAAAAATTTTCACGAATAAGAGGTGAGTTGCAAAACTACAATTACAAATCTTAAATTTACAAGCAATACGTATATCGACATGAAACTTAATTACAAGCAGCAATCAGTTGTTGTACATTAACCACATATATTGTACGTCGTAATTCACTGGTAGGCGTCGAAAGACGCCAAATTTCTGGCGTTCATGAAAAACGCCAAATTGTGGCGTTTTAGCCGAAAAACGCCAGAAATTTGGCGTCTTTCGACGTCAAACAGTGTAAATGGCAAATGTTTTTCACAGTGTGTAAGGGTTCAAAAAGCGAATTGCACACCTCATCGTGTTCAACCAGCCGGCACACAATGCTGCAAATGAACACAAAAAAAGACAAACGACGGCGGCAGCATTCACCGCAAAGCTTTGCTTAATATGGAGTGAGCGAAGGAAATCTCTCAGGCAGCCTGGGGGGCGGCCACGGGCGGGCGGGCTGTACTTTGCCGCCGCGGCTGTCGCGACGAACAAAGCGTCAAAGCTGCTTGTCGACGTGCTCAGGAAGAGCCAGTCAGAGCCAGGAGTGGCGCATAATGAGAGAGCCCGCGTGTGGGCGGAACAGATAAATACAGAGAGAGAGAGAGAGAGAGAGAGAGAGAGAGAGAGAGAGAGAGAGAGGGAGAGAGAGAGGGAGGCAGAGAGATGGAGAGTGTGAAAGTGACTGAGTGATTCAGTGAGAGAGAGAGAGAGAGAGAGAGAGAGAGAGAGAGAGAGAGAGAGAGAGAGAGAGAGAGAGAGAGAGAGAGAGAGAGAGAGAGAGAGGCTGCCTCAGAAAAAGAAATAAAGGGTAGGCTTTAGAGTGAGCGTTGGTGGCGAGCTCAGGGCGGGTAAATATACAGGCGGTGCGGGAAAGGCCCGGAGAAGTTTCTTTTTAATTTCTTTTAATCAGGCGGTAAAAGTTGACGTCGAGCGGATTATCCGGCCGGCGGCGCGTGGTGGCAGTGTGGGACGCCGGACCGCTGCAAGTGTACGAATGTCACGCACTTGTAGGTGATTTTCTTTCATCCACAGAGCGTGACAATTGTCTTTATTCACATAAGTTGTTGGTCAGCGAAATGATCACTCGTCCAAAAAGATTTCTTAAGTAGGTTTATAGGATTGAGTGCTGGTGGTATCTTTTAAACGCACGAAACAACCATCACTCAATTAAACAGCAAGCAGGAAACAAACTACAAGCTTATTTCTTCCTTGATCAACTGAAGAAAATTTTCCCTATTTTTATAACGTTATTTTGCTTCATAATCATTTGTTAGCTTTCATTTACAGCAAAGCAGCAGCAGTCTGCAAATATACGGTGACAAAATGCACAAACTGCTCGCGAGGCGCGGTGGGGTGGGGCGGGGCGGGGTGGGGTGGGGCGGGGTGGGGCGGGGTGGGGTGGGGTGGGGCGGGGTGGGGAGGGGCGGGGTGAGGTCGCGCGGCGCCTGCAGCTGCCACAGTGTCCGGCAATTAGCAGGAGCCGCGGTACCCTCCCAGGGGGGGAGGAGGTCCTGGTCTGGTCCTCACGGGCCGGAACCGACCTATTCCACGCCGGCCGGCCGAGGGCAAGGAGGGTGCGCCCCAGAAAAAGGGCAGGAGGCCAGCAGCGCGGGGGGGCCAAGAGGGAGCGAGGAAAAATAAAGGGAGACACACAAAAAAAAAAAGGGGGAGAAAAAAAAATATACGAGAACAAAAGGAGGCATACAAATGGGAGCGGGCGGGCTGGAGGGGTAGAGAGAGCGCGACAGGCTCGAGATGGACAGGGGGAGGGGGAGAGTCCCCCGCTCTCCTAAATAATTGCAGAAAAGATTATGTTCGCTTTGTCCTAAATGAGATGCATTTTTAGAGGTCCTCGTCATAAATTCCAGGCTAAAATGACTTTAATGCGCTCTCTAGCGCTACTGCTATACTGTCCGGTCCAGCGTGAGAGGAAGAGAGAAAGGGAGAAACAGACAGAGAGAGAGAAAGAAAGAGACGGAGTGAGAGAGAGGGAAGGGGCGGGCAGACGAGCCGACTTCACATCACTGAGTGCCATGCCCCATTACAGCGGGAAAAGGGGCAGCCCCAATTTCTTCGTCATTTAACCCGTGCAACTTGTACAATTTATTAAACCTGCCAAAAAAATAAAAAAAAAAATATATATATATTAAAAAAAGGAGAATAAAACGACGTTGAGGAGTTATTGCCTTTCTACGTCTCTCAATTTCCCTACGACACTGCGTCGTGTCGTTGCCGGCGGCGCGGTGGCCCCTGCAGCTCGAGGGTCTGCCCCCCCAGCGGGGCGCCCTGTGTCTCCGAGAGTGCTGACCGTGTTCCCATTTGAATAAGGAATGCCATTCCCCTATTCTATTACGTCGGGGTCTCTAATTGGCGCGCACGCACACGCACACACGCACACACGCCCGAGCTTCCCTTCCTTGAGAGAGCGCCTCGGGGTAGCCGTCCCCTGCTCCAACCCCAGCCGGGTGCCGTTCTCTCTCTCTCTCTCTCTCTCTCTCTCTCTCTCTCTCTCTCTCTCTCTCTCTCTCTCTCTCTCTCTCTCTCTCTCTCTCTCTCTCTCTCTCTCTCTCTCTCTCTCCCTCTCCCGCCCGCCCGCCTCCCGCGCCACGGCGGTCCGCAAGCAAACACAGGGCAAGTTTAATATCTTTCCTCGTGGAATCAGAACCTTATTCACAAATTTGTTCAGTAGAAGCGAACAAAATTTGAAAATTTGGATTGTGTATGTGTGTGGGGTGGGGAGTGGGCAGTGGGCTATTAAAAGCTTAAAGTGATTTTCACCGTAAGCTACAGTGGAACCCTGCAGCACCGTAGCTAACGGTGCGATTCATCGTAGCACACAGTGAAATTCACCGTACATTTCACACTGTAAAAAAAAACAAGATCGTTGTACGGAACCAACTACGGTGTCCCGTATCTTCGTTTTAGAAACTGACTACGGAGCGCAGAGTACGGCGCCACCGTACCTCATTTTCGGTGGGTAGAGGTCATAAGTACGGGTCTTCCGTACCCCATTTTTTGAGTACGGTGATGCCGTACTTGGCAGTCCGTAACGGAGATTCGAAAATTTCTAGTACGGTGCGCGCCGTAGTAGGGAGGCACCATTCTACGGTGGACACCGTTAAAGGAATTAACGGTGATTTCCGTAGTTTTCACCGTCATTTTTTTTACAGTGCAGAGAGACCTCTGAACAGTAAAATTGGTACAATATTTCAAATTAATTAACGAATAAAATCGGAAGTGGTATAATCCGTAGATCGATCTCGAGAAATAAAAACATTTGTTCACAGAGTACATTCGAGTGCACTTACTCTGGTAGTCAAAAAGTGAGACACTCAATTATTTTTTTTGGTGCGAATCCCCTCACACTTCTCACCCAGACTTTTGCATCTACTTCCGTGGCAAGTTTAAAAAGTGTTTGTTAAGTGTCCCTATTCACACTCTACTTCTTTCCAACGAGCTTTTTACTGCGGGACGGGTCTGAGGATGCGTAGGGTGCAAGTTCTTATTTTCCAAAACATTCATCAGCAACTCCACTCTGGAAACCCACAAGTGTGTGAATGTCACACACTTTTGGTGTGCGATGGTTCATTTGTATTAAAGTTGGCCACTCAAACGTATGAATAACCTACAGGAATTCAGAAGTGAAAGTGGCCGCAAGTCACGTGTGTGAATGGTTCTTCGCACACTTGCAAGTGTATGACATTCACACACGTGGGTTTCCGGTGCAAGTCCAAGTCCACCGGTGGCGCGGTGAGGCGCGACTTTGGCGTGATCGGCTCTCATCTGTAGGCGGAAATAAGGCGGGGCTAGAGCAAGGGGCAGGCAGGGGATGGGGCGAGCAGGGGGCAGGCAGAGGGCAGGAGATAAGGGCGGGCGGGAGGGTGTTCAGGGGGCGGCCGGGGCAGGGGCGGGTAGGGCAGGGGTGGGTAGGGCAGGGGCGGGCATAAAGGGAGCGGGCAGGGGATAGGGGCGAACAGGGGGCAGGCAGAGGGCAGGAGATAAGGGCGGGTGGGGGGCGAGCAGGGCAGGGGCGGGCAGGGCAGGGGGCGGGCTCGACCAGGGGGAACTTGTTGACCCGGGTCTTGGATGCCCGAGCGGCGGGGGAGAGACTCGGACACGCGCTGCCGTCCCCTTCCGAAGCTCGCTCTCGTACCTCTCCGTCCTTGTCGCACCTATGGCGACGCCCCATGCTGGACGTGGCCGGGCCACATGAGTGCGACGAGGACAGAGCAGGCGCCGGGGAGCGGTCCTCGGAACCAGTCAGCTGCTCCAGGAAGCGGCCGCCACCCGGCCTTCCGCCCGGCAACGCGCCGCCCCCCGCGCCCCCGCGCCGCCACACGACAAGGATAGGGCCTTTAACGAGCAGGAGACAGCAGGAGTCGGGCGAGGAGGGAGATAGGGACAAGACAGGGGCGTGGCGGGGTGGGGCGGGGCGGGGCGGGCGGGGAGCGGGGCGGGGCGTGCGACACGGAGCGGGAGCGCGGCACGCTGCAGCCCGCCCCCGCGCCAAGATGCTGCCTCTGAATTGTAATGGAGTGCCCTCACTGGCTAGATAAGGAGAAAATGGGAATAGTTTGAGAGATTAGAGCTGCTGGTGCTGCCTTAGAGATGTTCTCCCTGCTGCCGAGCCCCGCCCATAGCGCGCCTGGGTGCCGCTCTGGGGGGCTGGGCTGGTGGGAGAGGGGGGCGGGGCGCGGCGGGGCGCGGCGGGGCGGGGCGGGGCGCGGCGGGGCAGCACTGTCTGGGGACATGACAGCCATAATGGCACACCCCCCACCCCCCACCCCCTCCCCTCAATTGCGGTTGATCTGCGCGCCGCAAATGCCATGCCGGCGCGACCACAATGCACTGCACTGCACCTACGCGATGCGCCACCGCACATACGCACACACGCACGCACGCACTTTGAGCAGCGATGAATCATCTGTACTAATAATGGTAGGGGTATCCGAGAGATAACCATTATGAGAACGTGTCGAAATACTTAAATAAAGGAAATATATTTTTTAAAAAAATACATTACAAGTATGTAGTTTAATCCATTTATGCCGTTGGGGCGCTGCGTGAAAAACTAGGGGAAAACGAAAAAAAAAATTTTAACTGCGCAGCTGCATTGGGATTGTTGTCCATATTTTCCTTGAATCGTTCAAACGGCAAATTTTCCCCGGGAACACTACAGTAATAAAAAGTAAAAAAAAAAGTAATAAAAAAGGAAAAAAAAAGTCCGAAAAATGAAATTTTCAACCATGCTACAAGGGAGGAAAATACCCCAAAGCTCCCTCCCTTCCCCAACCCACCCCAACCACCCCCGCCTCTCTCTCCCTCTCTCTCTCTCTCTCTCTCTCTCTCTCCCTCTCTCTCTCTCTCTCTCTCTCTCATTTCATTACTCGCGCCCCTAAGGCCCCTGCAATAACCGAACCTTCCACTCCTGTGCCGCCAGCATCAGCAGCCTGCTCCCTTGGTGACCTAATCATGATTGCTCAGCACCCACCCGCTCAGCATCAGAGCTCGACGACTGCTCAGCAGCTGCTGCTCGCTCAGCCGCTCAGCACCTTGACCAGACCCCGCCCCGCCGTGTGACTTGAACGCTTTTGTAGTGCTCAAGTGGGTCTCAGGGCGTTTACGGCGCCGCATAAAACCCACACACAGCAGCGCAAGGACGGTTCAGGGCGGGGCGGCGGGCGGGGCGGCGGGCGGGGCGGCTCGAGGTGGGGTGGGGCGGGGCGGGGAGGGGTGGCAGGTCAGGTACTCGCTGATTTACGGCTGGTGGAGTCGAGTGACACGACAAGTGATACACGAACCCCCCCTGCTGCGCGCGCCGTAACCGCGAGCTTGGGGCGGGGTGGGACGGGGTGGGGCGGGGTGGGGCGGGGCGGGCGGGACGGGGAGCGGCCCGTAAAGCTAGCGCGCGGGGTTGTTTAGTTTCACCCAAATCACCAAGGGGTCCCTCCGGCTCCGGCTTCGAGCTCCCATTTCGTCCCAAGTGCTTCACCGCCCCACGCCACGGCCAGGGCCAGCACCGCCAGGACCAGCGCCGCGCCGTAACGCTCCGGCGCAGCGTCCGATATACGTGTGATCTCTCCAGCACCAGGCGCTGCAGCCGGTACCGGAGGCAATGTAGCGTTCACCTCACGACAATCTTTCGAAGTTAAGCAAACTTAAAACTTACACAAATTAAAAAAATAAAATAAATATATAGTAAGGTTTTTGTAATTCGGTTCGCCGCCTGGAAGGTAGGCAGCGCATCACGCACGCGCGCAGGGCGGGTTGCCTGCACTACGGCGTTGCGGAGCTGCGAGTCGTCTGCGCGTCGTCTGCATCGCGCCATTTTGAGATGCGACTGATGACGGCGTCACCGGGTGGCTCTGTCTGCTGCCGCCGGCCCTGTCGGTGAGCTCTGGCCTCGTCGGTGACGAGCAGCCGACACTAAGCGCCGTAGTGCAGGCAACCCGCCCTGCAGGCGCGTGTGATGCACTGCCTACCTTCCAGGCGGCGGGCCGAATTACAAAAACCAAACTATCCGCGTTGTTTGACGCTTGCGCCCACTAGTTACAGATCAAAAATGATCGTCTATGCATGTTCTACCCCCCCCCCTATACTTTTGGCCGAAATGAACGGAAGTACCCTGTATGACGTGGGTATTGAAGGATTATAGCATGAAAATACAACTTGGCAATTATAACTTGGGTACTGACAGATATTATTACTTGGGCATTAAAGGATTATAGCGATTTCATGTTAAAAATAATACTTTAGGAAAGATAAAAGAAATACCGTCGAGCCGGATACAAGCACACTCCATCGCGGCCATCGCTGCCCGCGGCGGATACGGACTCTGTGTAAGAGGGGTGTGGGGAGGGGTTTGAACAAGGACGGGGTGGTGCAGGGAGGGCGGGGCGGGGCGGGGTGGGGGGGCAGTGGTCACTTGTCACGTGGATGTGTTGGAAGCAGACGCGGGGAAGCACTGAGTAGAGAACAGCGACTGGGCGGGGTGCGGTGCGGGGCGCCCGGTGCGTGAGGGGGCGGGGCAGGGAGGAACCGAATGAAAACCCATTGCGAGCGCGGCGCGAGCGTGAACGTTCACATTCAATCGGAAGGAAAAGGAAATTCCGGGACAATACACACGTTCAGTGATTCCCCCCGGGAGCGCTCCGCCCCGCCCCACCCTGCCCCGCCCCGCCCCGCCCCGCCGCGCCCCGCCCCGCCCCGCCCCGCGATGCCAACTGCTCCCCGTGGAGCGAGCAGGGGGCGCACGCGCACTGGAGGAGACCGGATCTGACAAAGCAATAATGAACACGAGCCACGGCGTTTTGACGCCGCCGGGCTCCCGGCTTGAGTTACCAACCAGCTACCGGAAGACCGGGAGATTGGAGAGAGGCGCAGTTCGCACAAGGTGATGGGCGGGGTGGGGCGGGGTGGGGCGGGGCGGGGCGGGGCGGGGCGGGGCGGGGGGCAAAGGTAGGCCGCACGCCGCAGCCAGCCACCCCGCCCCACCCCGCCGATGAACAGAGGGGCTTAAATCTCAGGCCTCAGGCGCGCTTCCATCACACTTGCCTGCCGCGTGACCGCCCCGCCCCGCCCCGCCCCGCCCGCCACCACCATTGTGTAGGGTGCGCGCCCACGCCCATTCTACCTGCTCACATCTACTTCCCGCCCTTTGTCCGTCAGCCTTTCTCTCCCTCCCTCCACCCCATCTCTCTCTCTCTCTCGCCCTCGTAAACTCTCTCGCTCTCTACTCCTCTCTCTCTGTCTCTCTCACAAACTCTGTGGGGTCCGTGCTCTTTCCCCGACCGCGCGCAAAAAGCTTCCCAAAGCCTCTTTGCAATGCTATCAGTGAGCCAATCATACTCGGTTCGGTCCTTTTGAGCGGTCGTAATGTAATGGGGCAGAGGGGCTGGCGGTGCGGCGTGCGGCGTGCCCCGAATCAGGAGCAGGTGGTGGCTCAGCCCCACCCCACCCCACCCCACCCCGCCCCGCCCCGTCAGAGCGTTCATCGGGCAGCGAGGCAGACGGGCGTCCAAGAGCAGAGAGTCAACGGGGTCAAGGGGCAAGCTTGCACTCAACCGAGGGGTCGTCAACTGCCTTTAGCCGTGCACGGAGGAATATTGATATTATCAGTAATATCAGAGTAATATTAGGGTAATATGGTAATATTGTGGGTAATATGGGTAATATTGGGGTAATATTGATGTAATATTGGCAAAAATATGGGTAATATTGATGTAATATGAAGGTAATATCGGTAATATTGAAGTAATATCGGGGTAATATCAGTTTCGTGTACGGAGGAATATCAGAGTTGCCGACCCCTTGCACTCAACAGCCGACTGATTCAGAAGATCGCTCTCATCCCTCCGCCCTTGTTGCACCTACAGCGGTGCGCGATGTTGGCCGTGGCAGTGCTCCATGAGTGCGACGAGGACAGAGGTATGAAAGCGATCTCCGGAATCGCTCGGCAGCGGGCGTCGAAGGGAGAGAGCTGATGACGTGTCCCAGCCGAGCGGTTCCGAAGATCGCTTTCATGCCTCTGTCCTCGTCGCACTCATGGAGCACTACCATGCCCAGCATAGGGCGCCGCTGAAGGTGCAACAAGGACGGAGGGATGAGAGCGATCTTCTGAATCAGTAGGCTAGGACTGACTGCCTTGATCCTATTCAGAATCCAAATGGACATTCCAATTAAGAAGCCAATCCTTTCACTGACGGGTTGGGTAGAGGCGTAGGGCGTGGGATTAGCGGGGCAGAGCCGGCACTGAATGAAGGAGTGGCGTAATCACACGCAGAGGTTGTTGCCCACTCAGTTAGGCTGCACAATATTCACTAGTAATTACTTAATGAATTACATAAAAATTAAAAAAATAATAATAATAAAAAACCAACAGGTTGAATTAACATTTTTGAAGTATTCTATTTATCATATGTTCATTGTTTCAGGAGTATGAGACCTAAGTAGGATGTTTTAAAATATCCAAATAGAGTGCTGATAGCACGTATCCAATGAGCTTTGATGAATGCATATTCTTTTACACAACAATAAAACAAGTTTTTTCAAAAAATTTGAACGCCAGGACTGCAACAGTCAGTAAATGATTTTACGTGAGATGCATAGTTGAGAGGGCTGGAATTTGAATACCATCAGCACAATTGGCAAGCTAAGGGTGTATTTTGAGACGGTGATATATTTTAAATAAGGAAGAAGAAAAAATTGATGTGAAAACCATTATGACATGCTAACAGAATTAGGAGTATCTCCAATAACTCTGACAGCACTCCTAGCATAGAGCAGTACCACAAACCTTGAGCTGATCGACATCAGGGCGGAGTCCTTCCAGCTGGCGCAGCGGAATACATGAAAGACAGCTTGAGGACATAACCTCACTGGCCAGAGGAGTTGATTGCACTGATTGACATCGGGCCCACGCGAAAGACTGAATCGCACCAGTTCAGACTTCTTCAAAAATGATTATTATCACACAAAACGATGTAAATATGAACAGTCACAAACTTGGGCCAGGTCGGGAAACAAGGCAAACAAGGTAGCGAACGAACCGGACGAGCGAGCGAACGCGAAAGTGAAGGAGAGGCGCGAGCGATAACTGGTAATGAGCTGCGCAAGCGCACTGACACACCATATGAGAAATTCAAAATCCATATTTTCATTTCTGTTTAGCAGTATTTCTCATCAAAACATGTATGAGAATTTTCTAAATCCATATTTTAGCCGGCCCTTCTGCTTTGTTTACTAGTTTACTGTTGTTTATTACTGTTACTGTGGCACGGAGTATTTATTCGTTCTTTTTCTAATTTCAGTGCTGATTTTTGCTCAAAAATTGAAATTTGAAATATTTTGTGAAATACGTGATTTGCTGTGATCAATGAAAAGCAAAACATGCTTCCAGATACTTCCATATGTTCTTGTGTCGCACCGCCGTGAACCTAACCTCTAGTGTCCTACTGCACTGCATCAAACTTGTCACATCCAGCCCAGATGTTGATTTGTGGGAGGCGCACTGTGATGTCTATTGCTGCTGTTTATTTTCATTTGCAATGAAATCAGCATGATGTAGATAATTTGCTCATGCACGTCATTTTTTGATATGCCAAGCCTTTGGTGAGAATCTCAAAATCAGTAGTTCCGTCAAGGGGAGAAACTCTAGCCCAATGCTTGGGAAGTCATTTCAAAATAGAAAAATCAGCTTTATCTTTTGACCAAAGTTATCCTAGTTTTCTCTTTTAAAAAATTACTCCTGATATGATGATTGTAAAAAACTGAGTTTACATAAAACTTCCAAGTCTTGTATATGCATTCCTGTTTTCGGAAAGAACTGAATCACATGTTATGTCTCTGTAAGGATGTGTTGAACAAGCTTTAAACTTGCTGGAACTTAGTAATTTGATACCTCTCTGTGGTGATCTTTCCAGTTTCCAGAGCGTTCCAAGCAAGAAATGAAAATAGCAGCCTTACGCTAATTAGCAACTAAAGATTATTTGATCTTAAGCCTCACAGCGTTCCAAGCCAGTAATGAAAATCGCAGCCTTATGCCAATTAGCGACTAAAGATTATTTGATCTTAAGCCTCACAGCGTGTGATTTAGACTCTGTAGCTGGGTGGTAATATTTTATTCCCCCAATCGCAAAAGGCCAACAAACAGTCATAAAGGGAGCAGATTATTGCTCTCATCGAACACATTCGTGCCGTACTGCGGTAATGAGGCAGGGGAACTCGTGAATTCGGGCAAAACTCGTGGCAAACTCCGAGGGCGACGACCATCCCCCTCCCCCTCCCCACCTCCACCACCATCGGTTCGGCGTGCAGCCTTTGTACATCGGGAAACAAGTGGTGGGCCGCGGGGGCGGGCAGCCGCGGGGTTGAGGGGGGGTGGGGTGGGGGGGGGGAGGTCTCGGATGCTCTTAAACATCAGGGCCTGCATGCTCATCGCTTTGCTCTACAACACTGCGACGCACTCGCCGTCATACTGCCATACTGCGACCGCCCGCGGCCCTGCCTGCTGCCTGCCAACTTATTCCGAAGAGCCGCGCTCTCCCCGCTCTGTCTCTCTCGCACCTACACGGCGAAGCGCATGAGTGCGACGGAGACAGGGAGAGGCGAGGAGAGCACTCTTCGGAATAAGTCGGCTGTCCCCGGTCCGTCCAGCCCCCAAGGCGTCAGCTCTCCGTGCTCGCGTTCCAGGGGTGCAGAGGTCAGGGAGGTGCAGCCTTTTGGCAATCCCCACCGAGGGATCCTTCACTCCTAAAAAAATCAGTGTACACCCAGAAACAAAATCAGAAAATAAAGATCATTTTTAAAAAATCAAGCAAGTTTCAGGGGGAAAAAAATAAGAAAAATCTGGGGGGAAAATCAGTAAAAATCAAGAAAGATGATTTTTTTTTTGCCCAGAAAATCGGTGTACTACGCTTAAATTTATAGTGAAGGACCCTTCGCCCCCCACCTCAAGGCCCTTGGTTCTCCCCCCTGACCAGGACTCCTTCAGGTCTATGACGCCTGTCGGGCTAGGCAACCTCTTATGCACGAGTGTCCAAGTCTTTGCCGGCACGGCAGGCGGCGTGGAGGTCTCAGCGCTACACTGTTTACTCCTTACAACAAAACAAAAACAATAAACAAAAAAAAAACTCTTGTATTACAAAGAATTCTGTGCAACCCTAATACGGAACAAATTTTCTTTGTAATACAAAGAAATATCTTTGCAAATTTTATCACTGAAAATCTACGAGTCATAATTCTCGCCCCCATTCTAGTGAGAATTTGAGGGCAATTTTATTACTCTCTGGAGAGTGAGAATTTTTTTCCTCGCTCTTGATGAGAAAGAATTTTGAGACCTCGCCCTAATAAAGTGAGAATTCGTGCTCAAATTAAGCGAGGTTAAAAAATTCTTACTCAAATAGAGCGAGGCTGAAAAATATCTCGCTCGAAAAGAGTGAGGTTAAAAATTCTCACTCCAATTTAGCATGGAAAAGTAGTGTACTCTCCCATTTTGGGCGAGAAATTGGATTCCCGGGTTTGCAGTGATAGATGAGTGGTTTTTTTTTTTTTTTTTTTTTTGCCGTACAATGATTTTTCGAAGTGAGCCCCCCTCTCCTCCCACCCCCCTCGGCTACGGTACAGCAGCAGAGGCAGCGGACCGCAATTTCTGCTCGCGCAAATGACGTCATTTCCATACCAACGGTTTCGGAAAAGTTTAAGGGGGGAACAAAAGTGCTCCTCCGGCGGATAACTTGCCATGGCAAATTAATTCCAGATCTCACGCGCGCGCGCGCGGGGGGGAGGACAGGGGGTAAGGGGGGGGGGCGGTTGTAGGGGGTGTTGGTGAAGGGGTAGGCTACCGCGTGCGCGAGGGGGTTGGGGAGGAAGCACGGGCTGCCCGAGCCCGATGAACAGTACGCGTCGGGAATAACTTACTCAGTGCGGATCACGCCGAATAAGACCGGAGAGCTTCGCTTGGTCCTCTGCTCGAGTGCTCAGGGGGGGGGGGGGGGGTGCCTGGAGGCGCGCGCTGGTAGTGAACAGGGGGAGAGGGAGGAGGGGGGGGGGAGGGCACGCCTGACCAGATTTTTGTGACAGCCAAAGGTTTGGAGACGTGAAGGCAAGGGCGGCGGTGGGGAGGGGGAAGGGAGGGAAGGGAGGGGGGGGGGTGCCTCTTGGTCGGGGAGAAAAAGGCGGGCGAGATAGGTTCGTAAGTCCCTGGAGGGGCGGCTCGTGGGTCCGGGGCGGGGCGGGGCGGGGACGCGCCGCCGTGGAGCGGAGAGTGGAGGGCGCTGTTCTTCCCCGCCCTCGTCCCCGTCCTCCTCCAGGCCGGGCCACGCCGGGCCACGCCTTGCGACTGGTTGCGTTGCCAGAAGGGAAGGCCAGAAGTCTTGGCGCCGCTCCAGGCTGGACAGCCCTGGCTGAGCCTTGACTGGGCCCTTCCCCCGCCTCCTACCGGCCCGACTCTCACCCCTCCTCCACCCTTTACCCCCATCCCCTCTCTACTACTCGCTTTTTCCACGCCGTTTCCCGTTTCCTTAGTTTCAACCCCCTGCTGCTGGTGCTGGCGCCCCGCCGGGCCCCGCCCGCCGCACCGCGCGCCGCACCCTCCCGCGGGCGGGGCGGGGCGGGGGCGGGGCGGGTAGCCACCGGAACAGGCGCGGTGGGGCCCCACCCCGCCCCGCCCCGCCGACATTCCGCCCGCCGCACCCCGCCGCGCCCAGCCCCGCGCAGCTCCATTCCCAACATCCGGGCCGGGCTATGGGCGGGGCCGCCATTTAGCCGCCCTATATGCGGCCATCTCTATGCCTCTCTCCCCCACGTCTCAATTGCGATCCCGCCCCGCCCCGCCCCGCCCCGCCCGCCCCCTTCCCCGCCCTCCTCCGACGAGTCCGTGCCGTCGTGGACTGATGGTGCGGCCCGGGCTGGGACATGCGCGGGGCGGCCGCGCCCCACCCCACCCCGCCCCAATCCGCACAACCCGACCCCACCCCACCCCGCTGCACCCCGCCGCGCCCCGCCCGCTCTGTAAGGGAAGATGAAAGAACATTTATGTCTGCGGGGCGGATGCCATGGTCCTCGCTGCTCCGCCCCGCTCCACTCCACGCCGGACCCCACGAGTGTAAGGACTTGTGGTCACGGTACCGCCCCGGCCCCGCCCCGCCCCGGCCCCGGCCCCGGCCCCGGCCCCGCTCCACGTTTATATTGATTCTCTATAGCTGCTCCTTTAGATACAAAGAGACCCTTCGGGCTGTCGTACATTTCATATCAAGTTGTGGAAATTGCAAGTATTTCTCGGACAAATCGCTGCCCATTTTTTTTTTCCTCGGAGTGCATTTTTGACCCTCTCACAGGGCTCTCTCTGACGGGCGCCGCTTGACCCCCCGCTCGCGCCCAGCTCGGCTCCTGCACATAGTTTGGCCAGTGGTGGTGGTGGAGACCCTCGCGGCGCCTCTCGGCCTCGGCTCGGGCGTTTGCTAACGGGCACTGCAAATAAAAGAGAGAGAGAGAGAGAGAGAGAGAGAGAGAGAGAGAGAGAGAGAGAGAGAGAGAGAGAAGTAGAAAAGGATAAAGAAAACTGGCGCGCTAGGGAAAGGAGAAAAGTGAGGCGCGCAGGCCGTGTGCACCGCAGCCTGCCGAGAGCTAGGCAAACACAAGTCAGTGCCTTGAGGCAGCAGCGCTCGCTCCCTCTCTCTCTCTCTCTCTCTCTCTCTCTCTCTCTCTCTCTCTCTCTCTCTCTCTCTCTCTCTCTCTCTCTCTCTCTCTCCCCTCCCTCTCTTTCTCTTTCTCACCATATGTGTGTGTGAGCAGATAGAGAGAGAGAGAAAGAGAAAGAGTGCGCGTGTGTGTGTGTGTGTGTGCGTGTGTGGTCAGCCGGGAGAGAGTGTTTGGGGAGAGGCCCAGCACAGCAAGCCCGGGGCCGGGGAGGGTAGACCGCCCAGATGCGCCCGCCAGTTGAGATGGAGCACTGTTGTGCCCACGGCCGCTGCACTGTTTAGTCCCTACGGTGACTTTTCTCCCCTCCTACAGAGCTGAAGGCTGCAGTTGCTGCAGCAGTGTTCGCTAAGAGTGAGAATCACTGTATAGCAGGGATTTTATTATTTTTATTTGCCTCTGGTGGGTTACTATCGCACACTGAATGTTCTCTGGAAGCTGTTCGCCGGTACAGAGGTCGATTCCCTTCTCCGCCCCACCCCACCCTCCAAGGAAGGAGGGGTGCTTCACCATAAATCCGAGCAAACACTACAGTTTTTTTTTTCTTTGTGATTTTTCGTGGTTTTTCTTCTTGTTTCTGAAACAATTTTGCAGCGAAAATTATTTTGAGGCACATAGGATAGGAGTGGTTTGAGCACTTTCAGTGATACGGTAACAAAAAAAAAAAAAAAGAAAAAAAAAGTGTGCTTTCATCTTCCCTGTAATTCCCGTGGACTTAGCGTTATATGTTTGCACACACTCCGCCCAGGCCCCCAGGGGACATCGTCCGCGCGAGCCGAATGTTTTCAACCGTTTACAACTCCCCCCCAGGGTTCACTGACCGGCGCGCCCACACGCGCGGTGGCGTGGCGTGGCGGACCTCAGACCCAGAGCGCCTATCTCCGTCCTTGTCGCACTCATGGGACCCTTATTGCATCATGGGTGCGACAAGGACGGCAGGCTTGCTTGTAGTGCAGCGGCTCCTCCTCCTCCTCCTCCGGGCGCTGGAGCGCGCTGGAGCGCTATGGAGTTCCCACGCGCGCCGCAGACTCCAGCGATGGGGCCTGCTTGGCGACGTGTGAGATGCGCGGCTTGCGGCTCCTCGACGGCCACGCTCCCTATCCTCGAGGCTCCTCCTCCTCCACGACTTCCTCGTCGGTCAGCCCCACTTATTCCGAAGAGCGCCTTCCCGCTCGCCTTTTCTCCTCCTTCTCTCTGCTCGCAGTCGCTGGCCTTATTCGCCGCATAGGTGCGAGAGAGACAGAGCGAGACGAGCTGCTCTCCGGAATAAGTCGTCTGCGGCTCAGTCAGCAGTCAGTGGCCGCTCCAACAATGGTGCGGCCTCATTAAGAGAAGATAACCAAGGCTGCTTGGCAAGCCGCTGCGCCGCTGCAAACCCTCGAATCCGATCTCTCACCCAAAATGGGCAAGGGGACTTCTCCGTGCTTAAAAGGTGTATTAATATTTAATCTCACCCTCTTCGAATTTCCCTCAATTTTGATGGAAATATCCTCAAAATCTTAGGAGTTTTCCTCAAAATCCGGGTGTTTCTCAAAGCTTTTTCTTTTTCTTTAGTGAGTTATGCATTGCTTTTACCGAGTACTGGAAGAAATGTAAAACAAGTGAATTTAAACAATATTATCACAGCGGGTAATAATATCAAAATCCCTTGGGCGGATTTTTTCCCTCCCGTGAGGGGCCACAGAGAACAATTGGCAACTTGTGAGAAAAGGAGTTATACGTAGGCGTTTTCTTATTGATATTTTTGTCCCGACGAGCCGCGTGAATAATTATTCTACTCCAGCGCTCTTGCTCGAGTGCACACACACACACACACACACAGAGCTGTACCTGTGTGTGCGTGCGCGTGTCTGTGAAGCGAGAGTGGCAGCAGCAGCGGGGCGGGGCCCTGCGGGGCGGCGAGGGGTCCGGAGGGGTCGCTGTACGGCTCACCAACATCTTTGTGTCTGAGGGGCACGGGACGGGACCGGACGGGCCGGGACAGGCCGGGACTGTTGGAGCGAGGGCGTAAGACTCCTACCCCCCCCCCCCCCCTCCACCACCACCACTCTGAGCTGCCCACTTGTTTGGGGCCCTCCGACCTCTAACTGTGACGTCCTCATAGACTCGACCGCCTCCGGCCGCCACCCCCCCCCCCTCCCCCTCCCCGCCGCCACCACCCCCGGCGCCACCCTCGCCGCCTCCAAGCAGACAGCATTCCACACACCACGTTGCACCTCCCTCCCTCTCCCCCCTCCACTTCCCTCCTGAGCCGTGTGGTCGAATGGGGCACGGTTAAACACAGAGGAAACAAAGAGGCCAGCTCAGGCGAGGAGCAGGAATGGGGAGGCTACCCTAACCCCAGCTCGGTCCGCCCCGCCCCGCCCCGCCCCGCCCCGCCCCACCACGCCTCACCCCTCGGCCGCACCCTGCCAGCCACACCCCCACCGTGTCCGGCCACGCGGCCGCCACGCCCTGGTGGGCTCGACCCACCGCCAGCCGGAGGCTTGGCGTTCACACCTAAGCAAAACGAAACGGACTTATTGCCGACTGTTTTAATCCCGCGCTGTCTCTCTCTTTCTCGTTTGTTTATCATCATCTCCTATCCCTCTCCCCCCCCCCACCCTCATTTTCTCCTCTTCCCTCCCCCTCTCCTCCCGCTTCCGCTCTCCCATCCCGTCTCCTCTGGTGTTTCCATTTTTATTTCCCTCTCTCTCTCTCTCTCTCTCTCTCTCTCTCTCTCTCTCTCTCTCTCTCTCTCTCTCTCTCTCTCTCTCTTTATTTCTCGTCCTTGTCCTGCACTGGTTGTGCGCGAGGGGCCCACAACTCCGAAAAATTTTGTACACCTGATTTCCGGATTTCAAAGATTTCACATGATTTCAGGTGATTTCAACGAATTTCAAAGATTTCAAGTGAATTCACTGATTTCGCGAGATTTCACATGATTTCAAGTGATTTCCATTGATTTCACATAATTTCCATTGATTTCAGTTAAATGTCTACCGAATTCATATGATTTCCACTGATTTCGTGAGCAGATTTCCAACGAATTCAAGTATTTTTGGGACAACCTCAGAAAATACACGCACAGCTGATCCAAATTATTCTCTCAACTACATGATTAAATAGGATTTTTCCTAAATTATTGTGAATGATTTCGATTTATTCTAAATTATTGGAAATTAACTTGCAACTGCCCAAAATAATCACAATTATTTTAATTATTTTTTAAAAAAATTCAGAAGCAAATTTTGCTCTGCAATTGAAAGGGTGGCGTGAAAACATGGAAAATTTTTGCGGCAGTAAACCTCCCGAAGGAGGTTGCGGTTCCCGCCAGGCACAGGGCTTTTACCCCCTGTGGCAGCCAACTGCTTCGGTGTTCCATGGGAACCGGCGCTTTGCTGACTGCGATCCTATCGCGCAATTCGACAGATTTGATCCCCGTACCACCATTGGCCTACCCCTAGAGGTACGAGCGGTGTCAAGGGCGTTAGACTTCCTGATCCCAGTTTCAGAGGCCTTACCTCAGAGGGGTACGCGGGATTCGAACCCACAACCCCGAGTGCCGACACGTAGCCAGAACAGGAAGCGACCCAACGCCCAGAGCCACCGAGCCAACGGCGGTGAGATGTGTTTAACTTCTATTTGACCTGCCATCCAGCTGCGGCCAAAGGGAATGTCAAGCGCGTAAAATACTTTCCCGAGTGGGAGTCGAATTTCGGACCACTCGGTTCGGTGTTGCGCGCTCTACCAACTGAGCTACGACGACACGGTGACTGTGCAGTGCGAAGGGTTCGAGTTGTATTTGCCCTGTCCTCCTGGCTGGAGGCTGCAGGATACGCGGCAAATACGGCTCGAACCCGTCGCACTGTACAGACATCGTGGCGTCGTGGCTCAGTTGGTAGAGCGCGCAACACCGAACCGAGTGGTCCGAAGTTCGACTCCCACTCGGGAAAGTGTTTTTCGCGCTTGACATTCCCTTTGGCCGCAGCTGGATGGCAGGTCAAATAGAAGTTAAACACATCTCACCGCCGTTGGCTTGGTGGCTCTGGGCGTTGGGTCGCTTCCTGTTCTGGCTACGTGTCGGCACTCGGGGTTGTGGGTTCGAATCCCGCGTACCCCTCTGAGGTAAGGCCTCTGAAACTGGGATCAGGAAGTCTAACGCCCTTGACACCGCTCGTACCTCTAGGGGTAGGCCAATGGTGGTACGGGGATCAAATCTGTCGAATTGCGCGATAGGATCGCAGTCAGCAAAGCGCCGGTTCCCATGGAACACCGAAGCAGTTGGCTGCCACAGGGGGTAAAAGCCCTGTGCCTGGCGGGAACCGCAACCTCCTTCGGGAGGTTTACTGCCGCAAAAATTTTCCATGTTTTCACGCCACCCTTTCAATTGCAGAGCAAAATTTGCTTCTGAATTTTTTAAAAAAGTAATTAAAATAATTGTGATTATTTTGGGCAGTTGCAAGTTAATTTCCAATAATTTAGAATAAACCTAAATCATTCACAATAATTTAGGAAAAATCCTATTTTATCATGTAATTGAGAGAATAATTTGGATCAGCTGTGCGTGTATTTTCTGGGGAATCCCCGTATTTTTTGCACGGTTTTGAGAATTTCACTTCAACTGTGCCGTAACAAGAAGGTATTTTAAAGAATCTTAGTCGTCTAGCACTTTCACTATGTTTATTGCTCCAGTTAATAAATTAATATTCCCTCACAAACCAGATTTGTGGAAGTGGATTTGCGTAGGACTATTATTTATACCTCCAATGGCAAAAATTTAAACAAAAAGAAATTGTTTATACATTGAGTACTTTTATTGAAATGGCACTAAGCTTTAAGAATAAATAGGAATCTCAATCTGTTATGAAAGTATCTAAAAATCTTAAAATATCTCGAATTCGCCGAACAGCTGTTAGTGCACATCGCCCCCCTCCTCTCCCCACCGATTTGAGTGAGTTTCCCGAGACGCTTTTTAAATGTGATTTCATGTGAATTCAATGTGATTTCATGTGAATTCAATGTGATTTCACGTGAATTCAAAGTGATTTCAACAGATTTCAAGTGATTTCAACGGAATTCGTGTGAATTCAAGAGATTTCAACTGATTTCACAGATTTCACTGATTTCAATGAGATTTCAATATGATTTCCAAAGATTTCGGTGGCCTTGTACACCTGAATTCCAGAGTTGTGGGCCCCTCGGTTGTGCGTGTGTCCGCGCCACGCCGCAAGCCTACTGTAGGCAGGCCGGTCCGCTCGGGGCAGATGTGACGCAAATACGCTTGAAGCGGACAAAAGCGTAAGAGCTGAATCAGCCGCGGTGGCAGGAGGAACCGAGCGGTAAATAAACAAAAACAAAAAAACAAAAAGAGGAAAAAATGCAAAGACGAACAAACACAACAGTGGCTGCAACAAGCGCGGGCGTGTCGCGTTAGAGAGGAGTACACTGAAATGTTTAAGCAAGGTGTCGCCGTCCCCCGCCGCGGATCCCCGCCGCCCCCGACGCCCTGGAGAGCCAGGCCCGAGGGAGGGGTCCATCACTCGGTTCAAGACTGTACACACGATTACCGATTACCAGTGATTACCAACACTTTTTGTGAAATTTTGGGAAGAAACTTTGAAATAAATGTTATGTTTTGCATATTATAAAGTGGTAAAATCCAAAACAGCATGAAAAAACAACGAAAAGAGGAATTTTCGGGTTGTAATAACCAGAAATTTTCGGACAACATGTACACAAGATTACCAGAGTGGTGGACCCCTCGGCCAGGCCAGACCCCTTCGCTTATTTATGCTCGGCGCGCACAGTAGAAACGAGTCCTGGGAATCCCAGTGAATGTCCTGGAAAAAAGTAGTTTTTCCCAGGAGGTTTCCCGGAAAAACCCAGGACATCCCCTGGGAAAGATGATACCTCCTGGCAATGTGCAAATTCCCTTGGGAAACCCAGGACTCATTTTTGCCGTGCGAGCGGTGGCGCCATTGCACAATTTTTACGCCTACCGTAGGCGTGAGTTTTACCAGAATTTTTTTTTTTTTTTTTTTTTTTTTTTTTTTAAATGGTGGTAGATGACACATTGATGTTTAAAATAAGCCTACACTCAGATAACCATTACCAAACGTCGTCTCGTAACCGTACACCAAGGAATATTCAATATTGCAGGTAATCTTGGTAACTTTAAAGCAAATCGAAGCAAATTGTAAGTATGAGAGTATCGTCTGCTAGAAAACGACATTGTGCTTTGAAGCAGCAGGGGTAGAGCCTTATCGCTAGCGGCCAGGGACACGCGGCCTCCCGAGTCACGCGGTGTAATCGGCTTAACCGGGTGCGCCCCGCCCCGCCCCGCCCCGCCCCGCCCCGCCCCGCCCGCCCCACCACGCCCTCTCCACCCCGCCCCCCGGCAGGCTGCCCGCCAGCGCTAATTGGCGTCCCGTGTGGGCCCAGTGCACACGTGTGTCTAGAAGACCCCCGGGTGACTTGCGGCCAGACTTATGGAGCGAAAAACAGGGGTTGCTTCGAGTGGGAAACAAATCTGAAATTTTTGCACACCTTGCAATTCAGAAAGAATTCTAGGATATGCAGAAAAAAAATCAGGGAAACTCAGAAAAATATGGAAAAACGGGGAAAATTGAAGCCAAATTGGGAGTATGTTTTTTTTTTTTTTTTTTTTTTTTTTTTTAATCACGCAAGTTCACGAAAATTTACGCTACACTTAATGCCGAAACTCATCCTGTTCTACTAAAACGCCAAAAACTGGCTATTAAAAGGGCTAAGGCTCGTTGTTCTTCCGAGAGAGGCCACTGCATGGTTTTACGGTGGACACTGTTAGCAACAACGAATGTCGTAATGTTACGAGCATGTTGTAATGTAACAATGTTCTTAAAATTTTCTGAAACATATTTTTTATTTGGAAAAGTGCGAGGTCCTAGCCAACATAACAATGTTGGTTGTATTCAAACGGTACGTTTTAGTAACAAACTTCAATTTTAGTTTTTTTAAATTTATTTATTTTGGTAAATTTACAAGAGGTCAAACACTTGTTCGGGTAACGACCAATACGTTTAAAAAAAAAAAAGAAAGCCTTTTGTCAGTTCGACATATGCAACAGTTATTGTTGTAGAACAGCAGCACAACCGTCACAGGCAGTGTCGTCAACTGACGACTTTTATATTTTTAACATAGTGCCTGTGTGCGTCGTATCATTTAGCGTTGTGAGGCGGTATGGTAACAAAGTTAACCCCACAGCTTCCAGCTTGGCGTGCTTTGTGTGTGCCTGTGTAACACACTGCACCGCCCGCCGCCCCCTGATACCCGTCGGGGCCGCCTCATGTGAGTAACCCGTCCCATCAGTGGGCCCCGCCCCGCCCCGCCCGTCAGCACGCCACGCACACGGGTACGGGTACCGAGAGGAGGAGGGGGGGGGGGGGGTTACCTAGGGGTGGGTACCTGTGTGCGCGGCGCGGCGCGGTGAACGGGACGGGACGAGAGCCGCATGAAACTTGCACGTCCAGGTCGTACCGGGCGGGGCGGGGCGGGGCGGGGCGGGGCGGGGCGGGGCGGGGGCGGGGAGGGCTGATGTGTGCCGTGCATAAGCACACGGCGGCGGTACTGCGCTGCCGTGCAGACCCCTGCCCTACCCCGCCCCGCCCCACCCCGCCCCACTCCACCCCACCCCGCCCCACTCCACACGCGGCCCCACCCCAGCCCGCCCCGCCCCGCCTCGGCAGTTGGGCGCTACCAGTGCTGCTCGCCACAAGGGTTGCCCGTGCGGCCTTGTTATTGTAAATGATGTTCATATGAGCGGTCCCCACCCCGCCCCACCCCGCCCCGCCCCGCCCCGCCCCGCTCCGCCCCAGTCCGGTCCGCTAGTGGCGCTACAGTACCCTCGAGCCGGGGTAATGACGTGGTTGCAGTGCGGTGCTGGGTGGCCGCCCGGCTGGGCTAAAACAATTCGCCATTTTAGTAGACAAATTTACATTTTTTTAAAAGAAATTTTGTTTTCATTTTGTATTAAAAATATTCGTAAGGGTACGGAAAAATTTAAATGATAAATATCGTTAAGTTACAACTTCCAGTTGTATTTTTACGATAAATTTTATACACCATGTTGACTTAGTTTTCTTTGACGAGTAGGAATTTGCCGTCGGAAGGACTTCGACTGCGATCGTAAATTTACAACTCTGCATGTCGTAATTACAAATTACGAAAGCAGTCGTAAATTTACGAATATTTTTCTCAGAGTGTTGTGTGCTTGTGGTTTATATGGGAATTGTTTTTTTTGAATTTTCCCACCCTGAAAGTGGATGTTCACACTCTGTTAATTTTTCTGAAAAGTGTTCCCTGAATTTTACCCTTTTTGTTTTACCACGCGCGAATTTTTCGAATTTTGAGCTACGCGAATATTCTAGTTGTTTTCTCGCCCCGTGGGGTAGCGCGGTGCCGAGTGTCAACAGACTGCAAACGGTGTTTGCGTTTCGAGTTTCGCGACACGCGGTAAAATGAGCGCGACGACTTTTCAGCGGAACTTTTATCCATGTGTCGCGGGTGCATGCAAATCAAACAGTGTCGGAAATACAACTCGACTTGTACGTGGATGCGTACGACACAGCACATCCATCAGTGTCACGGTTTTGTTTCTTTTGTTCCAGGTGAGGAACAGACGAGGTACCTGCGGGAAGTTGAACCCTGTCTGGCTGCTCGGCATACTCGACCTCTTGGCGTGAATCTCGTGGCCGACGTACGTGCTTTATTTTCTGCTCTTAACCAGGAGGGACTTTAACACTACTCGTACTGACCTCTACTTAATATATTCCGAGGGTGAAAGAAAAATAATAATTAACTTTTGTAATGTGCTTCGGCTAAATAAATGCTGTGAGTTTAATGTGTGCTAATTTTGCTGAAAGGCCTTCCAAATTCCAGACGAAATTTGAGTCAGATGTTACTCCGCATCTGGGGAAAGTACCTCCGAAGTGTTTCTACTTCTCTTCATTCAGAAAAGTTCCGGAGAATGCAGAATAAATCAGGAAAATTCGGGGGATAAAAATTACAAAAACTTAGAAGGAAAAAAAATAGGACAATCTGAAACAAAAACTGGAAAATCTCTAGAAACATTCACATAAATTCACAACACTTCGCAAAAACTCACGACATTTGCACACTAAAATTAAGAGTATAGTGTGCCCCTCGCAATCTCATCATGGTCGTGGACGGGGTCTACCTCTGCACACGGAGCACGTATATGTGTGAGCGTCCTATGAATTGATGACGTGTATAACCCGCGCTGTCAGCCGTCCTCTGTTGCCGTATGAATCCTCTCCACCCCCCTGCCCCACCCCCACTCAGGACCCTTTCCAGCCCCTGCCAGGACCCTTTCCAGCCCCCGCCCCCCCCTCCGCCTCACCCCCTCAGGGAGGAAAGGGGTAGGGGTGGGGGCAAGCTGGGTCGAGTGAAAAAGTTTGCGTCCTCCTCGTGCGAGTTAACCTGACTTTTTGCGTGTAATTCAACCGGAAGACGAGCTGGTCTGTCCGTGCTCCTGCCGCGCGCGGTCCCAGTGTGGACCCCCTACCCCCTGCCCCCTGCCCCCTACCCCCTTGCACCCCCGAGCCAACATCAGCCGCGGCGCTCTCCGCTCGCATCTCTGAGGGTAAGATCGACCGATTCTGCCACCGCCAACCCCCGCCCCGCCCCGCCACCTCACCCCTTCAGTCGCGCCCCCCAGTAACAAGATGTCCTGCACCTTGGCAGGCGTGTCAGAGGCCGCATCCACTTCCCCTACCCTTCCATATCTCTCTCTCTCTCTCTCTCTCTCTCTCTCTCTCTCTCTCTCTCTCTCTCTCTCTCGCCCTTCCTCTCACACACTCACTGCGGCTCCCCTGCTCCCTCTTTTCTCCTCCTCCTCCTCTTCTTCTTACCGCTGCCTCCATTTCTTCTCGCCACTTCTCTCATTGCACGCACCCGCCATAAGCTCGGGAAGGACCAGTTGTATGTCAGCAGATTGGCGCGATACACAGTAAAAGGAAACCACTCAGTTTTAAGCGGTGCAGTTAATTTGACCTACCAAGAAGTTGACCTATACCTTAATATTTTTATTATATTTATGATATATTTAATAGATTTAGGAACCTAAAAAAGTTTTCATTTTAGTTGACCCACCCAGCGGTCAACTTCTGGGCCTTTTCCGATTGCTATGTTTTTTTTTTTTTGTTTTTTTTTGAAGGTCACAGGTTCTACTTCTGCGGATTTTCATTAAAACTGCAGCTCTGCCCGTCCCCGTTCATCACTTAAATAGAGTGGGTTTTTTTCAAGTCTGCTGCTCTAGTCAAGCGAAAAAGAAATTAATCCATTGCCCTCAGGAGAGCGGGGAAATCTAGAGCATACGATTCTCGCTATCCCGACGGCGAGAATCCTCGCTCTAGTATTGACAGAGCCGCTTCCGGCAGAGCAGGCGGAGACCAATCAATCCCAGTCGGTCAAAGCGCGCGGGCGGGGCGGGGCGGGGCGGGGCGGGGCGGGGCGGCTGCCTTATATAACTACCATCGCTACCCCCTATCCATCGACTGCTTCGCTCGCACTTAGTTTCTTCCCTCGATCGCTGTATTTTTTTTCTCATCCCCTTCTCCCCCGCCCCGTCTCCCACCCCGCTGCACCAATCTATCGCTACACCGCTCCAGCTCGTTATACGCCGTGCGGAGCGAGACAAGCCTTTTAAGGTCGGAAAGTGTATCTCATTACGCGCAGCGAGAAGCCCTAATGGTATTGAGGCTTGCACTGCTCCCAAATAAAAAAGGGGGGAGGGATGGAGGGAGGAAAAACCCACTAACCGGAGTCTGGTATTTTAAAACTGCTGGACGCAAAATTTTGAATTTTTGCTTTCCATCTAGAAATGCGTTTATCCTAATCTCTTCCGGATAGGCGTCAGATTTTAAAAAAATTACGCGTATCTCATATTTATTTTTTTTAACGGTGCACTGATAAACATGTGTGCAACTGTTCAACACTTGCAACTGTGCTACTTCGAGTCTACACTTGCAAGTGCGTAACTCGGCAGCTGTGCAATGGCAAGTGTCAAACTTGCCAGTTGTACACTTGTAAGTGTTCAGTGTTCAGCCCGACAGTTGTGGACTTGTGTTCAACTAGGGGAGTGCTGCTCGCGGCAGTGTTTGTGATAATTTCTGCTCTTTATACAGGACAAGGTTCTCAGTATGGAGTGTATGTCCAGATATTTGGTCGACTGGTTCCGACGTGGGATGTTTTCCCCGAAATCCAGTGAAAACACCTCCAATAGCTCATGGTGCCCATGCCCAGTCCACTTATCTCCGGAACCTATAAGAGCTACAGCGCCAAAGATAATCGGGGAAATATATATGGGTAGAGACTTAAATTTAATAAAACTAAACAAGATCCAAAAAGTTTTCTGCAATTCTAAAAACTCACAAAAAAAATATTTAAAAAAGATATATAGATTTGTAAATGAGGGTTTTTGAATGAAGCTCGCGTCTGATGCAACGATGTTGCGAAATCTTGTTCGTCGCTTTGATGAAATCGTTTCGTCGAGGCGTGTTTTCTCCGCAGGCAGGCGTTAAAATTCCTCGTTTGTATCAGAAAAGGATGACAGTCGTGAAAGGATGGAGGTGATGGCGGGGTAATTATCAGCAGGTGGGGGGCGCGCGAGGGAGGGGGGGGGGTAGTTGTCCTTGGCGAGGCAAGGGTCTGGTCTGCGGCGGCGACAGGCAGCGGGACGCCAAGCAGGCTCCTGGCAGGCCCGGCACGTACTCCCCCCGTCCCCCCGCCGACTATTTCACCCCCCCCCCTCTCGCCCTTCTACTCGTGCAGCATCGC